>RDPX01000026.1:379909-521485 GCA_003991215.1 Morbakka virulenta
TTATTATTATTATTATTTTCTTGTTATCACAGGTAAAAGTTCCTGGTAAGTTCGTCCCGAAAGCAAGCTAGAACAACTAGCCTCAGGTTTCGAGAACCTTTCTCAATGTTCTTGCAGTTCCCAACAGCACCGTTTTCTGTATCACTTCAGTCCTGATCTTGATCCCGATTTTTTCTATGTACTGCTCTGCTTCTTTTGTGACACATCCCAATGCACCAACTACAACTGGGATGACATTATTATTATTATTATTATTATTATTATTATTATTATTATTATCATCATCATCATCAGAATCAGAATCATGGGAGGGCAAGTATTGGTAAACTTAGATAAACTTGACCTTTCTTCACCCAGTTTTTTGTTTGTGAAAAAGTTTCACACAGTTGAAATTTTAACCCAAACAACCCCGTTGTTTGATGCACATAATTGAAAGAACGAAGTTTTGCGTACTATTTTATTTGAGTTTTCTGTGGCAGAGCTTTCCTGTGCTGTTGACACGTTTTCCGCATGCATTTTTTTTAATGTTCTGAGTATGCCCAATTTTGCTTGACATTTGAAAAGGTGCAAGATGACATAAATTTGACCATTGCCCTTATTTTTGTTGACAGGTTCATCAAATGCAGTCTCTAATGAAGTCAAACAGAAGTTGCAGGAATTTGTTCTTAATAAGCAACAGCGTGAAGCAGCCTTAGCGTCAGCTTCTGCACCCCAAGACCATTTCAGACGGTGGTATGTTTGACTCGGCTCTTTGTGATCATTTTCAATTAGTTGGTTTTTAATAACAGAAAGTTGAAAAGTTAGTATTTTGTGTGTATTCTTTGGGTTATTTGTCTGATTTTTTGTTGTTGTTTTTTTACCATGGTAAAAAACTGCTGTTTTGTCCGAGGTCAAAGACGTACCCATGTCGATTTGCACGTTTTTGGAGTTGGAGCCATGAATAAGATTTACATTGTTTTAAGCATGGTCAACGTGCTGGAACGTGCTCATAATGTTGTACCAATTGTATGAATTGTCTTTGTCTGGAGACATCAAGAAGTCGTTTTTAAACAAGGACATGTGTGTTTGAAATAATCGTACAGAGTTTCAGTAAACAAACACGAGAATTGAAGTGCAATATTTGCTGTGGTTTGCGACATGTAAAAAGCGTGGTGACAACATATAATGAGGATTATGGCCAAAGGTACAACATAATAACGATGACGATATTTTTACTGATGTATTAATAATAGTGATTATTATCGAACAACTAAGGAAGGTATATATATAATATATATATACCTATATATATAATATACCTATATATAATATATATAATATACCTATATATAATATATATAATATATATACCTATATATAATATATATATATAATATATATAATAAATAAATATATTTATTTATTTATTTATTTATTTAAAGTAGGGTCGTCCATTTCTTTAGAGCTGAGAGAGAAGTACAAACGGTTCGGTCGGGCACCGAACACAGAACTACCACTCAACCTCTCTTGATAGTGCAAACATTTCTTGGCTTGTACTATGTTCTCATTCGACCACGAAAGGGTGGTCTTTTGAAAAGAATGCTGCTGCATGTTCTGCTTATTTGGCGCCAGAGCAGTGGAAGTCAAAAACATAGTGTGGTTACGCTTGCTCGACCACAATAAACTTGAAAATAATAACTATGTTATTTGTCCAACTGGAAGTTCAGCGTATTTTACGACCAACAGGTTAACACTAGATGGTTACATATCGAACAATTACATGCCATACCAATCGGGCATTCAACGATTCTCAAAAGAATAGTCCATGTTCTTATTATTCATTAATGTACATGGGTTCTCATGCCGGCACTTGGAAGTCGATTTATGTCGTTGACTGAGTAATTGTGTATGATTTGTATAGCTACGTTTTCTAGTTTTTCATGTAACCATAGCTGTTATGCCAACTGTTATACCGTGATTTTCTTCGCACATAAATTCGCAATCGAGATTAAGCTTATACTTACCAAGGATATGAAAAGTATTGCAGACTACTGTGTATACAACGAGTTAATTACTCGGAAAAAGAGAAAACTGAAATTATGCAATTTGGTTCCAGAGGTTACCAGAGGACTTGCTGATGACTTCAACCGAAGCTATAAATGTGTTCTTTTTCATGCCTACTTAAACGAATGAAGAATTAACTTACGACCGCAGTACGTTTGAAAATACTCACTTCAACGATTCTCCTTTTTTAAACTTAAAGTTGCCCCGTTTAATCCACCTGCATGTAGTCGGAACTTGCTAAATATTCGCTACTCGAACGACGAGCTAAAGCGATGACTAGTGACTGAATTGCGATATCTAACATTAACGAATTAGAACATAAATGGTTTTTATAGCTAAGAAAAGTATCAACAAATAATGTTGCTGCTTCCTGTTCAACAATTATTTTGAATTATTTAACCACGAAAAAAATACTCATAATAATTTGTTTAGTGACAAATTACCCTGAGTGAAATAGGATGTTGCTGGGCGTGCTTCACTGGAAGTAATTTGTACGACAATTTACCTTGGAACTTGCGTAAAATTTTACCTGCAAACAATTTTCAAAACGATCTTCACATATGTATTAGCTGATTGTATTATTTTCTCCCTAATATTTTTGAAATTTTCTTTCTACCTTTTGAAGTCCATTTGCATTTGCCCTCACTTCTTTTGGTATGTTCTCTTGCATTTTGAGTTTTTCTCTTTAGACAAAGTTCACTGCTTACATTGAGTTTTCATTAGTCCCGTTTTTCTCCTGCCATGTGGTTTATTTCTTTTTCTTATTTAATATTAGTATTCTTAGCATCCTTTCAGGATAGATTTTTTACACCGGATGAACCTTAATGCCCCGGTACCCACATTTCATTGTATATCGCTACCCTGGAACTGCCCTCCCAATTTGCCTCACTTTTCTACGCCTCTGAAGACGCCTTTGTCACGTCATGTTACTTAACAGTTGCTTGTTTTTGTTAGGTATGCAACCACGCATTTGCATAGTCATGGGCAATCTGCAGAGGATGACGATTTTCCACTGAGGAAGACAGGTGAGATTTTTATCAAGTTATGCTTGATGTTCCGAGTAATAAAGGCGTGGTGAGACACGCAGGGGTTTTTTTGGAGAAAAGGATTTTATATAATTTTTGCATGTTTTTTTCAAAGACTTCTTTTATGTAAGTGAAGCGTTGTCTCTGCCAGAAAAGAACAGTGAGCAGGTACAGTTTAATTTTAGCAAAAATGCTCAGTAATTTCCCATGACTGTACCTTATGCATTTCACAATCTACAGCTGATAGTTGCATCTTAAGTAGACAAGATGTGGTGGTTTGCGCATTTGACTAAATTTTTTAAAGCTGAAAGCCGAATTAATGGAGAACGTTAAAAACATCCCGCTGAGAATACCAATAGGACATAACCTGAATTTTTTGTCTCTTGAAATGAAGTGAAATCGCCCTTAATTGGTACGTATTTTTTAGCATACCCAAGAGAAATTGAAATTCTGGTTTTATTTTTGAATATATTTTAGGAAGAGCCCCCAAGCTTTTAGCTTATTTTGTTAATAGATCTTTCAAAAAATCCCTTTTAACAAACTTAAGCATGTTTATCCAACGTTTGTTGTTGGAGAGGTCGTGGATTTCTATTGCGTGAAAGAGAGATCGTAGATTTCTTTTGCCTGAAAGAGAGATCGTAGATTTCTTTTGCCTGAAAGAGAGATCGTAGATTTCTTTTGCCTGAAAGAGAGGCCGTGGATTTCTTTTGCCTGAAAGAGAGATCGTAGATTTCTTTTGCCTGAAAGAGAGGCCGTGGATTTCTTTTGCCTGAAAGAGAGAGCGTGGATTTCTTTTGCCTGAAAGAGAGGTCGCAGAGCTCTCCATTCGTAAATTTGTATTGGGTGTAAAAATAATGTCAAGATAGGAATGGTTGGTACGTAAGTGGAAGATAGAGACGCAAAGAAACACGGTTACCAATAAGCTTTTAATTCCGACTCATCATGATTTTCGGGCTTAAATGCAGAAAATTGGTTTTTGAAATGATTTATGTTTAGTGAAAAAGAAAAAAATTAAAGGGTAAATTATTTTTTTTTTTTAGATTAAAGTTTAAAGTAAAGTTTAAATCACGGTCTCCATTTTCTTCTGTTGACTTGAATCGTGTCTCTGTAAAATAGAGATAAATTGCCATTGTAACTTTAGTTGAATTTCAAAACTGGTAAAATACCTTTGTAGTAAAATAATCGCCCAATTCAGGTGCAATAAGAATTACATATGAATTGCATTTTCGTTATTATTTTTGACATTCTTTTTTCCACAATTTTTCGATGAATGACTTAAATAATTAACCGATTCTTTACTTAATAGGTGTAACAAAAACTGTTTGAGGGTGGTAACAAAACGCTATCGGTATTAAATTGCGGCGAAACCTATCCGTGTTTGAAGCTTTTGATGTTTTACTTGTAACAGTTAAGACTTGCTCGTTTGGAGAAAACCATGTATTGCGCTATTTTTACTGCATTTGCTACGGTCAAAACTGAGAGAATGAAAATTTTGTTTTTATCATTATTTGTTAAGTGTTGTATCGAAACCTTCTCAGTTGACTTCTGTTGTATACATCGACCCATAAAGTCATTAATTTTTTCTTGCTTTCTGCAGCTTCCGAACCAAATCTCAAAGTAAGGTCAAGATATAGGCAAAAGGTTTGTAAAAGAGGAAACTCAGGAAGTCCTGTTGTCTTTAATAAAAGGAGAGAAAGGACGACAAGTGCGCACAGCCCACTTGCCAAAAGTTTTCCAGGTTTGTTTATTAAGTAAATTTTTGAAATAATTACTAGGCTTTTCAATTCGAGGTCTGATGGTTGGTCAGTATATGTTTGTGGGCTGACTTTTATTGGGCGGGGTGTTAGTGTACTATGTTGTTAACAATTATTTTAGTTTTTTGTAGTATTAATATAATTCACTGGAAACGAGGCAAGTCAATAAGTGCCAGAAAAGGCAACTATATGTTTAGAATTGAGCTATTATCCCCATTCTTTGTTCCTCTTTCCATTGCTGCTCGTCTCGAAAGGACACCCCAATTACAGTCGTTTTCTCATTGCAGGTGATCCGAGTCCTGGTTCCCCAGGTGATAATGGTCCTGTATCCCCCACTTACATAAAGGAAAAAGGCTTACACAAAGAGGTACTTAAAGCTTGTTGTTGATATGTCATGTTTTCACTAAAGATATAATACAAACTATAAAAACCATGTAATATTTGCCTTGCTGGCCAAGTTGGGTTTTTTGTATTCCGAACGGAATAGTTAGATGAATTGTTGATCGGACAATTTTAGTTGTTAATTTTTGGTGGCAAAAGTTCTTAAGGCCAATCTCCATTAAAGAGAATGCGAATGATGGATTCACACAGTCGCCACTGAACCATTAAAGTAATGCATTTCACACGAGAGTCTCTTTATCGCTATCTTGGCAGCCAAAGCACGAACAAAGAGATAGGACTAAAATCGATTTGCATTTCTGCTTGGCTAAAGGCAAAGCAAAAAAGGAACAAAGTAAAGGCCAGAGAAATCATAAAAAAGCGAAAAACGAAAATTGAAAATTAGAAAAGGAGGTTAAGTTTTTTTTACGAATAAGAACTTTATTTTTCCTTTTTATTTTTTTGTGAATTTCAAGCTGTTTCTACAATTTAAAAATCTGCAAAAAACCCCACAAATAGACCGTCAACCTGTCTACGTACTTACGAATCCGAATACCCCTTCTCTCAATACTAAATTGTACACTTTTTACACATCCCAATGCCAGGTACTTACGTACTTTGTGGATGGCCCTCTAAGTAAAAAGCTGTGTTATGACAGTATAGTAATAAAACCTGGCTTTCACTAAATTTAGAATCATATAACAGTTCCTGAATTCCAGTTTGCCTTTTCTTTTTTTTTTTCTTTTTTTTTTTTTTTGCTGGTAGCGATGATAGAATTGGCACCAGACTTTGGCAAAACATGTTGTCAGCTTTCTTTTCTTGAGCATTTTGTTTTCCTAAATATTCGGAAATGGTAGTATCCAATGCATTTGCTGATGATTACTGTTTCTTGTTTCTTTGTTTCAAGTTTCTTGTCGTTCTTTTTCAGAACCTAATGTTCACTTTTTTTGTCTGCGGTTTTTCTCAAGTACCATGCATAGGCTCTTGTGTTGAACACTTAATAAAAGACTGGATACTTGATGTATCCTGAATAAATTAAAATTTGCACTTTTCTCTAGCAATGGCTGTGATTGCTTAAATAGTCTTTCAAAAACTGCAGCTCTTTAAAGAATTTGCACCTTGTAACCCAGTTGCATCTGTACGAGTAAGCAGAATTTTTCCTTCAAACATTTGGAAAGTTAGCCCGTAAGTTCTTCTAAGCCATTGTCAGTACGTTCTCTATAAAAACGAAAGAGTAATGTTTTTCTACTACAGTTCGTTGCACCTCCAAAATGTGCGGTACTCCAAACCAACAATGCTGAATAATATGCTGTAAAAGGAAGACCTTAGATCCATCTTGCTAGTAAGTTACATTATTCCATTGAACATGGGGAAGTAGTTAGTGGGTGATTGCATGTGGTTTCGTATGAAAAAGAAAATTAAAACCTAAACTTAATTTTTGAGTAGTCACCCTGAACTTCTAGGCTGTAGGGAATATGTGTAAAATATAAGGGACTTTTCCACCGGTAGATTATATATATACACACCAACAAGTATTTCCTATTTAACGTTCCCAGTGATATTTACATAATGACTCATGCTGCGTGAATTAATTGAGCGAGCCATTGTATATTTTTAGAACTGCACTTTTTGGCTTGGTATTTGAAAGAGCCCTTGCTCCCCCATAGACGGAAGGATGGCAATATCTAAATGGCAGGGTGTTCGCAAAAATAACAATAAAAATGCCTGTGTACTGTTGGTCAGTGACTGATATTGAGCAATGGTATTGACTTTATTTACTGCTGTCTAGGCTTTGGAAAATGCCGCTAAGTGTATGTGTTACTTATATCAGTTGATATTAAGTAAACACGTCATGGTCATACATTCATGGTTACCACACGCAATCTTGATTTGCATAATATCTCAAAATAGTGTCAACTGTATTACATCGTCTTTGGCGGCGTTTAATGGGCAACGAATGTGAATTGCTGAATCAATAAATCAAACAAATATCCCAAAAGGCGAATGGACCGTTTCTTTCTTAAAAAGACAACTGAAGGCCTTAAGGTCAGTTTTATCATATTTTTATCTTAGAAATGTACAATAGTGCAAAACAACCTCCCGCCCTTGTTACACAGTGTAGCAATCTTCATGAGTCGACAAACTAGTAGTGGAATGTGCTTCTCTTCTTAAAAATACCTCATATCGGGACGACACCGAGCGTCGTTCGCCCTTTTGAATTAAAACCTGTTTGGACGAAATTATGGGGGAAAGGAGCTGGTTCGGATTTTTTAGTAAAATTATGCACTATTACAACACTTATTATTAAAAGCATGCTTGGAAATGTGAAGGAGTGAGCGAACATAAAATTATGAAGGGCATAAAACAGCTTGCCTTACTGGCCTCCAATGAAGTAGTTTATGATATTACATTTATAAAAGGTTTTAAGATTGGCCTGAAAAGGAAAAATGACCAAACACAAGGCAGTTATTTTGAATGTCGATAGTACAGGTCACCACACCGCACTGCAGATTTATGCAGTTGTAATTTAATTGCCAACGAAAGACGATGTCACGATTTGATTTTACAGTTATACTTGTAACAATATGAACTCAAGAGCATTGTTTCTTCTCGGATCCGTAATATGTAGAATTAAGCAAGCCACTCTTACTATTTATCGTCTTACAAGGTGTAAAAGCCTCCTCATTGTGTTGTTTAATGTGTTGATAAAAATGATCTCTTTTTGGTGGTCGTGAACCAATCGTTTGAGAAACTACCAAATAATTTCTATGTTCTTGTTGCCTTTAATTTTGAAAGGTTATAGGGCTATGTCGTTTGTTTAAGGATTCAACAATTTTTTTATCAATCTCTAAAGAATATATTGTTTTTGTGTGAAAACGTCATACTGCCTTAATTCGCCTCATATTTTTAAAACAAATTTCAGGTTCGTCATGTTGCCAATACCTGCGTTTCTGGATTAGATGAATGCCACTGTTGTTAGTTACATATATGTAATTGATAAGTAAGTTTTAAAAGAAAAACTGAAAACGGTAACGGCAAGGATTTGTATAGAAAGCTATATTGAGGTTGTAGTTGTGAAAAAGCTATTTGGTGTGGGTAGCTGTCAGGTCAGTCTTAATGATTTTTCAAGCAACATCCAATATTGAAACAGAAACAGACACCAGACATTCGGTCGGACTGGAAAACACACACGGACACATGAAAACTCATGCGCACGCACACAGACGTACAGACACACGCGCATACACACACACCATCACTAAAATAATTCAAGAGAAGAGAAGACGATCAGTGGTCTATTTCTTTGGAGTCCAAGATATGGGCGTGGATGTGCGAGTAGACCTTGCAAAACCTTCATTAAACAGTTTCACGACGTCTCTAGGTACTTGTTTGACAAAACTCCCAATAGCGGTATGCTGTCGTGTTGGATGAAGGGGAGCGAGTCTTGTCAACTGCAGCTTGCTGGTCAGGGTAAGGTAGGTAATTGGTGAAGACCTATCGATAACTTTTGACTAATATATTTATCCAGGTTTTGGTATTGCATATCGTACATGATTGGTACTTTTATTCAGAGGGTTTATATGTTTAGAAGATATGGTGTGCTTATTCACCAGAAATCCTATCTTTAAGATACTTGTGCTCTTTTTTATAGTTTTTTTTGCTTTTCTAGCAGACACAAAAGAGAGAGAGTCTCGTTACAACTGTGGTGTTCAAAATCTACCCATATGGTGCAGACTTAAAACATTTGAGTACTGATGCTATAATCTCAGGTCAATTTATTTCCCTACAAACTTCATTGTTTTAGTAGTCCATCATTGATTCAAAGCAATCGAAGTTTTTTGGGGGTAAAACAGTAGTTTAATGTGACTACGGTTCTCAGGTCTTTTAATGATAATGTTTTTTACGTTTTTGAAAAAAATTGCTGTCTTTAACAACGGTAATAGCACTCCAAGTCTCCAACCCCACCAATGCAACGATGTACTACCAATAAATGAGAAACAATATCACAATGATCCCTCTAAAGCAAGTGCCCTGTTACACTAATTGTTAAATGTTTTGAAATTGTTGTACTCCCCAATTTTTTAATGATTAAGGCCTTTGTTTAGGCGCAGTCCAGTATTAACCTCTCTGATAGGTGTACGGGGCTTGCCTGATAGGTTTTGCTCAAAGAAAGGTATTTTTAAATCTAGCTGTATAAAGGAAACATGTCAGGATAATTCGTTATGCAAATAACTAAATAACCAAACGTCAGCTTTTTTTGTAATAATGCCGGGGGAGGTTTTTTTAATGGCGCGCCGTACATACAACTTAATGAGTTTTTTTGTGACCTTGATAAAAATTTGAAAACACATGTTACATCTTACGCCTGGCATTTTTATTGCTTTTTTCCATACTTGAGAATGCATATCTCATTGACCTATCGTTTCATTTCAGGAGGGAAGAGAAGTTCTTGACTCTTATAATGGAGTTATTCATGGCTATGAACGATTACCATTATTTGCATCGCCGTCATTACCTAACATCCCACTCGGTGCCAGTCGAACACAGCTCCATATGCCACAGGTAGGTCATAAATGAGTCTCATTGGATAGACCCTTACTACTACTCGTACTGAAATTTAGGTCATTGTTAAGCCCCAGTAAATATTTCTATCCTCACGTGCAAACCCTGCAAAAAGACCTTACTTTCCCTAATAAAGTTCTCTTTTGGAAGTGGTCCAATCTTTTCCCTTGATTATTAGGCTAGATCTTGTTAACTTTGCCTCAGTTCTATCCCACAGTGTAAGGAAAAACACTTCTTAGCACAGAAATTGTGCAGAGTATGGCAGACATTTTTGTACTTCCGAAATGGGTTATATATCCTGATTCTCCATCCGGTTCTGTTCACACTTTAAAATTGTTGCACGTGCACTACCTGCAAATCCTTCCAAAAACATGGAACCAATTGGCAGTGGTGCTTTCAGTTTTTAGTAGAAATGCGTTGTCACCTGTATGTGCTTTACCTTTTCGAGATTTATGCATGAAATTTTTGGCATTACTAAGCCCTTCAGTTGTCATTGGCGCATGAGATAACTACGTCACAGCAAGAACAGACTAAAGCTCTCAGTGATAGGCATTGCCCTTCACTGAGGAGCGTCAGGCTTTTACATTAATTACTGACAGATCAACCTTACAACATATAGTTCGAAGTTCTGTGAAACAGTCGAAACCTATTTGAATTCACATGTAACCGGTACCTCATATTATCGCACTGTGCCGTAACCTGTACCCCAGTATTGCCTGCATGATATCCAAAAGGTGTCAGCATGTGAATGGTACGTGGAGAATAAATTTTAATACTGAGTGGTTCCGTAAAGCGTCAAAAAAGGATGTATCACAGATACCAAACAAGAAAAAGGAGTTGTATGGTCAATACCGAAAAGTCATCATCATCATCATTATCATCAACAAATAGCTTGCATCATCCTATAGCCCACAGTAGATCACAAAACTAAGAAAATCAGCGTATAACCCGCATATTTTCTACTGGAAAATGCAACAGATCCTCGTCGGGATCACCTTTGCGTTGCAGACGATTTCAATTCGCAGTTGGCTTTTCGATGCTTCAGGCACTTACAAATACATGGCAGACTTCTTTTCAATAATTTTTACGTTATTGATCATATACCATTGGATTTGTTCGTTAGTATGTGGTTGCCTGGTCAAGGTACCCAAAGTAAATGTATTTTTAATCACTTGTTTAATCTTGGTAAATTCGTATTAAAGTATCTTTGTCACAGTTGAAGGTTCGTGTGCATGTTTCAATAAGAATATGAATGTATGGATTTGGTAAAATTCGTAGTAAATTGAAAATTCTTCGAACCTTCGTTAAACTTTTAACTTTATGTCATTTCTGCTTCCCACCTGATGTTGCTAACTTCGATGATTAATATTGTTGTCTTCAGTAAAGACAATAATATTAATATCTTTAATAAAGATGTATATAAGTAATATGTGGGCGTGGGTTCAAATCCTACGTCTGACAACTTTTTTTTTTAATATATGTATATATCAGTATATTTTCTTGACCGAACTTTACATTTACAATCTACTGGACCTAATGTTTTAGCTACAAATCGTAATAAACGAAATTATCATTACAATTATTTGTTACAATTATTACCTGTGGAACTCTGTTTTACTTGGAACTTCAGTAAAGACAGCACAAGTATCACATTTCTAACATCAGTTTGTTGGAGTTTGAAACAAATAGACAGTGGAACGGCAAGAGCATGAACTTTCTTTCTTAGCCTGTCTCGGAAAATGCGGATTTCTGCAAGACTCGTAAAGCATACGTAAATCTGACCCGCCTAAACATCTGAGACTGATAAAGTATTTATTATCTGGTACCTTCTGTGCTTTTAAGGCTTCTTTTCTACATACTTGCATGGGACAAAAATATATTGTTTCAGTGTGGCAAGGGGTGAACTACCTCCATCTCTCATGGATGGCTACCTTTTTTGCAGGAAAGAAAAGGAGTTTGAATCCCACTCCAGAAAGTACTGAAATGAACAAAAAAGCTCTGTTGTGATCAGCTTGATTTTTCAGTTTGCACTAAAAGAATGTCCCTTGAAGAAGTAAGCCACGGCCTATCAAAAATAGGGGGAAAGTTGAAAGGGAATGAAAACACAAAGGCAGAGCCACTTGGGCTTTCCAAACTGCTGAAGATGAGCCACCCAATTCATGCTGCATTGAGAGCACTGCCAAAAGATACTGTGTAAATGCTTCTTAGAGATTTGGACATTGCAAGTCAAAAAAAAGAGTTTGGATGTCAAATGGCAAAAGATTGCCAACAGAATCTTTGACATGAACCCAGAGCGTCCGCTGTCAAAACTGAGAGAGCTTCTTGATAAGCTTAAAGGATTAGAAGCACAGTGGAGAGAAATCAAGCTTTAAAACAGTGACCAAAACCTCTGCTGTGACAATGCAGTAGCAAATACTCTGTTGCCAGCAACTTACATTCAAACTTTTGCTAGAGAAAGCAACTCTGATCTTGGATCAGCTTTGAAAGCTTTGATGAATGACAGAAAGGAGACTGTAAGCAGTGCTGCTAAACTGAGGGAATTGATTGGCCGGAAAAATGCAGTGGCACTCCAAACTAGTCCTTTCCATGAGAGAGGAGAGGCATGAGGGTCCCAAGTCTCTAACGCTGAGGGGAGTGCAAGGACCTGCCTGTTCAAGAAAGAAAAAGTTGCGAGTGAGCCAGTAGGACACTACCCTCATGCTAATATAAAATTAAGTGATTGTTTCAATAAATATATTAGTAGGAGGCTCGTCTAATCCTAGTTATATTAAGTATTCTCAACTGAAGATTTAAATCTTCTGCCACTTAGATATAACCTTGACTCATCATTATTTTTTTTGCTGCCATTTTATTAAATCAGGGAATTTTATTTATAATACTATAGATCTGTTACCACATTGCCAACAGCATTTATTTTTCGATAACCTCTTGTTTTTGTTTTACTACAGCTGTTAGCACGTAAATTTCCTTCTCATTATTTTTAACAACCACGACAATTGCAGCAGTGAAAACGGTCTGTAGTGTAGGTGCTACGAGTTGGGTTTTTTTGCCTGAAGTAGGTCAGATCACAGTTGGTAGCTAAAAGCGTTGACAGTTTGTGGTAATTGTATCATTGAAAACTGAGAGAATATCTTGGGAACACAGGTACTTATTAGCCCAAAATTGTTTTGCCTTGTTTGCATTTACGGTAAAAAGTTTTTGAAAATGCTCTATTTTTCTTAATACAGGGTTCTGGAAGCTCAGCATCCTTCGGCTCAAATCCGAATATTACGGAGTCTTCTCGTGATCAACAATATTATGGACATTTGCTGATGCCACAGTACTTCTCAAACCAGCAGTTGTTAGCACAGCTACTGGTGTTACATGGAAGGGACCCCAAGGATTTAACAACACTACTTTCTCGTTATTTACCCGAAGAGCCAGTTAGTGAATCCAATGGAACATCTGCCGCTTCAGTGCAACAACTGCGGCTTCGAATGCTTATTGAAGCTCAACACCGACTTTTGAGGGAATTCGAATCTTCGTTGCCCTTAAGTTATACTGGCAGAGGGAGTTTGTCATCGCATTATTCAAGTCCATTTGTTAAATTTTATGGTGAAAACCCATCTTCTTTGTCGCGTTTTGAACATTCCGGAGGAATACAAGGAAATAATGTCGATAATAGTGCCGAGGGAGGCTCAACGCGTGGATTGTCAGCACTTCAACTACAACAACTTCAGCAGAGACACCCAGATAGCTTTCTTTTACAGCATCCACCATACCTAAGAAACCCGTATATAAATGAACTTTTAAAGAAAAATAACCAAAAGATGATTGAGTCAGGTTTACATGGAAAAGACCAACCGACTCGTATGATATTGAAAGAGCGTCTGTTAATGCTTCAAAAGGAAAAATTGACAGCCTCAGATAACTCTTCGCATAGTAATATTACATTAAAAGAACATTTTTTGCGTCTAGAAAAGCAGCAGAAGGAAATGGAGGAGGAGGAAGAAGAGGAAAGAAGGAAAATGTTTAGAGAGACAAATACTGAATCCGATGGCGACGTGAAATCTGGAGCGGAAGGTAAGTCCGGTAGGACAGAAAACAACAGAAAAAATCCCGAAGCTGAAAGAGCAGGATCTCTTGAATCAGACGACGAATCAGTTGATATAAGTGACAACGGTCAATTTCGGGGATTTCATCATGAAGAACATGTAAAATCCACACTTTTCAATCCGTACTCTCGACCACCAGAATTTCATTCCTCTAAACTTACAAGCAGCTCAGGAAACGCTGTTGCCATGGAAAGTAATAGGACTGGTCTTATTTATGATACGATTATGTTAAAGCACCAATGTTCCTGTGGAGATGCGGGAAATCACCCAGAACACCCAGGGAGGCTACAAAGTATCTGGGCGAGGTACCAGGAAACAGGTGTTGCGGGAAGATGCGAAGTAAGACTTCTAAATTTATACTTGCTTAATTTATTTTTAAACGAATTCCCTTTCTGTAATGTATGGAGAATCCTTTAAACGTGAGCACACATATAGGGAAGTATTTAAGAAGTTAAAAGCTAGTGAAATATGAAAAAGAATATTTGTTGTAAACTAGAAACTTTGGTGTAATAACCCAATTTACCAAGCATCAACTTTGTTAAGTACTAAACGTTTTTATGAGTGCAGCATTCACCCGTACACACACGTTGTAAAGGTTAGTTGGAAACTGGTTGATACCACGTAAATTCCCAGACTTTACTCACTTTTTCCCTGAAGAGCGTTTTGCATTGCAGGAATTGAATGTTAGGGTTATTTTTTGTACTGAGCAAAATTGTTAATTACTGGATTGGGTTGTGTGAATATTTCACGCTTTAGTAAGTTTCGGTTCGTTGCGTGATACAAGTTTTTTCAACTTTTTCAAGCTCGGAATACCCCTTTGCGGCCATAGTATATGAAATGCATGTAGGAAATGTGTTCATTTTGACGAACAACAAATGACTTAAACGGGCACAGGCTAATTAGAAATGTGAAATATTTTGATCTTGGCGTTGGAATATTTCATTTTCTGTTAAATTAACGAAGCCACTTGTAATTTTTCAGACTTAAATTTACACAAATTTATTGAGTTGAAATCATTTGCATTGTTACCCGTTTAAGCTCACCATTTCATGGTACAGAAACATTAAATCGAAGCGCGTTATTTTTAGATGATTGTTCTGGCTTATAGTACCAAATGTTAAAGTTATTTAAGTATCGCACGCCCAATCGCATATTGGCACACACTGGGACGATCACAAGGTTGTTACTGTCAGTTAAACAAAATAGTTCTGTGTTTACTTTCTCCCCTCTTTTTATCAGAGAATTCGGCCTAGGAAAGCAGTTTTAACAGAAATCCAAACGGTTCATAGGTAAGAAGCTGCAACCTGTGACACCTACTTTTTATAGTACTTTTAAATTTTCTTAGTTAACCAATGTATTTTAATGCCCTTCATAATTTGATGTCAACGAAAATATTATGCGTTTGTCTCCAGGACCGGTTTTTTAGCAGCGAGGAGGTAAATGATTTGTGTTAGAGCCAAGCCAATAATGTGTGGTGCACGTTGTATATTACATGTATCACGTGCATCACACAAGTGCATATGTTAGTAGGTTATATATCCTTGAACACAACAGTGGAAGGGGAGTTAAATCAGTGGAATTTTACATACTGGTATTACCTTTTGGGCTTAATAAGCACTTTTTAGATACTGAGGACTGGGTACTACACCTTGTGCTTGACCATGAAAACAGTAAACGCTCTTGATGTAAAATATGGAGTAAAACACCAGCTAAAATAGTTCGATGTAAGCAGATAGTAAAATTATAAATCAATGGGGCATTAGAACCAACAACTTTGTTAATATAATTATCCTATTCGTTGTATGACGTCTTGTGGCGCTATTTAATAAACAGATGACTTTGTTCTGTCTCCCAATTACCAGAGAGAATGTACCGTTAGCCATCATCTTCTTCTTCTGAGTTTCTTATCCTTTCAGGACGTTGGAGATCATGGTCTTCCATCTATTTCTCTCTTTTGTCAGTGCTAAAATTTCACAGTCACTCCTCTTGAACTGGAGATCCTTGTTCAAGCTGGTAATGAATTTCAGTCTCTGTCTTCCTCTACTTTTCTTTCCTTCAGTCTTCCCTGTTAACACCAAGTCTTCCATTCCTTCACATCTCATTGCATGACCCACAAACTGCAGTGGTCTTTTTCTAATTACCTTACGTTAGCCATCATTAAAGGGTTTAGCGCGCTGTACCACTGGGCTTTTCAGTAATTTTTCTTTTCGTTTAATATGGAGAGTACTGTTTTGTTTGCCTACTTATATGACCTTTACGATTACTAAAGAATAAGATATTTTGCTTTGAAGTACCCTTTCAGCTCACCCCTTTTAGTACTTTTAGCTCATTTTTTCTTTAATTTTATATTCAATTGTTAAGAATCATATGTAGGATAAAGTCGTTTGGTATATAAAACTGTGAAATGGAAAGGATAAAAAAAGAAAAAAGTTTATCCCAAAGGATTTGAGTTGACCTTGCACTTTTAAAGTGATATGAATGAGTAAAGCACTCAGAAATCAAAGGGGCCCACAACCCAGCTGTCGGAGGAAAGACACAACATTCATAGAAAAATTTATTACAGCAAGGGGCAACAACTGCATAAGGATGAATATGTTGAGAGAAACGAGTCACACGAGGTACAACAAACTGAGGTGGCACCAGTAAGTAACCTATAGAAATGGCAAGGCACATTTCGGTAATAAGACAAAAGTGGAAGATTTTAGACGCTTACTGAAAAGCAATTTGCATTTCAATTAAGCTTGAAGTTTGTAACCTAATAAAATCTTATTGGTTGCTCCGTTCTCAGCAGACGTTCAGGGTTTTCTAAACCGTGGCCCTATTTGAACTGTTTGTAGGTGATCATTTCAGTGCATGGTTTCTAACAGGTGTCACCAAAAGTTCCTTTTTCCTACTCCTTTAGTTAAGCAGACCCACTTGAAACTTAGANTCCATCTATTTCTCTCTTTTGTCAGTGCTAAAATTTCACAGTCACTCCTCTTGAACTGGAGATCCTTGTTCAAGCTGGTAATGAATTTCAGTCTCTGTCTTCCTCTACTTTTCTTTCCTTCAGTCTTCCCTGTTAACACCAAGTCTTCCATTCCTTCACATCTCATTGCATGACCCACAAACTGCAGTGGTCTTTTTCTAATTACCTTACGTTAGCCATCATTAAAGGGTTTAGCGCGCTGTACCACTGGGCTTTTCAGTAATTTTTCTTTTCGTTTAATATGGAGAGTACTGTTTTGTTTGCCTACTTATATGACCTTTACGATTACTAAAGAATAAGATATTTTGCTTTGAAGTACCCTTTCAGCTCACCCCTTTTAGTACTTTTAGCTCATTTTTTCTTTAATTTTATATTCAATTGTTAAGAATCATATGTAGGATAAAGTCGTTTGGTATATAAAACTGTGAAATGGAAAGGATAAAAAAAGAAAAAAGTTTATCCCAAAGGATTTGAGTTGACCTTGCACTTTTAAAGTGATATGAATGAGTAAAGCACTCAGAAATCAAAGGGGCCCACAACCCAGCTGTCGGAGGAAAGACACAACATTCATAGAAAAATTTATTACAGCAAGGGGCAACAACTGCATAAGGATGAATATGTTGAGAGAAACGAGTCACACGAGGTACAACAAACTGAGGTGGCACCAGTAAGTAACCTATAGAAATGGCAAGGCACATTTCGGTAATAAGACAAAAGTGGAAGATTTTAGACGCTTACTGAAAAGCAATTTGCATTTCAATTAAGCTTGAAGTTTGTAACGTAATAAAATCTTATTGGTTGCTCCGTTCTCAGCAGACGTTCAGGGTTTTCTAAACCGTGGCCCTATTTGAACTGTTTGTAGGTGATCATTTCAGTGCATGGTTTCTAACAGGTGTCACCAAAAGTTCCTTTTTCCTACTCCTTTAGTTAAGCAGACCCACTTGAAACTTAGAAAGAGAGAGAGAGAGAGAGAGAGAGAGAGAGAGAGAGAGAGAGAGAGAGAGAGAGAGAGAGAGAGAGAGACAGACAGAAACAGAGACAGACANAGACAGAGGTGGGGGGGGGGGGGAGAAGGAGGAAGGTACACATACACAGCGAAAGGCTGATAGACAGACTCAGTGTTGTTTCTTCTATGCCTGCTTTTTTTTACTCTTTGCATTCTTTATACCCTTGTAGTGAGCAGCACACGTTATTGTATGGTGGGGCAACAATGTACAGAAGTCAGGAAGGTTAGTATGTAGTATAGTATCTGCAAAAGGGTGTTTTTTATTGATTGAATTTTTTTCTGCGGGGTTTTCAATGATTAATATGTTTTGGTTGCGCAAAATCATTTGATATTTGTAAAATGTATGTTATATAAGTATATATCTGAATTAGTAAAATGAAATCGCTGCCTCACCATCCAAATTTGTTTTTTGTTCAGATATAAAAGTCAATCATTGAAATGGAAATGCGTAAAAATGCTCTTAAAAATTGTAGGTTGACCTTTATGTACTCTTTGTTTAAGGAGTGCAGTCATGCCAGGGATATCAGCTCGCTCCAAAATTGTGTTAATAGATACTTTGTTCTGCCAGGTAATGCCGTGGATTCGTCCAAGGCAGCGCACTCAGAAGGTGTTCAGCTACTTCTCCTTCTCCTGCTGACCATAAGGAGTCCAGGAGCCACTGCCATACAAAAGTTTGCTTTGTACACCTGGAACCTGGTGTGTTCTTTCAGCTTCTTGTTGTGCCACAGTCTCTTTGATAGACTGGATATAGTAGTAGCGGTGCCAGTCTACTTGTTTAGCTCGGAAACGAGTAAGATTGTGTCGGAATTTCTTGACTCGAGATACACGAACTTCAGGTTCTAAAGATTGTGATGCTGGGAGCTGAGTTGAAGTCGTGGCCAATGACGAGTTTTCTTTAGGCCGATAATCAGTTCAAAGTGTTGGCAAGTCTTAATGAAATGGCTTTTGGGCTGCTGAAGGGCCTTGGGTAAATGGGCAGTGACAGCTGGATCGGCAGCAAAGAGGACCTCGAGCAGGTACTTTAGCTGGACTCTTGAGGTTGCCCTTAATTATGCGAGTTTGGAGATATGTTCATCTGATCTGGTACTGAGACAGATGCCTTCTTTTGCAGTTCCAAACAGGGTAGGTGCAGTGACACAGCCCTGCTTCACTCCACTTTGGATGTCGAAACGTTCTGATGTTAAAGCCGTCGAAGACCACAATACCATACCCTTCATGTCATCATGAAAGGATCTGATGATCCTCAGAAGTGGGTGGACATCCAATCTTGTTGAGGGTCTTAAAAAGCCCGTCTCTGGTGACCAGGTCGAGTGCTTTTATCAGATATGTGAATGCTTTGAAGAATGGTTGTCGTTGCTCTTGCAATTTATCTTGCAGCTGCCGGAGGGAGGACTCCATATCAATGGTGGACCTGTTGTCTGGGTAACCACACTGAAATTCTGAGTTGACCCCCTCTGCAAGTACCTGAAGCCTGTTCCCGGTCCTGGATCAACTCGCCTGTGTCCGACGTATGAGGGGCGATATTTTTCTTTATTTGACATATCGTTGTGTTTGATAGCAACCTTCACCCCCTTGATCTTTCCTGTGGCAGCTGCTGCCCGTATCTTACTGCAAAGCTGGAGCCTGTACTTATTAGCACATCTTGTGACAGTCTGCCAAAGATGGCTGCGAGCATCTGGAAGTATCACTAGGGCACTTCTCTTTTCTTCGGTGACTGGTGCCATCACTACGGAATAGGCCTCAGATAAGTCTGCCGCCTTGTTGGTCTAATTGCCAATCGTGGACAAGGTAACACTGTGAACAGCCTTGAAGTGTTCACATCTATGAAAGGTATTAGCATAGGGCGGGCCTGAAAAAGGTGCTTTACGTCCTTGTGAAAATTTTCCTCTTCTCCTTGATAACGGGTCTTACTGATATGAATACGACGTGCTCCTTCCATTGTTGTACGGTACACTTGCTTTGATCGCATTTCAACTTTGCTGCACGTTAGTGAATGATCCGTGTCGCATTCAGCACCATGATAGCTGCGCGTGATCTTGACGTTGGCCAGGCTGGTAGGCCTGGTAAGAATAAAGTCGACCTGGTGCCAGTGCCTGTATCGTGGATGACTCGATGAGGCACTGTTTGACTTTCGTGTTGAAGAATGTGTTGCTGGTACAGTGACTATGAGGGCAGCACAGCTCCTGCACGCGTCGATTCGTATTCATTATCCCAGTGCTAAACTATCCCAAACCAGTTGGATATTAACTCTAATCCATTCTAACTCAGGCATTTAAGTCACTGAGGGTGAATAGTGGCTCTTCCACAGAGACGTTCATAATGGTAGCAGCCAGGTCATCGTAGAACTTGTTCCGTAGCTTTTAGTTGGGACGTCAGTGTTGGTGCATAGAAAATGACAAGGGTGATTGCTCCTGATAAAGAGTGGAGCTGAAGGAACAAGATTCTTTCGCTTTCCGCTCCATAGGTTGGACAATGAAGCCTGAAAGAACATTCCTGGCTGCAAAGCCGATGCCATATTCCCTAATCTCGCCTGCCGGTTTTTTCTGTCAGCTGAAGGAGAAATGTCTATTTTTACAGATCCTACAGTCTGCTTAGTTCTGCTTTACTGCGCGCATCATTGATTTTTCCAGGTCGTCAGAGAAGACAGACTTTAATGTCCTGGCATTCCACGTGCTCAGTTTTAGGAGTTCCTTTCTTCTGTTGCTTGGTTCAAAGTTATTCATCTGATTGTCAGATTTCAGCCTAAACCCTATGCACCCGGTGACATAAATGTACCTTTGCTAGGCAGCACCTTACTGGGTGGGGGGTGCGCAGTTTAAGGCGGACGGTAGCCGTTCAATGAAATGCGATGACCTCTCTCAATGTCGGAAGCAGCCGCTGGCATCACACTCTACGCCAATCGACCTGCGACTTATCACCAGTAGACTGCCGCTTCCTGTGTTGACCCCACGCTGTGAGCGATGTTTGAGTGACCTTTCCAATGCGCAAAGGCTTGGTAAAGTAGAGTTGGAGGATAAACTGTTAGCCATGCAGCAAATCCTTCCTCCCCACCACACTGAAAGGATCTAATGGAAAGGAAGAGCCAATTCGATTCCAGCTGCGTCGCAGGAGTTGGCAAAACATGACTGCATTGCGATTTTGCCTAGAGGTTGACTCCTGAAGCCTTTTCAATATGTATGTAAAAATATATAATTTTTATTATAATATTTATGAATTTATTTTATGTAATAACAAAATTTAATTATAAGCAATGCAGTGCAAAGACTCGAAGCAATGTCACAGCAACGGACTTGAAATTCATCCTTAGAATTCCAGTTTTCACTTTCAGTGTGTACTATTGTGTTTCATTACATGTATATTAATTATATTTGGAAATGGAAAATCTGACAATTTTAATTTGCAAACATAAACCTTTCCCTTTTTTATTTGATTTCTTTAAAATCAATACTGAAGTTGTTATTCCCAATCCCCACTTGTACACCAGACTACGAAAAAATTAATAGTAAAGCTTACAGTTTCACAAAAGTGGCAGATGATTTGTAACGTATTTTTCTTTCATTCAAGGCACAAGCTACCCCTGCTAAATACTGATTAAAGAACGGGTTGTTATGATTATATAGGTTATATAGGTATATTTGATTACATCTATTGTTGTAAAAAAAGCTAGGTGCCGTTTAGTTGAAAATATATTCGCTTCCAGTATTTACAAATAAACGGTCGCTTTATATTGATGGGCATTTAGATTGGGAGATTTTTATCTTTTCCCCGTAGATTTTTAGCGTAGCTACTTATCAGCGTTCTGACGAAAAGTGCTAATTTTTGTTCTTGTTAGCCGATGATCTGGCTAGGGGAAGATGTACAAGAGCAATCTCGTTGGCTTTAATAAGGTCACAGATCAACCATTCAATTGGTCTGTCCTTTTCCCCATGAGAGATTTTGGTCACTTGAATATGGACAGGTCAGCTCTGTATGTATCTGCCACACCTGCTTAAACTTTTTAACGGGTGCTATTTTACCAGTTTAAGCTGGATGAATTACCATCAAGAGCCATGAAAAATTATTTGAGTTCACCGAGAAAGCAGTAACTTCTTAAGTTTTTATGAAAACTGAATGTAAAGGTGTTGATGATATTTAAGAAGCTAATAGAGTTTTTGTAAACTTGTTGAAAAAGAGTGAGCTGGTACCCAAAATCTCAAATTCAGAATGCAGATGGTCGAGGAGCTTTATCTCCATTTTTAATTTTGTTCACCGTCATGCTTTTTCAAACAAATGAATTATTTTTGTAAGGAAGTTTTTTATCCTGCTATTGATATAACCCGGTAGCTTAACAACAATCTATAACCTTCCTTTTTTTTTGATTATCACTACCAAACTGGCTGGCAAGCCTATATTTGCCTTAGATAGCACCAGTAGGTTTATCCATGGATCACGCAAAAAAATGCAAAAATAGTTTTATATAGTGTCATACGTGGTATGTTTGAAATCTAAAGTTTTTTTAAATCGCAAATAATTGTAACGCAGTGTGGAACATGCGATTGCAATTTGTTCATTTACTTTCCGTGCAGTTCCAGTACAAAATGGCTAGAAAATATTCTTTTCTGTAGTGAAATTCTCTTTGTGAAGACAGACGCCAGGATAAAGCTCAAAATGTTTCTAATAATATAACTAGGCTTGTAAAATCAAGAAGAAATTTATGTACATAGTGGACTCAGCAGCATTTATATTCTAAGTTACATTTAGTTGTAGTTGATATACATTGTGTGTTTGCGGATCAGCATCTCGCACTTTGCACCCATTTTGGGGGGGGGGGGACTTGACCATTATTCGCAAAAACTTTAGATGCTACACCTATTCATGGACAAATCCAAGATGAAGGCATGTTAGTTTTATTCCCCCAGGCCATGTAATTCATTTCACGTCTGGTATTAACATTTTCCAAATATTGTGAGCCAGGCTTTCTTAAGCGGACATCATTATTTTCTGACAATATCTACAAAACACTTCACATTTCTATGAAGTACCTGGCACAGGAAGAGTTGCCTGTTACCCTGTTACAAACGAATGGTTCACTATTGGTGTGTTGCTTTTAAATTAAGAAATTTCAGTAAAAGCGAATATTGAAATAACGAAAGCACGTACTTGCTGGGTTTTTCTTGTTTGCTGGTGATCCTCCGATTGTGTGGTTGGTATGTGTATTAAAGTTTTGTTTGGTTTTGTGTGTTAAAGTTTTGCTGGATGATTGGTATGTTTTAAAACGTGTATTTTCACCCCTATGTTAGAACTGGTAGAACTGTTAACAAATCATTAAAACTGAAGTACAGTATTACCAGAGTGGACAGTACTGATTGTTTTGGTGACGGGTAATATGTTTTGTTGTACAAATCATGACAGAATTAGTTGCCTTATTTAGTTACAATTTAGACTGTTGACAGTTACAAGTTTTACTGCTTGCACTATGTCTGTTATGTAAAAGTATTTGAATGAGTAATAAGTTAAGCATTTTCTGTTCTTTTTAGGTGGCATACAATCGTTAAAGTGTTTTAGTACTTTGCCTTGTGGTGGACTAGGGGTAAGTGATTTGAAGATTTTTTAAAATATTTTTTGCCTACTTTTTTGCCACGGTTTTTTAGCCCACCATTTGTAACCCGTTCCATTCAACAATCTCAAGAGAACAAGCCTACATAGCTTCCCCAATATTGCATTTGTTTTCCGTTTCAAAGCATTGCACGACCCCGCTTCTTTTTTCTTTAATGCTACTTTCACCCTCGGTAACATGGTCTTTTACGATCAAATGAATTTCAATTAATGCGTTATTTTGTTGCTTTTATTACAAAACCCCACGAGTTTACTGTATTATTTGGTAAAGGCACTTTTTCATGTATTATCATTGCGTATTCTTTATACGCAGTCGCTGTCCCATACATGTTGTTTTTCGCCGTTACTCACCCACACTCCTTCCCACCGATGTATCGATGTTGCCATTTCGGTCGCCATAGTTTTACCCAGGCTTCGAAAAAATCAATTCAGGCACCTTACGTGAATGACGTTTGGCAATTATACGTTATCTTTCTTATTTTAAGAACGTAAATAAAACCTTTACCTATGCATATTAAAAGTAGGTTTGCACCGAAGTGGATTCAAAGCAAAGTCTATACGTCTCTCACCTAAGTCCGTCGTTCTTTCCCCGTATCCTTGCCCTTGAACATCTCATCCCAATTATGCATATGGAGCTGGGCCCCTCACAGATCGACCCGGTCATGTGTCTTCCAACTTCAGATCAACTGATACCAATATACATCGAGAGCGCAATGAAACCCATTAGCATGGATTTTTGTGCCCAGAAGAGCGCTTGAGAATACAAGATACAGAGCACTTTATACACTTTTATTTTGCCAAAAGGCTGATGAAAAAGGCAAATTCCCGGCTAGTAAAAATTCAAAGAATGTAATGTTTTATTCCGTAGAAAGTCTTTCCATCTCAGACCATTGTAATCTCAGTTGTCGATATTGTTTAACCGTAACTGGGAAAGGGCTCTATAAAGCCAGGGGCTTGGTTATAATTTTTTTCGTCGACTATTCTTTGTGTCATTTAAACATTCAGCTTCGATTGTAAAAGTAGACATAACCGGTACTGAGAGTATCCCAGTTACTTTACTCTGTCTTTGTTTTGTATGGTTAATTGCTATTTGCCTTATCAAGAGTAACGCCATCGAGTAAAATGTTGAAGGACGAGGAAAGGAAGGAGTGAGTGTGCAAAAGAGTCTGAGTGGATAAGAGATGGAAAAGAGAGTGATTGTATCTGCAAAGGATAAAAAAAAAATGGAAAAAAGGCTTTTAAATTTTATTTTGATGTGTGTAACGTAATATAGTGTTTTCTTATACATCAGGTGGATGCAGATACAATATGGAATGAAACTCATAGCGCAAATGCAGCCAGGATGGTAAGAACACTGAAATTGCAAACCTAGTGTGAATAACTAAGCTTGGTAGTACAAATATCCTGTTGCAGCAGCATATCTTGCGTTGAAAAACGAGAGGAGATGCAAAGAAAAGGACGCTAACCTGTACAAGTACCTACAAACAGACACTTTTTAATGTCAGTTAAGAAATAAGGCCTATGTGATCACGCTTACCGCGGCCCCAGAAGTGCCGCACCCAATATATTCACAGACGGAGATGGAGAGATAAAGAAGGGATGGATCAAATATATTTAAGTAACAAAAAATACAGACCCAGAACCAACTTTTACATTCTTCATTTTTCTTCCAACCTCTTGTCTCGCTTCAAATTAATGTATTAATAAACGTTAAAATACTAATTTAAAAAATTTTTTTTAAATCTATTTACTTACTTTTAATTTTTACTGGACTTCCAGGACAGGACTTAATCATATATTTACTATTGAGGAGCCTGCACTGCCTAAAATTTTGACTATAATTACGGTAACAGAAAAAAAATCCAATTATATGTAACACGTTGCCGTTTGGTGACATAAAAACTTACGTAAACCTTAACACAATGAACGTGTTAGCCATAATGTTGACTATTGCGCCAATCCCTATTACGACTACTGTTACTTCTGGCACCACTTTTACTATGCACCAGGGGGAGTATTTTGTTGCCTCCCAAAAAGTCCAACTCACCGAAGACATTAATATTCCCACTGTGCGTTCTATTTAATGTGGCAACATTTCTGGGTGCATTGTATCATATTCTATCAAATTTTATCCAATTCAGTTATTCCTGTCCCCAAACAGAAACTGAAAGCAACCTAATCGAAACTTCTGTTACACTGCTGTGCACTTTTAGTACTTTAACATAATTAAATAAAGTTTTAATTGATTAATAATGCATTTGTTTATTGATTTGAAATTATTTCGTTCCTTTTTGAAAACCCCACCCCGGTATCAATTTATTAAATTCTGCCCATTTTTCAATTCTAGCCCCTTATTACTTATTTCAGTACTGTTCCCACCCCTATTCTACTACTACCTACCTACTACTACCTACCTACTACTACCTACTACTACCAGCACTGCAACCACCTGCTGCTTCTGTTGCTACTACTACTACTACTACTACTACTACTACTACTACTACTACTACTACTACTACTACTACGACGACGACGACGATCACCATCACCACCACCCCTACCTGCACCGTCGCCTATTACTACCACTACCACTTTTTGTTGCAGGCTGCAGGATCCATTATCGAGATGACGTCCAAGGTTGTAGGTGGAGAGCTAAAGGTATGGGGGTTTTTTCCAAACCATATTTATTGCTGTACTCATTTTGGGGGGGTGGGGGCATATATGTTTCTGATGACACAGAATTACTTTTATATTGCTGCCAGCAAAAGTATCCTTTTGTTTTATTTCTCATTCAATACCGATGGCGCATTTTGTTGGTCACATACAATAGATTACTCTGTATGATATTAGGCATTTGTCAAGAAATTCACCTGACAACTCCCCCCTCCCCTCGCTTCAATTTCGTTTAAAAAAGATTTGAAATTGTGTCCAACAAATCGTGAATTGACATGGAGAAGCAGTAGTGACACACCATGATCAAGTTTCACGATAAAGCTACTGATTGCAGGTGTTATGAGTTATTGAAACACCCAGCGGAGACATTATCATCTCAAACCAATTTTAATACGTGATGCATTTGGTCAAGCTTGCATTGATTTAAGAAATACTAATCGGGAAAAACGCTTTTGTATTTGTTTTCGATTGTTTATTGAGAAAAAAAAGGAGTATAGAGCATGTGACTGAATATTAAGGAGAGAGACTTATTTTCTGTTTTTATACACCTACATACAGTGAACAACTAAGGATATTGTTAGCATAATGATATGAAATACCAATAACCTTGATAAATTTTTGGAGATGTGTCAGGTTAGGATACCTTCTTGTATTATGTTGTGAGCAAGTACATCTTTGTCATTTTAATAGCCATTGCATTTTAACTGTTTTTGTTTTTTTCAGAATGGATTTGCAATTGTTAGACCACCAGGACATCACGCGGAAGCCCATCAGGCTATGTATGTTGGTCATTGTCTTTGATATATCTCAGTAAATTTGCTGGATCAGGCCTTTTCATCTTAAAATTTTGGAAGTTTTGGAAGAGAGAGTCAAGAGAGAGTCAAGCATTGTAAATACAATCATTTTTTGTGTGTGATAAGAGATTTTTATAGGTCTGTTCTGGTCTGGTATCGATATCGATATTTATAGATTTAGTACTTGCACAAATCATATGTTTATATTTGCATAACTACGCATATTTGAATATGATACTTGTGTTGTGGGCTCATTGGAGGTAGAGAAGATTTTTTAGGTCACGTAAACAAATCAAAAATAGTTTTTCTGCAGATGCAAGCATTCGATAGATAACCTTGCACAGCATATGTTGAAACATTGCATTCCTGATATTGTGTAAAATTATTCGGATTATCACAGAAATATTATATACATAGTTTTAGCTATTGACAGAAAGGTATTGAGTACAATTTCACACTGCATTTTGCCTCGGTTTTTTTAACTTCCTTAACACTCACACGAGGAATTTATCATTCACATGCTTGTTGTGGTGTTGCTATGAAATAGACCTTAACTGTTACTCACTTTTAAATAATCTCTTTTAGGGGATTCTGTTATTTCAATTCGGTAGCCATCGCAACTAAACTTCTCCGACTGAAATTAGCTGCAGACAAAGTGCTTATTGTAGACTGGGTAAGTTACAGCGCGATATATTTCGATTAAACAATTGCAGACCTCTAATAACATGTACGATTTATGATTTATGTTGGGGTTTTTTTTCAAGTTTTATTACTTTTGCTGCATTGAAAACATGGTTGGCATGGGACAAGAGTATACAGAATTATTATTTAAATAACCTAAGCTAAAAGCATATTTTCCTCAAGTGTAAATGGATTTGGGGATTATTTACAATGCCGTGCAAAACACTGCCACGGTTGAAAAAAAAGACTTATTTCAAGTACTTACAGTTAATGTAATTTGATGTTATTAACTTTTTCAACAAACATGGAAAAAAGAAGGAAAAGCCTAGATATCTCGGCTATCGCACGAAAGCTGTAAATAATCCCTTTTTCTGCCAGTACTTATTTCCATTGTGTAACTGATGGACTAGTACTTGCGATGTGGGAATTAGCCATTATAATTATAACATTTTAAGATACAAACTGATAACTGTTACAGAAGTCTAGGATATCAAGAAATTTGAAAAGTAATTTTACTTGCAGAAAATGCCCACTAAAGTAAGACTGGCCGGTTATTGCAACCCGCGCAGTACCCTGTTGTTGTAATTGATTTTTTTCAACTGCTTTCCATGATTAAGTGCAATAGAAAGTGGCAGCTTAAACGGTTTTATTGAAGGAGAACTTTGGTAGTGTGACAAGTTATTAAGAAATCGAATTGAAATTCTTAAACCGTGACCCAAAGGGAAAACAACTACCATTACTTACGTATATTGTTTCACTCCCGTTTTCAGGATATTCATCATGGCAACGGAACACAGCAGATGTTTTATGACGATGACCATGTGTTGTACATGTCAGTTCATCGACACGATGATGGAATGTTTTTCCCTGGTACAGGGAAACCCGAAGAGGTATTATTTTTTAACCCATTGTGTTTTAAATGACCGAATACCATTTGCACTATTCTCCAATCCACTTTTAAAGCAAATAATGATTAAGTGCATGCCATTAAACCATTGATTAAACTTGAGTAGGCTTTCACCAGTCAAAATTGTATCGTCTGCCATTACTTGTAGTCTGCACACTTTTATAGCACGTTGTGGTGAAAACTTTAGTGTTGAAAGTGACGTTTTTTTAAATCTCCCTATTTGGTAATCAAACTTGTTCTGCTGCAAATTAAGGGTTTGACTGATACATTAAATTGCTGCCAGCCACCTTACTCTATTTACTTTAAACATCGAATAACCTTTCTTTTTTTTTCCCTTGCGAGAATTACAACGCATTCATTTGCTTCTATAGTTACCAGGAAAAGCCATCTGTTTTCAGCAGCTTTTATTACATCTTTCTGCTCCTGCTTTAGAGAACACGTCATTTTCTATTTGTAAAATACGAAAATAATCACTCGCCTGTAAAACTTGGTCTTCTGTTTTTGGTCTGCTTTAGAAAAGTGCAGCAGGCAATTCCTGCCGTCAACAAATCTCGTCAAATATCCCAAGTATGACATTAGTAAATGACATTAGTAAATGAATAATTTCGCGCAGACAGATTACACATAGATGGTCTTGAAGACAATTGTGGAGTGAAATTCAGATATTACGTTAAGTTAACAAATAATTTTGATCCTGAATATCGCTGTCACGAACTCCCAACCGGCTCTCATGAATATCTGATGTTGACTCAAACTTTTCAAAGATTTTCGCCAATGTGCTGTTTTGCTGGCCCGGTAATTCCCCAAACTTGTCAGCTGATTTCCTTCAGAATATGGTAACGCAGATAATCTATATTAGATTACCAAAGTCACATGCTTAATAAATAATACGACAGGTTGGACATGGTATTTTGTCCGTGTGTGGATTACTTAGGTATTTTCTTTATCTTTTTGTTCCAATTAGTGTGGAGCAGGCATTGGAATGGGATACAATGTTAATGTAGCTTTTAGTGGAGGCTTAGGTAAGTTTCCATACCAGTAAAATATTTTTTAGTTTGCTTTTATCGACTTTGTGTGGTAACTGTACATAAATTATACTCAGTAGCATCAGTTAAGATGTTTATTGATAATGTTGACGACATATTATGAAGCTGCTCCAAAAGAGGCTTCTTGTAACGCAAAAGGTTCTCCTTGTTGAAAGGCAACGTTTCAAGTTTTAACTTCAACCCAGAACATAGACCCGAAACCCGCATAACGATGCTTTTCTTTTAAAACCTAGCCCTATGTTGCATACCAATGTGAACTGGAATTTTGAGATTTTATGCGAATTTTGAGACTAGTCACTCGCCTCCACCTCACTCAGTCTACATAATCTTTGCTTTGTACTCTGGCTGCTTCTATTTCCTCTTGTGCTTCCTCTTTAAATCTTCTTTTGGGTCTTCCTCTTTTCCCTCATTCCAATATTTTCGTCACTAGCATTCCTTTTCCAATGTAGTGTGTTTCTCTCCTAGTTATGTGGCCGTACCATTTGAGTCTACTACCATCGTACTACCACTTTATAGGCTCTCCCTATCATTTTCCCTATTACGTCACGCCACACATGAGTTTTTTCCAGCTACTATATCCTACATGCACCCTATTTTTCACTTCTCTATCATAATTTGAGACTAGGCACAAGTAGCAAATATTCCAAAACATTCCCTCTTTATTATCATTGCTGTTTTTGAATACCATTTTCAATCCACATTGAAAGTGTGTATTGTTTGGCAAGACTACATTTGTGACATTGATTTTTCTGAAGTCTTTTTGCATGAACTAGCAATAAAGTCATTTTACTTACGTATGTATTGTTTAGCCGCGAAGTATTAAATTTGTTGTTATTTTCACAATATTGCGAAAAAGGACTAAATTCTGTTACTTAGTTTTCAAATGATGTTTGAAGAAGACTGCGTATGTGTTCTTTGGAAGGCATTTAGCATGTTTGGACAGCTCTTGGACGAGCAGTCAAAACACTTGTCCAGTGAAACGTTATCTTGAGGGGTTGATCAGATTGTTAAGCAAATAACAAAGCAAAACTGTGGATTATGCCCGTCAGGTGCTAGCTTTCCGCCTTTTTGTTAGACTGTGTTAAACTGACAACCAAAAGTGACCTATCATGCGAACAAATAACAGGATTTAAAGCGCAAAACGTTGACTCTCGGAAACCAGAGTCACATGTACTCGTTCAATCAACAGTCAGTAGTGATTTTTCATTGGAGGCTGGTAGGTGGTCGGTGTAGTAAGGCTGGCAGAAGATACTCTGGTAGTCGCACGCAAGCAAGACGCACTGATATATAGAATGCTCGTGATTCGGTTGATAGCCGTCTTTGTTGGCGTCGCCAGGCTACCCGATGTCCACAGGACGGGCGGGCATAAATGCGGAATAAGTAAAATATGTATGATACAAAGGATTTGTTTTTGACTTTCTATCTTTCAAAGGGTAGCATTTGTGGCAAAACTGTGAAATATGGCTTTTTTTTTCGTGACAAAATTGTCACAGCAAAAGAACATACATTTGGGGGGCATTTATACCGATTTTATTTATTGTTTTACCGTTGGGCCAAGGCAAGGCAAAGGGCTTTTTGGGGGGTGGGTTGCCAACAATAGCACAAGGTTAGAATGTATTAACACAATTCAATATGTATCCATATAGAAATTTTATAATGAACTTTTTTTAGATCCACCTTATGGCGACGCAGATTATCTTGCAGCCTTTCGGTAGGTAATGTGTGATTTTTGTAGTCGTTGTCTCCCAAAGGGAATACATTTGATGACAATGATGTTTATTGTTTGTTGTTATTTGCTGTTGTTGTTGTTGTTGTTGTTTTCACACGACCTGCCTGTCTCATGCATTATCACTCAAAGGTATTTGAATTTCTCCACCTGTTTCAAAGCATTTTTCTTCTAGTAAATTCTGTATTGGTTTTCTTAACCTCGATTCTTTGCGTTTTGAAGCACTGTTGCTATTTTAACCAGTTATTATTGGACCTCTCTGGTCTCATCAGTCACTATGAAGCCAAGTAGAAAAAAAGATCCTGTGGAACCTTTAGTCTAGAACTGTCGAAACTCATTTCGAGAGCCATGTAATTATTAGAAGTCGTTATTTGAAAATTTTACAAGGAATACGTACTGTGACATTTAGTACTGTGATAGTAGAATACATATGTAAAAGTTGATAATAGTAATAATTATAGTAATAGGAACACTTATTCTTTTCTCTGCCTCTTCATCCTTTGTCTCTCGTCAAATATAGTCGCCAATTACTTGGTTGTCTTCTTGGCTTGTTATTCATCTGTATACCCATTACGTTATCTGATTAGCTCTTTAAGTTCATCATTGTTGTTAATTTTAATATTAAATCTTTTTTATTATTACTTTGCTGTTATTCACAGTGGCTGTTGTTCATAGATAAGAAAATGATATAGTTGAGCTGGGAATTCAGGGTCCATTAAATGGTACTTACCGTTTCTGTGCCGATAAACATCCAAATAGTAAATAACCTTTACGATTCTTGCGTTTTATTTTCTGCGTGAAAGGAAATGGCTGAGTGTATCACTTTCACTGAGTTTCAAAATTTCTTTCCATGGTTCATTTCTTAATGTGTATTCTTCTGCTTGCGTTATAGCACACTGTTAATGCCTATCGCAAAGGACTTCTCGCCGGACATTACCATTGTGTCAGCCGGTTTTGATGCGGCCGCAGGACATTCACCTCAGCTGGGAGGCTACCGTGTTACTCCCCAGTGTAAGTGCACGTTTCATGTGTTTAGAAACACAATAAGTTGATTGCTTACCTTCCCAGAGTAAATTGTTGTCTAATTTGAAAGGTAACTTAACGTCAAATGTGACCCTTCTCGTACATTTTGTTAAAAAGCATAAAAAATCAACATTCAGAAATATATGCTTAATATGTCATCATTTCCGTGAAAATATTTATTTATAAGTATTTTATGTCGGTTTAGCCCATAAAGCTGGTTGGGTCAAAGACAACTGCAAGATTTTTTTTGATATTGCTTTACTACGTGCCTCACTCATCCCTCTGATTAAACTATCGAAGAGTGAACTTAAATGAAGGTGCTACTTGTATTTTGACCCTGTAGTTAGCTTTGCTAGTAGTTTTAGGCAAATAGTTGGCAGATTAATTGGCTGACTATCAGACTTAAACGGTGTTTTTAGAGGAGTATAAGGCACGCTCGACGGTAGTAGCCGACTAATTCAACACGCACAACTAATGCATAATGGGTCATTGTTAAACACAAACTCAGTAGTTTGCTCGACCGATGACCCACAATGGTAGTAAATTGCCAGTGAAGTAAAATTTGACTTGTACCCCTGGCCTTTTTAAATATTACCTTGTAAGTCGAGCCTAGTCAGAACAGAATTTCGCCCTTGACATGCAATAGCGTTTAGGAATTGTGAAATATTGACATACCAAAACCTTCTGGCCTACCCAATGGTGAATTGTAAAAAGTAAAGTTAAATATATTTGCCGTACCATTGAAATACAAGCTTATACTGTACCCTGTTACTCATAATTAAATGTATTATTAAAAGCACATCGTTGCTTACGTCACCTCGAAGTTAAACAAAACTGAAAAAGAAATTGGACAATGAAAAAATAAGATTTTGAAACTTTTTTACTTCTATAAGCAGTTCTAAAAGGAGTAGCCATGGTAGCTCAATTGTTATATGGGAAATACCCATGAAGTCAAATTTCTTCGATCACCAGATTTTTTTGAACAGTAAAACAGTGGTAAAGTATAACGATAGACAAGCTCTCTTTTTTTTATTCTCTGGCTGTAGGGTCTTTGGTGAGAGTGACTACTAACTCTGAAAATTTAAAGCTCTTTGGTTTCGTAATCCTACTTTTAGGTATAGTTTATCAACCTTTCACCTTTTTGTGTACAGGTTTCGCTTATATGACAAGACAGTTAATGGGGATATCAAATGGTAAACTCGTGCTGTGTTTAGAAGGAGGGTAAGTATGTGTATAATGTTGGGGTTTTTTTGTTTGTATTTTATTTCATTTTTTCCCAATTAACCATTGTAAAAGGCAACCAGATTTTGACTTACGTTTGAGCTTATTGATAGAAGTGTTGAATAGTAGCATACTTCGTTGTTGAGGTTTAGAAGGTTAAACTGCATGTTTACTAACTGTAAGAAAACTCTTTGAAAAGGCGTTCTGTCGTTGGGTTGACTGGGTTCCAAGTTAGGCCTTTTGATTATCAAGAAGTAGCTGAGTTTACCCAAATGTAGTGAACAAATTTTCATCACCTTGAAACAGTTATTCATTCCCTAAGTTATACTTGGGGTTGAATTGACTTGTTTTAGATAAATAGAATAACCTGGTGCTGAAATCTTTATCAGATTGGCATTCAAAATGTAGTTTATTAAAATTCAGTAATATCCATGGGAATTATTTATATTTTTTGTTTTTAGGTACAGTCTTCCATCTCTTTGTGATTCAGCTGAACTTTGTATGCGAGCACTATTAGGAGAAAAGGTAAAGATGCTTGGATTGAGAATTGTAGCAGTTTATTTTTCAAGGCATTGTATTTTGGTAAAACTGTATAACTATGGTATGTTATTAGACTGATCTTTTCTTGAACAGAGATTCAAGAAATATAGAGTAGACGTGCCTTAGCCTTAACCACTAACCATTTAGAGGCTTGCTGAATGAGTGATGGACAGTATGTTTTCCAAACCCTGAATACTCCCGTTATAATGAAAGTAGCAATATTAGTGTTAGAAAAGAGAACCAGAGTATGTTAAATAATACTTTTATTTCAAACATGAAAAATTGTGGTAGTAGTTAGAGTATTGAAGAGCATTGAAGAGTATTATAATATATTTTTAGATATTTAGTTTAACATAAATATTTATTCAAAATACTAAGCACGTGGACTTAGATTTTTGGATTTTAGGATTTTACCAAGTGCTGTGAGCCGTATTTTTTATGAAGTCTCAAACGCTTCCTTGACTAGCAAACATGCCTGTGCATGTTCAAAACAGACGTCTGTTTTTGACCACGTACCCTTACCTTTCTTGTATGTAGTAGGTTCCCCCTGATTTTTCAAAGCTAGAGTTATACCACGAATATAGGAAGAGTAAAATTCGCCATAGAGAAGTCTAGATTTCCTCAGGTAATTTTTTTTTCTCTGGAGCAAAGCCTGTCTTTATCACCTTGCCAAAAAGAAAAGCGTAAAACGCAATAAACAGAAATTACGCCATGAAGCATAGTTAAACGAGTTTTCGCTAGACACTCGTTTTCTACCATGACCCCCAAATTTTTATCCTTAATGCACAATCAAACTATTCATCGAATCAGTTATGTGTTGAAAATTTTGTAGAGTGTATAATTCCGAAGAGTTCCAAGGAAAAATTCAAGCGAAATTGTTATGCCTATTTTGCTCAATGGTATCCAGCGTAAAGTGGTATTTATTGCGCCGTGTTAGTTGAAAAAACTGTTTTACACCTATGTTAACTACAGCTGCTCTTGGATAAAATATTAATATTTATCTCTCGAGTAGTAAATACTGTAATATGCTTAAGTCATATGCGTAAGGCGGTTTAGTTAATATCCAGTTTCAAGGACCGGGTTGGTTTATTGCACCCATGTGTATTTTTGATAATTGTGAGCTCTTGTTTCTCTTAAGCTACCGGATTTACCAGAGGAGAGTATGCACAGCAGGCCCAATGAAAACGCACTGAAATCTTTAGAAAGGGCAATTCAGATTCAAGGTGAGGATCACGAATAACTTAAAATTTGTGCAAGGTATTTTATTTGTCAAGTCGAGGATCTACTTATTTTCTGCGTACACCTGTTGCTTGGCATTCAATATCGTCTTGTGTAGTCTGTTTAAAAAATACTTGAGCTACTGCTTTTACTGACTGAATTGAGCCTCGAGACCATAATGAATTAACCAGTCCCAGTCAGCAAGTCAACTACGTTTTTTCCCCTTCGTTCTTTGCTATCGAGGGAAGGCGGGTGGATTGAAAAGATAGAGCATGGAGCATTGGTTGAATATTTTACCATGAAAAAGTAATTAAAAATCAAGTCATCAAAACAGTTGCAATATAATCTTTAATTGAAATTCTGGTCAGTCCTGGAGCCTAGTAACTAGAACACATAGAGAGAATTATATATGCATAAAATTATAGTTCACATAGTGAACGATATTTCAGAAGCTTTGTTTCGAGAACATTTTTTTGAGCTCATCGTTACTTATATTTTGGTATATGCTGTCATTATATTGCACTTTGCTGAGGACATATTAATAAAGATAATATTGACATATAGTAAATAAACGACTGCATAATACCTCATGTTTAAACCAGTAATGCCTTAACTGCTTGTTGACAGCTATGTTTTTGTATGCTCAGTTCTGAGGGTTGATACGTACCCGTTATGTTTTTGTAACCCTGACGCCACGTTTTAAATTGAAGATGATGTTTTTAGTTTGCGTAGTTTTTTGCAAGTAATTGACTGCATCCTACCACCTTTTGCCGCTAGTCATTGGTATTAGAGCACGATAACATACACCAACTTTGGGAGTCGAACGAAAGTCGTAGCTTTGGCTAATAGTGGTTTCTCAATTTACCTTCGCAGCTATCTATTGGAACTGAATGTAAAGAAACCCCTTCTTCAGCTTTCCATTTTTGTTTTTGGGGTTTTTTAGTGTATACTTTGGCAGCAGTTACCTAACTTTGTTTCTTTATTTTAAGACGATACTTTGTGTCATCTTGTAACGTAGAAGAGCGCGGTGGATACCGTATTTTCTCTATTAAACGCCCCCTTTCTTTTAATTGCCCCACTCCAATAAACGCCCCCTTTCTTTTAATTGCCCCACTCCAATAAACGCCCCCTTTCTTTCAATTGCCCCACTCCAATAAACGCCCCCTCCCTAAAGAACGTATAGGGTGCGTTTAATAGAAAAATAGACAGTTGTGATGTTGGAGTCAAATAAAACACGAAGCTTTTATTATTTGCAGTTTTCTCGTCTATGAAAATACGTTAATTATACAACGGAAACATCCAATACAACTTTTTTTTGTGGTGCTTCAATTCTAAGCAAGATTTATATCTAGTTTTTCTTTTGCAAATTTCTTCGCACCATCGCTATTTTCTTGTTTTTTGTTAGAGCTGTAAATTTTGCAGGCACCACTAAACCCACTTTCCTTTTCCGTTTGCCCGTAACTTTGACTGTTATTTGGTTACCGGGGTTTTCATTCAGAAAATGGTGCATCAGACTTTAAATTTTTATAGGAACATGACCAACCAATTATTTCTTTTCTTCCTCGTTATNGGAGTCAAATAAAACACGAAGCTTTTATTATTTGCAGTTTTCTCGTCTATGAAAATACGTTAATTATACAACGGAAACATCCAATACAACTTTTTTTTGTGGTGCTTCAATTCTAAGCAAGATTTATATCTAGTTTTTCTTTTGCAAATTTCTTCGCACCATCGCTATTTTCTTGTTTTTTGTTAGAGCTGTAAATTTTGCAGGCACCACTAAACCCACTTTCCCTTTCCGTTTGCCCGTAACTTTGACTGTTATTTGGTTACCGGGGTTTTCATTCAGAAAATGGTGCATCAGACTTGAAATTTTTATCTTTTCTTCCTCGTTATTTTTATATTAATAATTTAAATTAAAATTTATATTAATTTTATATTTAACCTATCATATCCCATTGCTTCGGATCGATCATCCTGACGGGCTATTAGTGTTTCTCCAATACATGGCGTCCAAATACTTTTATAAACATGCTCACCCCTAATAATACTTTGAAATACTACCCAACGGTACAGTTGAAAATTACGTTTCTCTACAGCTCTTGCCATTTCTGTCTTTGGAAGTCTTGCGAATTAAAGAAAGGGTGAAACCATTGCATTGCATCTAAAAGACACGTTTTTTGAAATTCGAAAATTCGAATCATTCCGACCAATGAGTAAAACCAATGCATTGTACGAAAAGAAAACGTGACTTCTTAACAAATCTTGTACATTGCATGCTGCAGTTTTACAAGAGGAAAATGAACAATCAAGCGGAACTATCAACTCAAGCAATTTCTCGCAAGGGCGAACAAAGAAAAAAATACAGCATGGAATTTAAAGGAAAAGTCATAATGTACGCAAAGGAAAATTCTCTTCGTTCTGCAACGAAAAAGTTTAGTATTGACCGCAAAAGAGTTCGCGAATGGATCAACAATGAAGAGAAAGTAGCCAACATGAAAGGAAAACGATTCAGACTTGGAAGGTGGAGGACGTAAGCTTACAGACAATGAACTAGAGGAGGAAGTTCTTAACTGGATTCACCAACGAAGAGAAATATGCTTCGCGTTTCCAGAAAGCTCATAATCGTCAAGGCTAAAGCAATCCTTGATGAAAGATGTGACAACGAAGGCGAGTTTTGTTGCTAGTAATGGTTGGTTGGTTAAGTTTTTGCGACGCAATAACCTGTCTTTGCGAAGGAGGATCACTATTTCTCAAAAAGATCCGTCCCATCCTATTAGTAAGCTTGTTGGCTATGTTATTCATGTGCGAAGATTATCAGTGAACACTGACTATGCACGGAGTTGTATAATAGCGATGGATGAGACAGCTGTTTGGGCGAACATGATTGGTAACACAACCATCAACACAACTGGTGCGAAAGAAGTAGCACTCAAATCAACTGGTCACGAAAAAGTACGTGTAAGTGTTTGCTTGACAGCGAAAGCTGATGGTAAAAAAATGTAACCCATTATAGTTTTTAAAGGTACCAAGCGAGAGTCTGCATCTCTCAATGATCGATTTAAGATCGATTTAAAAGTCGTTGTGCAATGGCATCTTCGCTGAACGGTTGGGTGAATGAAGAACTCGTTCTTGTATACTTAAGAAAGATCATATTCTTACTTTATTTACATGTTTACTTTTCAAAAGCGACTGTTATCCTGGGATACGTTTGAAGCTCACATGACAGACGACGCCCTTGTTCCTTGAGGATGCACAAAATACATTCAAGCCCCAGACGTTTGTTGACACAAACCATTCAAAAGCCACATAATGGAACTTTATGATGAATGACTAGCATCTGGTTTCCATGCCAAAGCCGGCAACATGAAAGCTGCGCCAAGAGAATTAGTTGTCATCTGGATTTTGGAGGCATGGGGTCGTTTCGATGAAAGGCTGATAACCAGTCATTTAAACGTTGTGCCTCAGGTTCAACAGTTCTTAAAGAACAATTTCAGTGTTTGAAAGATGCCGACATCCTAGATAAAAATCGTTCGAGGCAACTGACTCAGACGTCGAAGAAGCAAATCATTAATTCAACCTTATCGACCAGGATGAGGCCGAAGATGAGTTTGTTGAAATTAGTGATTTGTTACTTATGATTTATGATTAGTGATTTCTGTGGAAAAAAATTATGATACGATAAATTATTTATTTTTTAAATAAACGCCCAGGGCGTTTAAAAGAGAAAATACGGTATGAAAAAAGCTGGTTCTTACACATTATGCTAAGAAAATCAGCATCAGTTTTGCACCACATTTATTTGATTACTTTATTGAAAACTGCAGTTCCTATTAATTTGTGTTGTATTTATACATTCCCTCTGAATATAGAAAAATATTGGCCTATCGTTAAACGCTCAGCCCCACTCCTGTTGAAATCAGCCATTGAAGCAAGGCAACTGGAAAAAGAAGAGGCCGATACAGTTAGCGCATTAGCCTCATTATCAATGGGTGTTGTACATGAAAGTAAAGACGATAAAAGGTGAGACAGGTGTTTATTCAGCTCCTTTAAAACCACATGTTCCCCATCCATCGCCCCCATTGATTCCTTATTGATAGAATAATGTACAATTTGGATCTTTGCATTTTGATGCCTTGATCTGATGGAGTGCCATTGAAAAAGCTTTACATGAATATGAACGTGATGTTTAAGTGTGATGTTGAGGTTCAGTACGGGGACTATTTACATTTGTATTTATGTTTACTTTTATTCTGGACAAAACGGGACTTTTTAGAATGATTCAAAATATTTCGTTGTATTCGGAGTTAGATTACAGTAATAGTCTGATGTGCTTCTCCGTTTTTTCTTTTTCCAGGATTTCCTCCTGTCTCAACCATGGAGGTAAACCCATGATCTACTAGACAAAAGTTAATTATCTCTCCCAGCATGAAATATACTTCCCATGCTTTTCCCCTTGGCTTCGATGAAACACCCAACATCCACACAGTACGATATGACTGCCAAGAAAAGCTGCTACATCCTCCTTTTTTTTTCAAGTTTGGTTTCGACACAGACGGCCTCTTTTAATTTTTCTGTTAAGGCCATGATATCTTACCGTCATTCTTATACAATACTCAGCTCAGTTGTCAGCTACCCTAAACCTAACCACCCAAACCCAATCAGTGAAGGTAAATCTTGAAATCCCTAAGACATATTTGAGAACCCATGCCATTTAGATTACTTTCTATTAAGCACCTAACTTTGATCTTTCAAGAATTGGATTCATTTGCTAAAACTATTGCTCTGCAAATAGGGTTTAAGTCAGTATAAAACGACTTGATTGCAAGTAGAAACTTGATTTTTTGTAACTTACTTGAATAGACTATATGCAAAATTACAAAAATGTTCTTTAAATGTTGATTTTTCCGTGTTTTGTAGTTTAAAAGCCAGTTAATTTGTCAACGCTGCAGTATTTGGTTCACTGTTTTGTGCCTGTAAACATAAACAGCGCTACTTTGTTAGTAGATGCTGTTAAGCTAGACTACCTTCTTTTTCTGGTGTCATGTCATAGCTTTGACGGAAGATAAAGAAGTTTAATTACTGTCAAAAGTCGATTGGTTGCCATTTTTTCTATCCTGTGGGCTGGAGAACATCCTGTTCTCGATTAGAGAAAAGGGACTGGCAGTTGCAACAGTGAAGCTCCGTTACCTTTTGACACATTTTTAGGTGGTTGACACTTGGTCACATTGTTGTGGGGCCTTGCTTTGTGTGTGTGTGTGTGTTTGTTTTTATGACAACCAAATCAGTGAATCAAACTAGAGAATGAACTGGTTTGAAGTCAAGTTTCAAATGCATAGCTGTGTAACTGAAACTGCTGAAGGCTGTTGATTGATATTTGATACACAGGTTTTATTGTGTACAAGATCTTGAAACTACCAGGAGTCATTTGGTGGAGTCAACAATACTGTTGGCTACACTGACGACATAGTACTGATGGCAAATTCCTGAGGCACATGCACAGAAAATACCGTATGTGGTGGTGGAAGAAAGCGCGTTGTATTGGCTAATGATAAACAGGAAAAGTTGTTCCTGTATTATGATTTCGAAGTGGTTTCCAGAGCGACCGTGTCAGATGACGAGTACGGCAGAAAGTGCTTTTTCAAATCAGCAGTTTTCAATTTTCTGGCATTTCAGTTTCACGGGATAGGCAAAACGACAAAGAGATACCTTGCAAATTTGAATTTAGGGGGCAGCCTTCAAACCCACCTTGGCGGTGCTTCTGTCGTGATCCTCTGACATAGGCTTGTGTATATACGTCCTTTATTGTTATGTCTGGTCGACCCTTAGGTACTTTTGATAGATATGGGACAATTACCTCTCCTGTGGTCAAACGGACTCGAGGAACTAAAACATGGCTCCTCATGCGGATGATACGGTTGTATCCTAGACGGAAAAAATCGTCAGTGATTAAGTTCTGAGTAGAGAGAAAGAGCTACTGCGCAACATACGGAAAAGGTAGCCCGACTTCTCTGCTCATGTGATGAGAGACGCTGGCTGATATGGAAAAGGTAAAGATAAAGAAAAGGTTTTGTAATACTTTTATTTTGTTAGCTATACCAACTAGGATGACACAGCAGTGTTAGCTACATGAAGAAAATGTGGGCCTAAAGAACTGAAGGTTGTTCCAAAGTGCGTAAACCCTTGCCTCAAGAGTCATGATGTTGAGCCTCAAAGTTTGGTGTTTAAGGTTTTCTCTCCACCCCCCTAAACCGTGTCAATATTAGGGCTCATATAATTTGAAAAACTTATTTTTATTGAAGATTTAGTTATTAAAGTGGAGGCAAAAAGAGTCGCTTATTAAAATTGTCAGTAAAATCACTTAATAACTAATCGCCGATGTAATAAAAAACAACCTCTCGTCAGAACAGCAAGCTTAAGTTTTTCCAATTACAGTGTAAGTATAAAATAGAAGAGTCAAGGTCCTTTACTCTTTAACAAGTCACATTGAACTGGTGTGAAATGATGTGCATGTTACCTGTATGTACGTATAGAATCCTTCTCTCTCGACATAATGTAGAGAGATTTATTTTGTGGATTTTTCATTAACCTTTGTGGTAGGATGGTTTGGGCAAATATTTAAAAAGTTTTGCCTGCAAGGCTTTCAAACCAGCGACCCATTGAGTGCCGTCTTCTCAAAAAGGTGAGTGGTTGCAATAATTTTTCTGTAAACGACAATGTTACCACGTCAGAGATTCCCTGTCATAATCCCCATTGCCAGCTGGACTGTATATTACTCTTTTTTTACTTGTTAGGGATTCCGATATTGAAGAGGAACCTATGGAAGAAGAAGGATAACTTAGTATGTACCTGATCCAAAAAGAAATTTTAATGAGATACTACTGTTGATAGTTTTCAATACCATTCGGGCAGCTTGCGGCCATGCTCGTCTGTGCTCTTTGATCACCGCTTGATCACTGCTTGGCCACTGCGTGACCCTTTAAAGCACGTGGCTGAAGATTTGTCTTAGTTTACAAGGGTCATCAATGTGAAATTGTGCAGCGGGCAATGAGTGCAAAATTGTATATATCTATTGATAAACATTCATACATTCAGACCTGGGATCAATATCACAGAGTACAAGTTATGTCAAAGTTGACATATTTTTGTAATAATAAAAGAAATATTCGGCAGTGAGTGTTCCTCTAAATGTAAACTTGGGAGAAGCTTCATGAGCTTACACAGCTGGATTGGAACACTGATTCGTGCAATAGAGACCTGATGTCTGCACGGACGATTTGTGTCCTGGTTAAGCTCAGAAATTACTTTTCTGTGTTGTTTTTTCCACATTATGGTACATAAAACCGTTAAGCGCCATAGAACTTCTTGTGTGTAGCGTTTTACGTGTATCAAATTGTAATTATCGGTTTACTGTCCGTTTCTGTGGTATTTAAATTTTGTACCTAATCTTGAATTTGTTTTAATCTGTGGTATTAAAAGCCCGTGATCGTCTCAATTAAGTAGAATTTGCAATGATTAGATAGTCGCTCTAATAGTATCTAGCATTTGCGCTTTCAAGCCAGATTAATATTTAGTACAAAGAAAAAATACTGATTGAAAAAATGCGAGGGCTTGGGTAAATTAGTTGTCTCCTTAAATCTGGCTTTTTTTCCCTGCACATTCTGTAGTGCGTTTTAGGGGGAACAGGTTATTTTAATCTACCTCTTAAATGAAATCGATACAATTTATTGATAATAGAAAAGGGCTAAATAAACCATCATTTTGTTTCTATGTTAAATCTTTCAAATAATAAAATTTTATGTAATGAGTAAGGGTCAGACGGTAGAACTCCTAATGATTTAAACATTTGTCTATGTGGCTTCCCAGCAAAAACTGATTGTTTGGCTTGCGAGGTATATACATACGGCAGTGAGCCAACACGGTATTGTTTTTATACGTTGTAAACTGTGTACGGTCATGTAGATATCGTTTAGTGTTTTGGGGGGTCTCTAAATAGCGCTTGGTTTCATTTTATGTGAACGTCTGTAGCTCTTGATCATGCGTTTTGAAAGAACTTGTTACCAGCTATACATCCCAGCACCATTAACTAGAAAATGCATGCATGAGGGTATTGTGGGGTTTTTTTAAAGAGAAATTCAAAGCTAGGCCCAGGGCAGTCGTTATGAAAAATAACTTTTTTTTAAATTCGTATTCTAAAATCCATCCCCATCATGCTTTGCACATAATGTCCTCTTGGCCATACATGGAACAAATAACCCAGCCATAAAATTTGCTTATTATTTACAATATAGCTAGCTGTTATCTATCATACAGCTAGGTCAGATATGTGACAAAGTGTTAAATAAGATTCATTTTAGTATAATAAAAACGTTTACTTAAAGTTACTCATACTTGTACATTATCAACGCCCATTGCCCTGCTTTTGAATTCGTTCAAATTTGTTATTTTGATAACATTCTCCATGGTGTTTATAATGTATATAAACGTAGGTGAAACATGCAAACACGCTGTACTCTCACATTGTTATTTTCATCATCATTATTATTACTAATTATTATTATTATTATTATTATTATTATTATTATTATTACCGATAGTATGCCATAGTAGAATTACTTTCTTGTCAAGGCAACAGCAAGAGCGTATTTATCATTCTTGTAAACTTAGTCCATATTCTCTATTAATCGTTTAATGTCAATTGAAATATAGAATTTTAAAATTGTAGTGAACATCTGATAGTTCAAATGTGGGTTTCGTTTTTGTATAGAATGATAGCGCCTATTTTGAGGGTAGAAACAGTCTTGTTGTAACTGAATTTTCTATTTTCATAAACATTGTGCGCACACTTTCCGAAACCACAGCCACAATACACCATTTTTGTTTTTTTTAATAACCCTACCAATTCCTTTACCATGTAAAGCTTTTTATTGTATGTGAGAAATTCGCGTTATTCCTATTACCTTGGATCAATAATGACTAATGTACTTCATGAAAAACCAAGCTTCCTGATACATAAATATCCAAATGAAACTTTAACAATTTTTCTTTCAGCAGCAAAACTTGTTTTTTAATTACCTTTAAACAAAGTTGTTTAAAGGTAATTAAAAAGCAGGAGAAGAATTGTCTCACCGGTAACAACAAAGGAGAAGTTGACTCTGTCACGAGTTTCCTGCTTCGCAGAATCATGAAGAGATGTACCCTGGAATCAAGTTACATCAACAAAGGTCTAGAATAACTTTTGAATTTTGAGACAAAAAATGACAATTGAAATTTTTCACGAAAACGATAAAGGAGCTATTATGTCAAATAATTGTTTTCTTACACCCATCCCCCCCTGCCCCAGATGACCGAATTTAAGGTGCAGTTAAGGAAAATAGATTTTAAGGACAACTGGTTTTCCGCATTATTCAGGAAAATTATGATTGTGTTCAATCAATAGCCGCTTCCGCGATGTCTTCAGTCACATCATTCACCATTTTTATGCGATCGCGTTATGAACACAACACTTATTACTTTGATTTTTTTTTTTTTTGGCAGATGTTTGCAGTTTTAGTCACAAAACATTTTGCTAAGGCTAACCAGTGGTTTTCGCCCTCAAGGAAATTGTCATGAAATTTATTTCTTTTGCTGAGACGGTCCACGAATGGAAAATAAGATGTTTTGTTGGTAATTAGGTACCAACAAATATTTAAATAACCAATCAACAAGGAAAACGTTAACTACATACAAATAAATGTTCATACTGTGCCACCAAGGGAACTGTGACAATTTCTCAAAGAAACGTAAACTGCACGAGGTAACATATTAGTTGAAAGGTGTCATGACACCAGTTGCCTTGAATAATTGAAGGGACAATGTGTACATGGTGTGTCTGGAGCAGTGTTTTTAAAGCAATGGTATTGTCGTTTCTTACTCTGATTGTATTCTTCATCCTTTTTTTAATCTTGTAAAAGAACTCAGAAACCACCAGACTAGCGAATTTCTATTTATTTGTTTTCGTTAGAAATTGCCTCGAATTGATATAGGTAATGGTGGAATTTTGAGAACTCGAAGATCTAAATGGCTTTAAAACGTTTATTAACAGGCAAAATGTTACAAAATTAAAGTACGCAGAAGTTACTTAGAGAAGAATACTTACAGCAGCATCAGAAAACACTACAGGCAAAATTTGACAAAGAAATACTAAAAAGTGATAAAATGGACCTTGTAATGAACCAGAAAAAAACTGAAGGCATGGTAATTGGTAAAAGTTAGCAAACCACAGGAGTAAACCAAAAATTGGAAACGACATCTAGAAACAAGTAGAAATCTGACTAAGTAAGAAGTGCAATGAAAGTGGAAATGTGATGATGAAATTGCGCGAATAGGTATAGCAAAGAGTAGTTTAAGCCAACTGAAGAAGGCTAGAAGTAAGGAAGGGAATATTTGAATGCTGTGTTTTACCAAACTAAATGTATGGTTTTGAGCTTTGGAGACTAAATCGTGACACGACAAGGAGAATAGAGACAACTGAAAAGTAGTTTTAAAGAAAAGAGATAAGGGTTTTTTACTCGGAACATGTTTCGAATGAAGACGTCGAAAAGAGCAACAACAAAAGGGGAAGATGGTCAAATTGAAAAGAAAGCGAGAGCTTGAGGTTAGTGTCATAATGAAAAAGGATGGTATTAAGAACTTGTTCATTTCTGGTTTTTCTCGACACCGGATCGGGGCAACATTCTTAGTCAGTTAAATCAACTGGATGAAATACCAACTGAATATATCATTTGAATGAGGTACTGATAGAAAATTCATCAATGTGTTTGGATGCTACGCTAAAACTCTTGCCCACAAGTTGAAATAGGGTTAAAGAGTGTTTTCCAGGAAAACAGTGCGCAGTGTTGATTCTTACTTAATTAAATCTGTCTGTAATAGGAGGCACACAAGGGCTGGACATCGCCCTCAACTGAAGCTTGCCTCCAGCTCCACGGCCTACTAAATTCCATGTCGTCCCGCCAGGACCGTTCCACTGCACCTCCACCATTCTACGCCGTGTCCACCCGAGAGCCACAGGACAGCCATCCCGCAGGTCCTTTCCCAGCACATTGCTGATCCTGTTCCATCTCCATATTCTCACTTTATTGTTGATCCTCTCTACCCCTGCCATCTCTTGACCTGTCTTATTGAAAATGTGCTGTTGCCATCGGATCTTGAAAATCCTATATAAACTTTTGGTCTTGAAGATGTCTAGTTTTCTTTCCTCTCTCTTACTCAGTTTCCAAGTCTCGCATGACTGGACAATACAAGGCTCTTGAAAAGAGAGACTTGACTTTCTCCTGATGTTACCAACGTGACAAAAATGTTTGATAGCCACATAAGTTCCGCCTTTGTCACAACTGTCCTTAGGCAAATTGGCACCCAGATATGTGAGGTTTCCCATCTTGTTTACTTTGTTTCCTCTAACCCTCTGCTTTTGTTCTCTTCTGCTGTTAGTTTTCACCTCTTTGCAGTTCCTGTCATTACGTTTCAGTCCAACTTAAGTAGCGTTATCTTCACGTCTTGGTGTTTTCTGCTACAGATTGTTAATTGTGGATGATAGAAGGGCGTAATCATTGGCAAAATCGAGGTCCTCCAGCAAGGTTATCAAGTCCCATCTGATTCTTGATCTCTTACTTCCTGTTGTTTTCCATCGCTAGGAGGAAGAGCAATCCTGACAGGCAGCAGCACTGTTTAACTCTATTCAACACTGGGAACCAGTCTGTTGTTTCATTTTTCTCCAAAACGGAGCACTAAAAGTCCTCATAAAGGCTTGACCGTCTCGATCAGTTTTAGGGGAACTCCATACTAACGCATGATGACCCAGAGGTTTTCTCTGGGTATGTAGTCGGAACCTTTTTAAAGTCAACAAATTGTATGTACATAGTAGCATTCCTGACCAGTTCCAAAATATTTCTGAGTATAAATATCTGGTCAATTGTTCTTTGGTCTATCCTAAAGACAGCTTGTCCCGTCCTAATTGTTCCCACTCCTAATTGTATCCTGTTGATCAGGACCCAGTAACAGCAATGTAACTTCCCTCGAGTTTCCACACTTGCATATCTCCTAAAGATTACCTTTCTTCGGAATTTTACAGATTAACCTTCTTCTACATTTGGAAGGAACGGTTTATTTCTCCCAAATAGGGTAAAAAATTCTTTGCAATACTCTGCATGTTTGGTCCAGTTTTGCTTTAAGCATTTATGCAGTAATTTGGTTTGCTCCAGGGGCTATTCCATTCTTGAGGGACTTCGGTGTGTTTCTTATCTCTTGCGAAATTGGTGCCTCGGTTTAAATGTCAAGCGTCTCTCTCTTTTCTCCTTCTTCTTGTGATGGTTCTTTAGGTGCATCTCTGCATAACACTTCCTAAAAATGCTTCTTTTCCATCTTGCCAGCCTTGCCTCTTTGTTCTTCAGCAGCTCTCCGTTCTTATTCTTCATTGCTGCTGTTTGTCCTGTAGTTTGTCCTGACAGCCGTTTCACTTTGTTGTATAGCTCTTCCTCTCTGCTGCATTCTGTGTTCTCTGTGCTTTCTCGGCTATCCATATCCTTTTGTCCTCCCTCATTCTCCTCTTCACCCCTTGTTCCTCTTTCTGTACTCTGCCTTCGTCCTGTTCTTAATGCTTTTTAAACGGGGGCTCTCTCAATCTCGTTCAAATTTCTTTCCTCTTATCTATCAATTTCTAGGTGTTGTCGCTGATCCATGACTTGGTTTTTCCATTCCCGAGTACAAGCAGTTCCTCTGCCTCTTTGACGACTGCGCTCCACCGCTGCACCCACACCTCAAAATCTTCACGCTCAGTTCTGTTATTCTCAGGATTGCTACTTACTGCCTTGCAGTTCTTTTTGTTTGTTTCCTCATCCTTTAATTCATCATTGTTGAGTTTTGGCTTCACCTCGTTCTAGTTGGTGTGTGATTAATGACGAAGTTTGATGTTTGTCCGCTCCAGACAATGGTCGCTGCTTGCATCTGCCTTTCCCTGTACCCATGAGTCAAGTACAGAAGACCTCCACTGCCCTATGATCATAAGATTGTTGATTCGATTATTAACTTTCCGGTTTGCTGAAATCCATGTTGTCTTTTGGATGTCTTTTTTTGGAAATATTGTACCTGTTATTACTAATTGTTCAACTGAAAAAACTCCCACACCCTCTCTCCTTTACCAGTTTGTGTTCCTAATACAATGTACACCCTTTGTTCTCTCGTAGCCAGTGTTATAATTCCCAACCTTGGCATTGAGATATCCCATGTCCATAATGTTGTCATTCTTGTCACATCCATCTACTGTTTTCTTTAGTTAATGATAAAACTGCACCTTCTCAGTGTTTTGCTTCTCATTGTGTAGGACAAAGACTTGAATGCTGATCACAGTCTTGAGCAGAATCTAGCTGTTACAATCCTTTTGTTAATAGGAGCCCACTCAATGAATGATTTTCCTACTTGTTGACTATTCATGATGGGAACAACACCCTCGTGCAGTTCCGCATCTCCTTTGTAGCTCAGCGCCTGTCCTGTGGCAATTTTCATCCTACCTGGTCCTATCTACCTGCTTTCACGTATCTCAAGAACGTCCAGGTGATACCCTTCCACCTCCACTGTACATTGTTCGTACATTTCAGTGTCCAATGGTAAAGCTCATTTTGGGATTTGCAAGAGACCTCGTCGGACGCTAAGGCTCCCGAAGGCTTTTTAAAAAGCTTTGTCGTAATGCCGTTGTCGTTGAGTCCTGCGCTTCCCATTTTTTCTTGATAAATTCTGATGCCCGTAGTTGCTTTTGACTAGCTGTTTTTTACAGGATGAGGTAGTTAGCTCCCTGCTCAAACCCCAGACCTGGAGAATTGCCGTGTTGATTTTATCTCAACAAATTCAGCTGGTCAACTGACAACCAAAATTTAGGAACTGTGTTGTTATTCAATTTGTCTTGCTAAAAGTACAGATGTTGTGGCTACAGTGCAATAGATCATTTTCGTTGGACGGATCGACAGACTTCCATGTGACTGAGGAATTGCTGTCAATGGAGTCACTTAAAAGACAACAACTGGAGGGGATATCTTTCGTCATCTGTGGTGACTACTTTAATTGACACAAGTCAGATAAGCCAAACTTATTAGTAACACAACAGATGAGGCTCAATCTTTAATTGGAAAAAATGTTGGTTTCGTGAAAAAGTTCAATAACAAAGTGAGTGTCATCTGTCCAGACAGAAAAGTAATTCTTTCTCACTCTATTATCCATCAGAAGTATATGTAAGCCAGTGTACTTCATTAAAACACATTGTGAACCCAGTTGTGAAAGCTGTTAACTACATACTTTTAAAAACACTGAACCATAGACAGTTCTTTTCATTCCTAGATTATATGGAATCTGAAGACAGTGATGTCATTTTTGAATCCGGGCCAAATGCTGGTGTGGGGTATACAAGAGGAGATTCTTATTTTCTTAGCAATGAATTAGACTAGTATTGGCTTTAGAGAATTGATGGCCACAAGTGAATTCAAGTGTGATTTTGCATTTGCAGTACACCTTCTTGAGAAGTTGAATTACCTAAATTTGAAATGTACAATGCTGTGAAGTCATTCACATAAAAACTGTTTAAAAGCTGTTTCCAAATCATATTATACAAGGAAACGACACAATTTCCAACGCAAAAATCTGTAACGATGTCGAACTGAACAAGAAGTACAGCCAACAACCTGTACTGAAAGATGAGTCCAAAAGAAAAGTTTCAGATTTCAAAACATTGGGAAAAGACTTTAGTTTGGTGGCTGCACCATTTTACATTAAAACCTCTAAAGATTCGCAGATTAAATTAACTGATATGCAATGTGATTTAACATTGAATAAAACATTTCTGAAAGTTGGTTCTAAATACTTCTATGGTGGGGTCGTTGAAGATATGATTCCACACCTGCAATATCTTGTGGAGGCAATTACGCTCTCTGAATCAACCTACCTATGTAAGTTAACGTTTTCAACAATGACAGTCAACAGATAAAAGCATAGGTCTCTGTTAACTGATAACAACCTACACTCTTATGAGAATTTCCGCCAGTAGCAGGGAACCTGACTTCAAAGCTATTTTGAAAGGGAAATATCAGTTCTGTGGCTCCGATTGACTTTTGTTTGTGAAATGTCAGCATTAGACTGTCATTTGTTTGGTAGAGTCTTCATGATTAATGCCATTATTGTATTTACTTTGTATACAACGACGTTAAAAAACATGTCTAATTTAATTATGCTTGTTACTTTTCATGCCCTGTACTTCTTCAAGATCTAAAGCCTGTTTACTTTTCCTGATTACTTGAGATACACACTGTTCATGCTATTAATTATGCTCCCAAACATCTTGTTTACTATCGGCAGTAACGTCAATCCTCCGAAGTTGTCATGACCTCCCTTGTCATCTTTGTTCAATATTTTAACAACTACTTTTCTTTCTATAATTTGATGAAAAGTACTGCAAGTCCTCTGTTGGTTTCATTAATGTCAAGTTTGGGCAATTCTGACTTATAAAATAAACCACGGATGCTGTACCTTGCTTTAGCGCCTGTTACCTTTAAATTTAATAGAGTCTAGATGGGTCACAATTAAATTTGCCAATTCCTTGTATTCTCTTTCTGATCCGGTCCCTTCTATATTCATGTTTTCCTTCCTTTCTTTCTGCTTTCGCTCCCCAAGCCTCACTGCCAATCCATTTATGTCTCCATTTCCTGCTTCTTTTGAGCACTTTTTAGCCAATTTTTTTTTACTGGATCACACAATACTTGCATCTCGTCAACTCCATTCAACGCACAAAGTCAGTCCATCACCTTGATTTGTTTTTGATCTCGATGGACATCCACCTTCTTCCATGCTATTGGTTCTGAAAATGAAAACTTCCGTCCTTTCATTCCTAGAGCGACATCATCAACATTATTCTCATCTTAAACAGTTTATGGTCGATTCCCATAGCTGCATCTCTTGTTCTTTGTGTCTGGTACTGATAAATTTACACTTAACACCAATAATGATCTAATTGGTTTTCAATCTTTTTGTAGGATAGCATCCCCTTTTCTTAGTTCTCTTCTTTTCTTGAGAATAATGTTCTGGTGATCACCATACTATTTGCACTGGCGACTTGACAGCCTCTCATTATTAATTCTTCTTATAACCTAATTTCCAAAAATGTGCTCTTTAACTTTATTGCAACTCCTACCTCCGGTTAAAATTACCAATTACAACTACATTGAAGACCATGTTCCTTCATCCAATGTTTTTGTCAGCTTGCCGTAGAGCCCGTCTTTTTGTTTTATCTCTGGCCTTATCAATCAGTAAGTTTACCTGTTATATTTCTGTATGTTTATCAGACGCCCACATTGGCTTTCTCTTAAAAGGGTCTCTACTGCATAACGCTTCCAGCTTTTCCCCTCGATATCATTAATCCCAACTCTCTATGGTGCTGTTTCCACTGGCCAAGTGCCATCTTTCTCTTTCGTGTTCGTTTGGCTATAAATTCTAACTTTTCATTCCTCTAGCCACTCGTGTTGTCATCTGTGTTGCAAGCATCCTGCTAACATTTAGATTCCGAGCTAAACAAACATATAGAGGGTTACCATTTTCAAGTTTGACGATGGGCGTCCAATAGGCTTTGGTCTAGCACCTTGCAAAAATATCATATACCACGTTTGAAGAAAAATGCCCATGCAATCTCAAGAAATTAAGGCCCTAATTACTCGGGCTGGAAGTAACCCGAGTATTAAATTCGAGAGTGTTCGTCGTCGTGTTCTTCATCGCCAAAATGCAGTCACGTGGTCAACAGTGGATGTGACGTAGTCGAGCTTATCACGTGATCGATGGCATGCGGTCGAAGTCGAAGTCTGACTTAAACAAATAGTACATTCTTCATTTACTAAGATCACAAATCTTTAACAAAGTCAGCCCGAGTTCACGCACCTATGCGTCTAGTTCGAGTACCATAAAAGGACCAAACGATAAGGTCATTAACGTGTGTTGTCAATATATATATATAAATATATATATATTATATCAAAGCTATTTTTTAATGCACCATATATGTTTTAAACAGGAAAAAAACAAGTCTTTTACAGATAAACAACTTATTACAAAACGCGACAGATATTACAAAATGTGCTGATTATTACAAAAAAAAACCCTTTGTTACAGCATTTCTAACTAAAATTCCATCCATTTTCTTCATACTTTTTCAATCATTAAAAAATTCAATAAATGTGTTTTGAATTATTTCAAACAATACTAAGGTGTAAGAAATACAAATTACGGTTTGAATGGATCTAGTTCAACTTTTTCCGTAACATCTGAATTTCGCCAGCTCTTCATTACGATTTCAGGTTTTGATTTGATGTTACCATAGAACTTTACAGTCCATTTGGCATGGAGGAATTTTACAACTCACAACCTCACATCAACACTGATTTCGTGATATTTTGTTGTCTTTTTCCATTGTTTGGTTACTTCTCTTGAATACCACATCTGAGCCTCTTGTCGAAGGAAATCTTTACAAATTTTATTGGCTGATAAGCCAAGAGACTAACCACCATTTTGTCGTTTGGTTTTCTCACAAAACCAGGGATGGGTTAAGTTAAGACCTTTTCTTTCAGTGTATGGGATGAAGCTGAGCTCCAAAAAGTCAATCCTACAGCTTTTATTTTCCCAATCGCTCGGAGTCTCTGTTACCTGAAAACCTTTCGGAAAATTATAATTTGGTACCCTTTCCTCTGTTTTCCGTCGATAAATAAGTTGTGGAGGGAGACAATTACCTGCCATGGTTATTCCAAATATTCTTGAAATTTGGCAAAAATCCGTTGTGCCAGGAGCGGAAATTCTTGACGCATCCTGTTATCCAACGTATACTTGCTAAGGTGAAGTGCTAAAGGCATTGGTTACATTCCGTCATTAACACCAAATGTACTTCCTTTAACTCTTACGCAGTCATAATTTGAGTGATATCAAGTCTGGGAAGCTAATCTTCTGACACTATCTGGTATAGATTATTCTGAGGTAAATTCATGAACGTCAAGATAAAGTACAACGGTGGATTATCAGGCCCTTCCATTGACCGAACTAAGGAAATCTCCATTTCCCTTTCAAAACACTCTTTTTCACCCTCAAGTCGCTAGCACCTAGGGTTGTAGTACATTTACCTTCTTTGCCTGGTATAGGGAGCTTAAAGATTATTAGTTCTTGCTTAAGGAACTACCTCAGCATAGACGCGTGTTACACTTCCTCTGCTGGCTACCACTCCGAATTGGGTCCCGTATCATACCGTAACTAAGTATATGTGTGAGTAAAAGATAAATCGCTGAAGTCAGACTTTTACTTTACTTCAATTTTATTACAATTTTTAAGGGTTTTGCTTTACTAACTCCTCATAAATACTCCTGATAAATCAAATACTGTTAAAACGTCTTCAATTTCGAACTTTATATTTTCCTATGAGCGTTTTTTTCATATGGATAAGAAACCATACAAGACGTATTGCTACTAAATGTATGGAACTGTGAAAAGAGACAGGAAAAAAAGGGTAAAGTCAAGAGATTAGAGATAATTTTAAACATTCAAGTCATATAACGGAGAAAAGCAGTCAGAACCCAAAGAAATCCATAATCTGGGCGTCCGAGAAAAATAACTTCTACATTTACAGAAATATTTATTGCAATGAGGGTCAACAACGAGTCACACGGGATGCAACAACCTGAACTGGTACCAGTGAGGAAAGTTCATCAGAAAACTTCCCATGGTAATATCTATAAAGAGGATTAGATGCTGTATTTGATCAATTTCACGTCCACATCAAAATATATCTTTTTGACAAAGCAGCCTTTCTCCTATCTCAGCTGATGATTTACCTGTGTGCAGATGGTGTTCTCTAACAACACATTTAAATGATACAGAGTGAAAAGTTTCAATTGTGAAAACTTTCATTTACAACCTTTTGCCACTTTTTCTTTATTAATGAAATTTGTCGACGTCAACAAGGAATGCAAAAAATGTGATAAAGAAGTCATTGTAATACAATGTTCTTTTACATTCGAATGCTTGAGATTTTGTTTTGTTATGATAGACCTTCTTTTTTATAGATGGATGAAACTTTAAAATCTTCCTCTCACAAAGGAGAAAAAACAAATGAATGAAAACTGACTTTCAACATGGATTCATTTAAGTAGGTTCTCTCTTAGAGTGATGCTGAATGGATTTCTCCCACCAGCTCCTAATTTTTCCCATTTTAGACCGTCGTTGCTTGCCGGACGGTTGGTAAGTTGGTCCTTGTCCTTCATCATTCACCAACTAGCGGCAGATTGAATACTACTTGTCTCTGCAAAACTCAATACCTTTAATGATCGTTCTTTCAAAGTTTTACGTGTATCGAAGATTTTAATGATAAAAAAAGCCAAAATAATGGATGTTGAACAATTTAAGGAAGCTGGAGAGTACAAACATCTGTTCATCGCAAGCACAGGGTGATTAAATCGTTTCATGAAAATGTAACGACTTTCACTACGTGAAAAAACCTACAATTTCTCACTACGACTCCCAGAATCTTATTGATAAAATTGTATCTTACATCATAAATACTCAGAAAATTCATAAGAGACATAGTTTTAAAGCTTGAAACGTTTGGATGAAATAGCAGTATGGGCAGATATGGTGTCCGACACAGCTGTGATTGATAAAGAAGCCAAAACAATAGCTATGAAATCCACAGGACATAATATAAATCGTATTATTGTCTGTTTGACTGCTGACTGCTAACGGAAAGAATTTCATACCAATAATTGTGAGACAAAGCGTGAATCAGTTTCACTAAAACAGGAGTTTAAAGGTCGGTGTTTTATTCTTTCTTCCATTAACGTAGGATGAATAGAGCCCTTTGAGAACGTAAAAGTTGTTGCTTCGTTTGCATTTGGAAAACGTTTGTCAGCATGGGTTTCATTCAAGTGTAATATGATAGAAAATATCAATAAAGCTTTGAACTGTGTTAAAATTAATACAGCTATCATTCCAGGAGGATTTACTAGACATATTAAAGCTGGAATCTTTTAAATTTTACATCACTAAAAAATATGATCATTGTTAAGGCATTCGTGAATTTACAGTGGCAGGTAATATCCAAGCAGCACCAAAGATTTTTGGCTACAGATATTGAAAGACATGATTGAAAAATCTTTTAAATTACACATTACTGAAAAATATGATCATTGTCAAGGCATTCGTGAATTTACAGTGGCAGGTAATATCAAAGCAGCACCAAGGACTCTTGCTTACAGATATTGAAAGACATGATTGAAAAATGTGTTAAACCTTGTGCTCTTAATCTAGTGTTAGATGGTTCCGACCTTCACCTCATTCAATGTGCAAAAAAAGATTCACTTTGTTACGCCGGAGCTGAGAAAAAGACCAAACCAGAGGTATAGATATAGAAAAGAGTAATGATGCTGCCAATTCCTTTGAAAATGCGACTGATAAAGACATCGAAGAAGCAGCTTAATCCTTTCATCTTCTTGATGAAGGCTACGTTTAAGACAAAGATGTTGAAATTCTGTATCCACTGTAACAATAAATCTATATTTGCTCGTTTTCTGTCTTTGTTGTTTAATTAGTTACGAAATCTGAGATTCATACTCATTTTAACAGCAGAAAGAAAAGAATCCCCCTTGTATGAAATGATAGAAAAGCCTTACAAATAACTGTTTATACCCGAATAAAACCCCACGGTAAATTATTGATTTTTAAATAAACACCCTGGGCTTTTAAACGCTCAACTACGGTAAGCCAGATTTTGTCGATGAGACCAAGGTTGAAGGGTAGCAGCAAGATTTGAACCATCAACGTACAAATACATCCGTGAACTCTATCTAGATCACCAAGATGAAGTGAGGAAGCACCTATTCAGATATGATAACAGTACTTCATGCAAACACCAATGGTAGATTTTTGGAAATGTAAATGGCCTCAAGCGTAAGGTACTTACAGGCATGATACAAAGAACCAATCTTTTTAGCAGACCTACCTACAGATAGAATATCAGAACCCCAAGAAAGACTTGGAGGAAATGAAAAATCAAGCCGACTCATTGATGAGCATTTCTAAACAAGAGAAGCAATCTCATAAGGGTTAATATCGATTAACCCTTATGAGATTGCTTCTCTCTAAACAGAATGATTATCGATTAATATTGGAGAGAGAAAAGGATTATCTTTTACTTGAACGACATTAGTTGTATTTCTGTGGCAATAAAAGAAACCAGCTACTTCCTTTTCTATTCTTGGACAGCTGGAAAGTCACATATAAAGTCTTCCGCACATTTGACTTGTTTCTGCAGAGTTCGGCAGCATAAAGTGGCTTAGGAGACAAGACGCCAATGTTTGTTATTGGCAAATCAATAAATCCTAAAATGCTTCAATGGAGTCAAGCACAGGTTTTGTCGATGTCATGCCTACGAAAAAAGCTGGATGATTGCCATTTCTTCAAAGAATTACTTCGCCAGGTGAACCTTAAATTCAGAGATGAAAAAGATAGTATACAATTCTCCTACTTACTCTTATATCGATGATCTAAAAGCTAAAAAACTCATGTTTCTACCAAAGAACACACAAACTCTCGCACATAAACAATTAATCAAGCGTTATTAGTTAGCCGTAATATTGATGTTCTTGAAAATGATCAAGAAAAGAGGGAAGTGTTAGCAAAGAAACAACTATGAACTGTTTCTCGAAAGCTGATATGTAGAAGGATCACCAAATTGCAGCTGTTAATGATGATAACGAAGGTTTCAAAGAATTTATGACAAAATCAAAACTTTAAGAACTCGAAGCTAGATCTAGCACTAGAATTTACCTTCAAATATTTAGTGTACGATTGAATGTACTTATTACATTATCATCTCTTTTGATCGTCTATCTACTTATCCATTTCTCTATCCATCTATCGATTTTTCTATCCATCAATCTATCAATCAATCCATCTATCTATCTATCTATCTATCCATCTATCTTTTCATCTATGTATCCATCAATCCATCCATATACCTACCTATCTATCTATCTATCTATCTTTCTGCCTATCTAAAAAATTATTTGTATGTGTGTGCAGATTTTATGCTTAAATACCTAAGCCAGATGCTGTGTAAGCTGCTACTGGTGTGATTTAGAGATAGAAAAATCATCCACGCCTAAAGACCTAATCTTCTCACAGAGTGTTGTTCAATAATTTTACATTGTATGATAAACCTCAAATAGCTTAGCAAATTCTTTAGTTTACATAATAAATAATAATTAAGAAGCAGACGTTGAGCTTTTTACTTTTTTGAATTGAAATAGGCTAGTATGAAATATCGTTATGGAACAGAATAAATTTAACTGACAGTGTTTTTCTAGTTTACTCTTTAAAGGCTAATTGAATATCACAACATTAAGTACCAATTAGAACAAAAGCTTGCATATGACTGTCACTACAATATGTGCCAGGATGCAAATCAGTATTTCTGTAAAGCAGACCTGAAGTTGATAAAAAGCAAAGCCAAACCTAAGAAAAAAAGTAAGTGTTAATACCATTTATGTTTCCAATGACCGAATTCAAAAAACGAAATGAACTCTTCCAGCCATATGACTTGTACTTCTCTTCTACTAGTACTGGTATGAGAATACCCTCACAATAAATATGATATTATTTTTGTCGATTTTTAAAGAGTCCAATCATAACTAAAGATGAAATTATTCTGGTAGTTTTCATTACAATCATCAGGTGTTACATACGAAATATAACTCAGTACATACTTCCAAAACAAAAATGCCAGGAATATATGGGTAAGTAAAGGGTGGTAGCAAGTTAAAAGTGGACACCTGTATCCTGTTGTATTCCCTTGAGCTTTCGTTGATTGGGCAAGAAAAAAATATGTGCCCTTCAAAGTGAATGAGACCTTGCATTTTCTATATTAACTATCTTTTTTACCAGCTGTGCTATTGAAATCCAGCTTATTGCAAATGGTCTTCTACTTACGTGTCCCTAAAACTTAAATTGCTGTTACTCAATCTATGTATTTTGACATCTAAATTCTTTCCAATATAAACAGTATGAAAAACGTTTATAAGAAAATAGTCGCCAGGCAAAAAAGGTGTGGGGAACTGATTACCTATAAAAAAATTATTGTTCTTGATAGAGCTTATTTTGCACCTGCTCCTATCTTTGTATTCATCGTGGTTTTTCTCATTGCATAGGAATATTTTAGTACATCTCATTATCAACTAACAAAAATGAGAACAAAATGCTATCTTATGAAAATAAGGGAATTACATAATTGGCTAAATGCCAGTGTCAAAAATACTTTAGGCAACTCAATGAAAATAGAGCCCCGTCATGATAGGAATAATTTTTGCGAGGTTAAATAAGCGTTGGTAATGTGCAGACGTTCAGTGTTATGTACAAAGATAGCGTACGTATGTTTATGGTAAAAATCTCCGCCTTTATTACGTGTAAATAGAAATGACAAGAAGGCTGGGAAGAGAAGTAATAGTCTTTATATCTGAAAAGCTGACGCCTTATCTCCCTTTCTCTTTCGGCTTATGTTTCGCTACTGTCTATCTTTCTCTATCTGTTTCTCTGTTTACCTCTGCCTGTCTACCTATTTCTATTTCTGTCTTTCTGTCTTTCTCTCTCTCTCTCTCTCTCTCTCTCTCTATATATATATATATATATATATATATATATATCCATATACATCGTATCTAATCCATCGAATCGAAATACCTGTTTTTCTCCTGTTGTGTTTTTGTCTCCCTGCACTCTTTCGGCACCTCATTTTTCCTTTTTTTCTCTTCCTCCTCCAGTCTCCATCGTCGTAAGTAAATTCTGGACGCACCCATCCTAAAAAGTGTTATGAGAACAAGCAATAAAGTTTGGGGATAGTATCATATGAGCACAGTGAGTCTTTTACCTATAAATCATGGGACTCAAGTACATATTGGGGCACATTTTCAGAAGAACCCTGTAGGAAGCCAACAAATTTATGTGCACGCCTAAATTATTCACAATTAGAGCACAAATTCAACTTAAAAATATTCTGCATAACACCTTTATGAAAACAGCAAGAATAGTTATTTACAAGAATTTGAATGTTGTCAAAGAAAACAGTTATTTAATTAAGATCACTTTTACTATTCTGTGATGTACCACCAACAAAGATTTACAGCATTTTCAAACACTTATTTTTTGACGTGCAGTATTTATAACGCCAAATACATGCCACTCAGCTGCAAACGTAAACACATGTGGAAGATCATTGAATATTTTTAAAAAGAAAGACGATATGTAAGAATATTCCGGTAATAGTGCAGATGCAATTAGAACCATGTCTTAAGAATCTAGTCTTCGAAATCGATTCATAGACATCGGTTTAGCAGCATAGATATCGTTTACCTGACGAAGAGCTATTTTCTAGAAATACAATTTAGCTAAGATTAGAGTAATAGCTAGAGCACAATTTTCATTGTACAATGTACCTTACAATAATTATGATGGCAATGATTAAACATAAAATTTATTTCATATTTTTGTAATTATCACTCTCCAAATTTACTAAAACAAAAATAAAAGGCGTTCGTTGGTCTAAAGTTAGTTTCAAGCTTTTTGGGATGTTCCTGTAGCTGTTAATTGGGCAATAGATAACTTTTTCGGTGTATTACTTGCTTCTACGAAACGAAAATTTATTAATTCAGCATTTTTTAAACTTGGTTTAAATTAACTAAAAGGAGAATCGTGGACTCAAAGAAGCCCTTATTAAAACAATTTGAAATCAATGTGTTTCATTACTAAAAAGAGTATTAACATAGGATATTAAAAGTGCGTGTTTAAGGAATTATTGCTGAAAAAAGGAGTAAACCAAAATCAAAGCATAGGTAGAGATATATTACAAAACTAAATAGTGGCCAGCAAAAGAAGTGGGCTCAGTAAATCAATCTTTCACAAGACCATAAGATGAAGTGGGAAGTAAGCGTGGTACGTCTTCAATTCAAAAACTTCAATTACAAATAATAATGTGTATAATAAGCATAGTATAATGAAATAAGAAAAACATGTGACAATTGCATGGAATACAGAAGAGCTATATATAACGTAAGACATTATGTTTTGTTTGAGGTTTATTAAGACTTTAAAATGTGATTAGTTAAGATAAAATTTCTAACAATTTCAAGTAGATAATTGTTGTTGTCGAATCGCTTCGGAATTACTGCATACAGGCTTCAGGCTGTAAATAATTTATGCTGATGATGAAAACAAAGTCACCTCTGAATTAAAACATTATAACTAAACGTATAATATGTTTCTACTCATCATTTTTATGTCAAGCCTCATAAACATATTGCTACAAAATGGACAAAAACTTTAATATAAACCTTTAAAAAAAATCATATATTCTTCTAAAAAATGTAGTTTCAAAATGTAATCCTAAAATATAGTTTTAAAAAAAAGTTCTAAAATGTTGTTCAAAAATTTCATTCTGAAATGTAGTTCTTAAGTATAGTTTTAAAATATAGTTTTGCAATATAGTTCTAAAATACAGTTCTAAGATATTGTTTTGAAAAAACCTAAATAAATTTAAGCAAGTTTGAAATAAAAAATGGGTTTGGAGCTTATGCAAATATCTTAATAAAAATCGGACAATACGATTAAATTTCTGGCCACACTCTCATTTACTATATTCTAAAATTATCTTCCAATTATATAGTCTAGCGTATATAAAATACATGCTGTTAAAATTGTGTAGCTTTGTACAAAAATTTAAATATGCTCGTTGACAACTGCTTATATCAAGATTAAAAAACCACAAAGGGATATAGAGTATTAAGTGATAATGTCGTCCCTCTGTAAAATGTTGTTTCTTTTCTCGAAATTCATTATTGTTCTTCGTGAATGTCTGTTATCATGCATTGCTCTAAATACGACGGAGATTTATTGACTCTTTTGTTTTAACTGAAAAACGTTTACGGAATCAGCAGGATTTACATCTATATCTCAAAAAATGCTATAGGATTTAGATTTATATCTTAATATATATTCTAAGTTAACTAAAACTTTATAAGAAGCCGATTTTGCTCTAAAATTAATTTGATGCCTTGACATTATTCTAAAAGTACTTTGCGGATCTTAACTAAGATTTGTACAGAGCTGCAAAAGCTTCCTGCACTACATCTTCTTTAAAATCCCTTGTTTTATTTCAGAAAAGAGTCTGTGAAGAAAAAGGCTGTTCTAAAGGGTCTCTGCTTTTCCTATGTATCAAACTTAGTTTTGTTATCTGCCAAAAGTGTTGCTTTTTCTCCGCGAAAACCTTTATATTGCAATGCGAGTTGCATTACCAATGAGATCACCGAAGTTATATTGGATTTTTGTCACTAAGTTTAGAACTTTTTTATGTCTTTCCAAATATTGACATTTTCATTGAAACCCCCTAATTATAGATGTCTGAGTTATAAAGATACAGGCTATAGTGACATATTCAGGGGTAGAACTGGGACAACAACCTATGTCCTTTTCAAATTATTCTTACTTTTAAAAAAATACAAAGCTTTGAAGATATCCAACAGCTATCAGTCCTAAGAACATCAAAAATCTAGGTCAATAGATAGTGCTACTATGCAACCAATGAAACCTTTTTCCGATGACCTAATTTGTACCTAAAATGTTCAAAGGTTCTCCCAAACTCCTTTTATATGGAGGTATGGCCTAGGCCATTCGTAATAAATGATAAACACATGTGATCTCGTTATTATATTTTAAAGGCCTTTTAATTTTTATTTCTCGTCCGTAGACTTGACATAAAGCACGTTTTTAACGTAGGCGTGAAGATGTGATCCAGATAAACAATGACAAATTTTACATGGCTTTTACGATAGTTACTCAAATCGATGAAATCTTCCTTGGTGTTAAAATTATGAAAAACATTTCTCACGCTTTGCCGAAAAGGGTCCCAAAATCCAGTTGTTACATATTTTCAGCTCTACAGATGACAAGCAATTTATGACTGAAAAATTCAGCATTTGCAAATATTCAACTGTTTTTAACACAAAGTATGGATGCAGAGAAGCACGTTCGGTGGTTGTCTTTATAAGGAAGGAAAAGTTACCAAAGTCCCTTTCTTTTCAGGCCTAATCCACAAAACAAGGATCACTTTGAATGCAGCCAACTTCTCTCTTGCAATCAAAAGACTAAGAGTCCTTTAATACAGAGAGTGATTAGGCTAATTTAGTGTTTTCAAACTATGTCAAGGATTTGCAATATATTGCGAGTTCTTGTTCCTGCAGGCGGAGAAAGCTTTGAGTTTTTTTCAGTATATACATGAAATAAAAACATAACCACGTGACAGTCAGCTCACGTTTGTATAGTAAGGCACATTGTATTTCTGAACAACTTCTTCATAAACGACAGAAACTGTCAATAATTGAGAGCACCACCAGGCGTGATGTTTACAAGTTTCAAACAAGCATTCAAAATGTCCTCAGGTCTGAAAGCCAAGCTTTGCTACAAGAGCATATTGACGAAGAAAATGGTGCGCAACGTTCAGGTTAAAGATTTCGTTTTTTATCAGTCTAGACAACCCCAAACAATTGCCCAGCATGGTTGTAGCGCAATCATTATACATCATACACTTCTTGTAAAGGTGAAGTAAATTTCTCGAGTAGAATTCATTTCTTTTATACTAAACACATCTATTGCTTGCGATTTTGTGTTCATTGATTTTGATGAAAGATAATACTTGTTACCACCTCCTTATTCTTCACAGGGCAGACTACTATTATCAGCTGACAGCAGTTTGACACGTCAGGTAACTTATCCACCTCTAGGCTAATCTTCAATGGACTGGCTTTGACGTCAAGAGCAGCTTGATTTAGGATACCTTTATTCGTGTCTTTGATTCAGTTATGCATTACATTATTTGATAAATACACTTGTTACAATTTCTTCTCAGGTTCAACAATCTTCAAGACTTCAAAAGCACAGGACTTAATCGATTTCTTGTCAACGGTATGGAGAATTTTTGACTTTGCAATCTTTAATTGGCAGTTTCCTAGCATAATCAAACATAACTCTTCTGACTTGTAATGTCGCAGTGTCTTTTCTACACCCTTCCTTCCATGTCTATACTTAAAATGTTTATTGACCTTTGAGGTTTTAATATTTGCGTTTGAGAACATGGTAGTGCACAAGATACGTGTAAAGTTGTATAAATAAGGTGTAAAGTTGTGTTCCATCCATTAACACACACAAAGCTACACTGAATCTAATTCATTTTTGTTTATTCGACATGGTAAAAATATCCCTGAAAAAAAGGTATAGACGATATGGTGTAATATCAATACAAAAAATCATTAATCAAAATAATCTTTACCAAATTCAGTCCAACAACTCATCCCTTCACAGCCATGCAATACTACGATACTGTTCTACAAGCCACTTTGTTCTTTCCTTCACTGATCGTGTCATCATTCCTCTTTTTCATCAGCCACTCAATATAATCATATTCTCACCACAGTCGATTTAAGTGGGGTTTCGTAAGGCCTGTAGCATAGTAGCACAACATGTATATGGAGATTCTATCTTTCATTTCTGGTGACGCTATAAAGTTTTCTTTCTCAGTCGTCATAGTTTTCCACCATACATAACTATTGATCTTATTATAGACCTTCATTTTCACTGTTCATGGTATTTTCTTATCTAGGATGACTTCACTTACTTCTCTCCGATTATTATGCCATGCTTTTTTTCACCCAATTGCAGGCCCTAGAGTCATGTGGAAACTATAGGGAGTGTAATAAATCCTGGTACATCACGGGATGCAAAATAAGGATGTAGTTAGTTACATGAAGATTTTAAAAGAAGATTAATTAGGTTACATTCTGCTTTCAGGTATGAAAATAACTCGCCAGAAGTTGCAAAACAAAATGAATCTACAGGAGTATTTTGTTGAGCTCGTGGTACAAAGTCGAATAACTTTTTTCATTTTTAGTGGAAGTAACATTAGGTAGTGTCCAGTTTTAGAAATCTTTTCGTTCAGTAGTTTGTGGTCCAACTAACTATTTATATTCATTTGAATATCCATCACTAATTGCCAAGAACAATCGTTTATTTTTTTGATAGCAAGATTGATATACAAATCCACAAAAGGTACGTACGGCGAGGTCAAGGGAAGGTGTAGTAGGGGGAAGAATGAAAGAGATAGATGAAGAAGGCCACCCATTCCTAATCAACAAGTTCAATTTGTCAGTAAATTTATGTTCAGTATGAGTGTAAAGTGTGGTTAATTAAGAATGTTGAATAGCGATTTGATTGATATGTCCTTTCAAGTAATACGTGGTTTTAGATAGCCTACTATTCAAAACTTTTTATTTGAAGAATTGTGAAGAATATTAAATGCATGTTTGAGGCCAGTGGAAGAAAAATATGCTTGTATAGTATGCAATAGAAAAATACAGGTTTCTATACCTGAAGCAGTAATTTTAGAAAAACCATTATTCTCCACCAAGCAGTAATTTTAGAAAAACCATTATTCTCCACCAAGCAGTAATTTTAGAAAAACCATTATTCTTCTTAGTCATGAGGAGTGAAAAGTGCAGTTGGTTGTAAACCTGTTTCTATGTATTGAAAGAAGATAATTCATCGTCTCCCCTCTCATTCAGGTTTGTCAGTTGTTTCACATGGAGTTGCTGAAGTTGGACAGGATTAGAGACACTCTCAAAACCGTTCAACGTGTTATGTATGTGACAGAAGAAGGCAGCTTACGTTTTTTATTTATGTTTTTGTTTGGCCCTTTACCCAAAGAAAAGCTTTGAAACCACTTTAAAGCTTTGCTTCACTCTTCTTATTCCATTTTTATTTCTTTATTACAATGTACGCTTTATTCTTTGTAATTTATTGATTACTTCCCTCTCATAATCCTATCTCCAAAAACATATACAACCTAAGTAAATAACAGCCAAACAAACTGGATACAGTTTTTCCAGGGACGCGGGGTTTCGAACAGCAAACCTCTTTCATGGGAATCTTCCGATTTAACCACTCAGCCAATGCTACACTGAGATAAGCTGGTAAGGAGATATGCAACGAAGACTTTTATTTTCGGTAGTTCCTTTGGATAAGGATGGCAAGATGGACAAAATTGTTCTCTTCTGAACTTCTACAGATTAATTAGGGTAACAAGGTGAATTATGAACTTGAATTATAAGCTTAGCATCACGCTGTACAATTGCGGTGGCTTTGACAAATATTCTAAAAAGGATATAATAAAAAAAGTTCCAGAAGGTGAAGAAGATTCGTTTTCACGTGTATTAGTTGGTTCCGAAACATTTTCTCGATCAAAACGATTTGCCTGCGGTAACTAGAAGACTAGTGCTGCTTACCAGGTTCGCAGTACAAGAATGTTCATTGTGGGAAATATTCGAGAACCCAACTAGGACAAGGTCAAAACATGTCACACAAAAGCTGTCAAAGCTCTCAGACCAATTTCAAATTAAAGATTAAATCCGAGATTTAAAACTTCAGAAGTGCAGACGCTGGGTTCTATGACAATTTGGTATGTAAAGAATTATTTTCACTTTCCTTCTTTTCAGCTGTCAAGCACCTAATAAAAAAGACAATAGGTTGCTAAACCTTAGTGATATTCCTGCATTATGTAAGTTAGTATTTTAAAAAGTTCATTTGAGGTAAACATCAAATTAATCAACAGACAAAAATTTAAGCTTGGTGTATCATAAACAACCTGTTTATCAAAAATCCCATGGAGAAGTTGTCATGGGGATATCAGAGTTACAAGTAAGAAACAGCATGGTAAATACAGAGCTGGTTTTAATATATTCTACATTCCAAGAAAAACCAATTAAGAAATGTTGTTTTATAAAAAATGGGAAAAAAGCACTACTTGAGAAAATAGCTCAAAATACAGAGCCTAAGAGATTACTTCAGATAGTAGTGATCGATAACAAAACAAGGCATATAATGAGGTTTGATTCTCCTATCCAAATGGACAAGCAGAAAAATATATGAGATAGTGCTTGTTAACCTAGAGCCATATTACCCTTTTCCAACACGTTAATACAACAAATAATTATTTTAGGAATTCATCAGATGGTCGTACTTCATGGTTTAAAATTCATATATAGGGTAGTTATGACATCACCGACATCAATAGTGCTATTCAAGAAAAGATGAAGGGAAATGGGCATTATAATGGTGTTAATGAGGAATATTTCATTACACTTTCTACCAACACCAACACCAACACCTTAAAGTCTGTTCTCATCTTGGGAAAACCAAATTCTACAAGTCCTACTAAATATATTTTGGACCACCCAATACGATTTCAAGCCTTTTAGAGTTTAAATATGTTTTTTATTCACAAAGCTTTGAAGAGTCTGAAAAGTTAGTTAATATTCTTAGTATAAATAGCGTACTTGTGAACCTTGATGTTATCTCAGGACGTTACGTGAATAGTGCTTCAAAAATCCATGTTTATTCCTTCTTTCTCAATGTCTCTACGGGGTATAAAATACTTGAGACTAGGTATATCTTCCAGCGACATTAGGTACAATACACAGTACAGAAAAATCATTCAATGACCAGAATAGTATTTTACTTAATTTTAGAGGGGAAAACTTAACAATAAGATGTCATGTAAGAAAAGCTAATTTTTGAGAAGAGAAGATAATATTTTGAAAATCTGTTAATATAAAAAAAAGACGATACAAAATGAGCTACGCAAATGTAAAAGTTAACATATCCGAGGGACAAAAGCAAATATTACAAACTGCTATTCAAACTGGTGGTCCTGTGACTATTCGTTTAGGTTACAACGACTTGGTTAATGGAGAGGATATTCTGACGCTTACTTAATCTAAAGTGAAGAAGATTGCTAAAGTATATAACGGCGAAGAGGGAGTAACAAGTAAAACGAGCAAGATATAGGTTGCACAAAACATAAAAGTTGAAGTTGGTTTTCTTGGTATGTTGACATGTCTTACTTGTAGAGCGTTACCTATGTTAGCAAAGTCAGTTCTTCCTGCATTAGGAATAGGATCATTGTCAGAACTTGCAAGTTCTGTACAAGGGATCATTGGTAATGGTCTATATTTGAAAAAGGGAGGATGATTGTCAGATAGAAACAGATATGAAAAGAAAATATCTCAGACCAAGCTCAGGTTTTGATCTTGACTCTGTAGATGATGGTCTTTATCTAAAGAAAGAAGGGAGAATGCATGATGGTAAAGGTTTGCTCTTGAGCTCTAGTAGTCCCTTTAAGAAAATCCAAATCCTTGGAATGATTCTGTACGAGAAGGTCAGGCAAGTGTGAGAGCGAGCTACTTTTTTCCAGGAACTGATATTCAATATTGAATGTAATATAAAAAATATTTTATGTTCTGAAAAAATTGACAGTTCACAAATTCGGAAGAAAACCAGAAATGTTTCCTCTACGTTTCCAACCATTTACAGTACAATGGAAAGCAAAGATAGGTGTAGAGTACTAACCACAAAAGAAACGACTGTAACTTGGGAAATTTTTATCCAAGAACAACTTATCATCCCACAAAATGGAACCAAGACAGTTCTCTTAGGATTTGGTGTTGTAATAACAAAAGGAATGTTGTTAACATTCCTAAAACCAGAGCTAAAATGTAACTAATGTAGTTTACAGAACGAGACTACTTTTGAGAGTGTTACTGATATTATGGTTACCATTCAAAACAATTCAAATACTGACATTGTAATTGGCAAACCAGTAAGTTAGGTTCATTACATCCTTTAAAAATTGACTCCTTGCAGAATTTTATGAGGAACGATACTTAAGAATGTGGGGGATTAAAATATACTTTATAATATAAAGGAATTTTTCCTTATATATGAAATGGAATACAACATTGATAATGAAAAACAAGTTTCTCCAAAAATAATGTAAACGGAAAAGAAATGCATATGAATTGTTTCTACCCAATACTACTATTAGTATCACCAATTGATGAGAAAGGTAATGATGGTCTTGGAGCACTATATAAATTATTAATAATGCTGATTCTGCTTCTGTAGTAGCTGGCATGGGTCTTGGTGTAGCAGGTGTAAGTCTCTTTTTAACAATTATTGTTGCACCAACTGTTATTGTTATGGACGTCACAGCTATAGGAACAGGACTGATACGTATTGTAGGTTGACAAGTTAACAAAATCTTGATACGAGAGATTCAGTACAATCAGTGATTTAGTTTCAAAGGCATTGGCTGATAATAAGGTCTCTGACGAAGAGTGCATCTTGATCATATCAAAGTAAATAAAATATCGTTAAATGAAAAAAGCGGTACAAACAAAAACTAGGAAAGTAATTGATGAAGAGAACAGATTACCATTGATCAACTAAGATAGAAAGGAAGCTATTGATTCATTTCGAAAGACGTTTAACAAGAACAGGGTCGACATCCATAAAAATCTTTAATAAAAAGTGAAATAAAAAGTGAATTGAAAGTGAGATGAAAAGTGACATAAAAAATGTCTTCTTTAGAAAAAGGTGTCATTTCTAATGATAACAGACCCTAGTGGTCAAGGAGTTTCTCAAAACAAAAAGAAACATTCGAAATTAACAGATTAAAGCACTAACCAAACAACTCAAACCAATAACATATATCTGGAAAGATCTTATTCAAAGTATCATTTGTGAGATTAAAGCTATCAATAAGGGTATCCATGATTTACATAAATCAATTCTCCTTCAGCTTCTAGCTATTGAAGGTTCTAAAAATGAAGTAGAAATAGGTCTGTAGATTGTTCTGAAGTGATTTGTAAGATTGGTAACATAGCTTCAAGTTATTTGAGAAAATTTGCTATCAAAGACGCTGATAAGACCAACGAATGGTATGATAGGCGTGGTCAATTTCATATAACTAATGCTAGAGCTGGTGTGATTGATGACAACATTGTTGTTGGTGACAAAGAATATTAAGGTATATCTGGCCTTTGGGAGCTTATTAGCACCAAGATCCGTACCAGCTCCACAATCTCTTCCTTTATGCATGAGATGAGACCTACAGTAATTAATCCTCTGAGGCACAATGGTAAGATGAAAGTAAAGCTTATTCTTTGATGTAATATAGATAGGGTGAGCATTGTAAGTGGAATTGGAACAACCACAGAACCAGCTGCTTTTCATTCTAATAATGAGTTAATCCCAGAGGGTACTGATATAAATGGCATGTATAACACCATGGTAGACAGAGCTTTGGAAGCAATGGTCGCATTTCAAATGCGAGGTAGCAACTGGACAATTCAAAGCTCTTGAAATTCATACTGTTGCTTATGAACCATTGAAAGAAAATACCTACATCTCCCTTCCTAAATTACTTGCATCAAGGAAGGCAATTATTTACATGAAGGATAAAGACAAAAAATGCTCTATGTGGTGTGTTCCTAGACTATTCAACCCTGTTGATGAACGTATTGACAAATCACTAAAAGATAGGAAAAATATTTTACTTATGACTGGTTTAAGTATCCGGTTTCCTTTAAAGCTACAGATACATTTGAAAAACAGAACCCAGATCTCTCTGTTAATGTATTTGGGTCTAAATTAGTATTTATTCTTTAAGGATAGGAAAGGGTACAGACCATAAAACAGTCATAAACCCTTTGCTAATTTCAGGTAGTGAGAGACAACACTACAGTCTAATCAAAACCATAAGTCATCTGTTGTCTTCACAAACAGGTAGCAATCAACATGAAAAACACTTTTGTTTGATAGTTCTAAACTCGTTTCCTCCCAAGAGTTTCTGGGAAAACATCAAGAATATTGAAACGAATATGACGCTGTCAAAATAGAAATGCTTGAAGAGGCTTTAATTATTTCATTTAATAACTTTAGTAGCGTGATAAGGGTACCCTTTATTGTGTATTTTGACTTTGAATCCTTAATTAAACCCACAGATCCACGTGGACCAAATCCTACAAAGAGCTATAGAAAAAAATACCAAAAAAGATACTCCATCAAGCTTTTGCGACTATATCGAGTGTTTTGATGATAAAATTCTTGGATTTCGAGTTTAATATAATATGTGTATATGGGGGACAAAATCTTTTAAGGGGACCTTGATTTGCTTTTACTCCAATAACTGTCCCCGATAATGTAATCATGTTCTAAGACAGAAATGTTGTTATCTTTAAGCAACGTACCCCAGGTATTTACTGCTGTTCTATCAATGCAAAACTCAGAATAGTTTAAACAAAGGTAAAATAAAAAATAACAACGGTCTTCGTAATTACTATTCAGGATAAATGTTTATTTTCTGGTTGTACTTCCTTTCTTAAATATTCAATTATGTTATATTAATTTTGTCATGGCACGTTTTTTCTTTGACAGTGCCTTATTCCTTGCTGGCACTGAGAATGCAGGTTTAGGGCAGTAGGTTAGCAGCAGATTCCAGAGTGCTTGTAAGTAGTGTACCTGTTTGGATTTTTGTCTCTTAAACTGCAGGTGAACAGCACTGGCTCCTGCTTTTGTTAGGACAGCTGTTGCCTAGGTTTTTTAGGCCTCCCAGTGTCTGCAGGGTGGATTGGAATATCTGCCTCTGGTAGCCAATCAGTCTAGGAGAAGGAAAACCCTGACATAAACAGCTTATTTGTGCATAAGAGTGCCTTGTTTTCTGGCTTACCATCATACTGATGAATTTTTCACAGATGCTTTATCTGGGCACAAAAGTAGTAGCATACAGGTTTTCCAAACGATGGTAAGATATTAGAATATCTGGCTCTGGTAGCCAATCAGTCTAGGAGAAGGAAAACCCTGACATAAATAGCTTATTTGTGCATAAGAGTGCTTGTTTTCTGGCTTACCATCATACTGATGAATTTTTCACAGATGCTTTATCTGGGCACAAAAGTAGTAGCATACAGGTTTTCCAAACGATGGTAAGATATTAGAATATCTGGCTCTGGTAGCCAATCAGTCTAGGAGAAGGAAAACCCTGACATAAATAGCTTATTTGTGCATAAGAGTGCCTTGTTTTCTGGCTTACCATCATACTGATGAATTTTTCACAGATGCTTTATCTGGGCACAAAAGTAGTAGCATACAGGTTTTCCAAACGATGGTAAGATATTAGAATATCTGGCTCTGGTAGCCAATCAGTCTAGGAGAAGGAAAACCCTGACATAAATAGCTTATTTGTGCATAAGCTTGCCTTGTTTTCTGGCTTACCATCATACTGATGAATTTTTCACAGATGCTTTATCTGGGCACAAAAGTAGTAGCATACAGGTTTTCCAAACGATGGTAAGATATTAGAATATCTGGCTCTGGTAGCCAATCAGTCTAGGAGAAGGAAAACCCTGACATAAATAGGTTATTTGTGCATAAGAGTGCCTTGTTTTCTGGCTTACCATCATACTGATGAATTTTTCACAGATGCTTTATCTGGGCACAAAAGTAGTAGCATACAGGTTTTCCAAACGATGGTAAGATATTAAAACAAGAAAAAGGTCTTTTAGCATGGAAGCTCATTGTCCTTAATCGCACTTTTGAGGGTTTAGAATTACTGGTATGACAGGCCATTTTACTCCCTTGATAATTACCTCAGGGTAAATAATAGCTACCCCAGAGTTATCCTAGAGGGAAGATTGCTAGGCTATAACTACGTCCAGAGATACATATTAGCTAGCAAAGTCCTATCTCTCCATGCCAAAACTTATCCTTCCTGGAAAATCTTTTTCCATAAGGATTCGAAAATTTAGATTAGCCTAGCTTTTGTTTTGTTTTCATGGAAGCTAAGTATGCTGATACAGAAATAATTTTTATAGGGAAATGAAATAAATGTATTCACTTCAAAAGAAGTCTATTAATAAAATTATAACAAATGCAAATAAAGACAGTTCATTTAAAGATTCTGTGGACAATATTTAAAATAAAAAGTCCACATGAAGTGATTAACAGCAAGGTCTGTCTTTTAGAGAAATTTCAAAGTACAAAATATTTTACAGTAGTCCATCGTTATAAGTATAGATTTGAATCTAATAGACGCTTAAAACTATGTTGTAGTGGACATCTATATAGTTTTTAAGGTAGAGGATGGCATCAGTAGGTTCCTGAGGGGAAAACTGGAAGGTATACCACTGGAAGGTGAGTTCCTCAGTCTATTTTCAGCATACATTGATATCACAGTCAAGACGCCTAGCTGTGGATACGACATAAAAGTATTGTCTACAACATATACTTTTCTATCGGCAAAAATAGAAATACAGCAAATCCAAACAAAAACACCGACCCCAATGGATGATTGGATATTATTTATAAAGTTTGTACAAGATGTATAAACATGTTTCTAAGAGACCATATACATACATAGAATACCATAACACTAGAACAAGCAGCAAAGAGGAGTTTGAGGGACTGTGGAACAATTAGTTTTAAACAAAAATATTTTCCAAGAAGTGAAATCAATGGATCGAAATATTGTTATAATATAGTTACAGTACCGCAAAGGTTTTGATTCCAATCCACATACGTGGCTTCTAAACTCAATGAAACTAGCCATAGTACCTAATCACCTCCTTATTGCGACTACAAATTTAACAGAATGGTGGTACAAGGAATTACATCTTAAGGGACAAAATGGTAATCAAAAGGGAGTTATCATGGAGATAATCTGCCAGTGTAACTGTTTGTGCTAGCCCTAAAACCATTATCATTTCCAGAAAACAAAAGGGTGTGTTCTTGGGAATAACAGGAAGTTTCAACATACTCATAACTCATTTGTTCACTATTTAAAACTGTATGCTACAAACTTTAAAACAATGGAAAAAAAACTTGACTTTGTTACAAATTTCTCTAAAGATATTTCCATGAAAATTGGTGAAGACAAACGTGCTTTACTCAAAATAGAAAAGGGAAAGATTGTTTCTTCAAAAACAGATGTCATAAAGCATCTGACTATCCAGCCGTTTACCTGACTGAGACTGCTGTAACTATTTAGGAACTGATGGAAACATTACTTACCACAGCCAAAAAATCAAAGAAAAAACAACCTAACAATACCTCTGGCGAGTAAGGAAAATCTGGTCATCTGAATTAGCTGATTTTAACAAAATAACTGAACACAATAGTTTGCGGTACCCTTTCTAATGCTAACCATAAGAATAATTAACTGGATCATACAAGAAATAAACCATTTTGATGTAAAGACTAAGAGTTCTTTGACCATGATAAATGATTTTTCCCAACAGTGATGTAGACAGCATCTTGTGAGGAACAAAAACAGAAATGAGGAATATGGAAGGGTAGTAAAGAGCTAGACAGCTGGCAGCTCTCAAGAACATTGATGGGAATATTCAGACGCTCCCTTCATCCAGGGTTATACCTTCAAAAAATATTAGCCGCCCAATCAGGGTAATTGTGAAATTACTGGAAACATTAGTGATGGATGGTGTCACCGTCAGAAGACCTATTGATGAGACAACAGAATGAATCATCAGTCCTAGTTTGTTGGACTTCTCCAAGTTAGATGGGGCAGCGCAGAAGACGACAAGGACAAATCACGTCCTAATTTTGCCAAGAAAATTCGTGAACAATGAATAGAAATGAAGATAGACAACATTTCATAGCGCAACAAAATGAAACCTTTAGGTTAAGACTGCTTCTTTGGAGCCACTGGAGAAGAAACAAGATACCTTTCAAGTACTTCTGAATTTCGATAGAAACACAGTTGCCGAAAAAATCACCAGAATCAGAAAGAAAGGTTCTACGTTTTCGAAGTTGCATACTGTTGTAACATGGAATGTGAGGACAATGAATCAAGAGAAATTAGACGTAGTGAAGTCAAAAATGGAAATAAGTGGAATTGATATCTTAGGAATTAGGGAGTTAAAGTAGACAGGCATGGGATTCTCCGGGTCGGTTAAACATACAGGATATTATTCTTGGAATGAGAAATTTAGGAAAATAGTATAGATTTGAAATTATCAGAAGTGTCATGGGCAAAGCGGGAATGACAGGCTTTCACAGAGTCAAGAAATACAAAGAAATATCAATGCCTAAGGAAATTCGCTTGGAAAAGGCATTAGTTTTACCTCTAATGATGGAAGGTTGTGAGAGGTGGACAGTCGTGAAAAGTGAAAGAAGAGAGATTGATGCTTTCGAGCAATGCTGTTGGCGTAAAATATTGAGATCACTGTGGATAGCATGATGAACAATTAAGTCTGTTTCAGAAGAAATATATTCCCAAATTTCATTAAGGAGGATTTTGAAACAACCGTTGGTCTTCTTTGGTCATTTAATACGACCTAATGGAATAGAAAAAGACATGTTAGGAAAGATAGAGGGGGCAAGAAGACAGGAAAGGCAAAGAACAAGATGGCTAGATGTGTTGAGAGAATTAACTGGGGTGTCGTTACATCAACTTAATGAAGCAGCAATGAACTGAACGGAATGGAGATTGTTTGTTCAGAGGATCGTCAGAAGTCGCCAGCCACACTTGATGGTACCTTACACACAACACAGTAGCGAATATGTACCACGGAGTGACTTCACAGCTGTCACCTATAGTGCGGAATACTGAGCAATTTAATATTACTAAATTTGTTGAGAGTTTATTAATGTAGGAAATTCAGTCCTTTATTTAATTACACGAATTGTTTAGATGATTGCTAATGATTGAAATATGGCACTAAGATGGATACTTCTAATGTTTGCTGTCTTCTCTTATGACTGCTGCTGAATGACAGGATTGAATGTTTTTCCTGATATTATCCTCTGCAAAGGGATTAACAAGTTTTCATTTGTGGGGAATTAGATTCTTTCGTGAAATAAATATAAATTTATAACACAGTGGGGTTTTGCATATGGCTTGTGTTTTATCGGGGATTATCTTGAAATATTAATAAAAGTGTCTGGTGAGTTTGCTTTACTTCTAGTCTTGTCTAGGTGAGCAGCATTCGCATACCGGTATTTCTTCTAGTAACCATTAGTCATGTGCTAAAAAAAAGTTCTGCTCAACGACTACGGTTCGCTCGTTAAGAATAGTTCTTTGAATTGATGCTGACCCCAGAATCTTTTCCTCTCATTTTCTGTGCATGTTACAGTTTTCTTTGTACTATTCAAACAAATGTTCGATAAAATGGCATTCAAAGGTCTCTGGAGAATTAAGCTTAACACTTTACCTTCTATCTTCACATTTGTCTGGATGTATGAATCTAATAGTTGGAATGATTATATCTAGAAACAATCTTGTACAACGTAAAAATTTGATACTCCCTATCCACTCGTTCAAGAGCATACCACCGTATTCTATAACAGTATTTCCACCTTTCATTGTATATTCAGACTCCTCAGTCTGTTTTACAACTTCAACTTGCTTTTGGAGAAAAATTGTTACGTGAAAAACAGATGTTTTCTTAATTGAAATGCAGATTATTTGAAAGAGGCTTTATATAATAATGAATTTACAATAATAAAAAGCTAATATGTTGGAAAATGTGTATTTCCATAGGTTTTCTGATTTAAAATAGCACACATACATACGTCTCCCCTCTCTTCTTTGGTGTATTACACGGAATATAAGTGATGAAATCTGTGTCTTACTTTCTCTACATTAATACAATTTCAGATTTCAAGGCCACCATAAAAATGAAATAAACATTTCACTATACTCATTATGTAAGTATATAAATTTAGTATTTAATTACTTAAGATAAGAAGACTAAATACATTGCTAAGTGTATGGATTATGGTGTAGATTAATTACCAGCTATATACATATATATTTTAATATTAGGGTGTCATAAAGGATTATAAATCAGCGATCTAATCCTACAGATAATGTTATTTTATTTGTAAAACCAAATTGGCAAAACAAGCGCCGGTTTGCAAAGGATTGTCAATGGCTACATAGGATTTGCTTTGGCTTATCACAGCTTTGGAATTCATAGGATGTTGATTGAGATTTCTGACAAAGATGCCCCAGTCCTTATGTAGATAATTTGAAAACTACTTACTTAAGACATACAGCTCCTATACGAAAGTTGATTAGTATGAAATTTTCTTTCAAATGACGTAAATATGATCCATTTTGATGGAAAAAAATTGCTGACCGGAGAATAATCTAGTTTCTGCCACCATGATGGAAAGTAAGCACCAAATTTAACTCTGAAAATCAAGGCACTCAGATTTTTTTGTCATCTCCTATGGAAAATGTTAGAAGTGCAATAATAGGTTTCAGCTGCCAGCTCTTACATTTCTAGAAGAATCTAGGCCAGAGACTCAATTATTGTTGGTAAAATCCACACACCAAATCCAAGCAGCAAATTGTTAGTTTACAATGACAAAAAAGTCTGAATGAATTCTCTTTTCCCTTTACCTAAACGAAACAAAGGATTTTTTATTGCACATATATAGATTGAAACTGTACTTAAAAGTTACTTTTAATATTTTCTTTTTAGTTTCATAGCTTTTCACAATAAATCTGTTTATACTATTTATTGTCTGGTTTTGAGACGTTTCTTTGAATGTAGATGTTTCAATATCTTCCTCGATACTTACTTGTTTGATCAATAACCTTATTTTGAACACCTCTCTTTACTGTGATAATCTTGAGGACAGTAGAAAACAATATAGTTTCAGGCAGATATTATCTTTGTCTTGTATTTACCAACTCTGACTGAAAAAGTAATCAAAGCAACTAGCACCAGTAGAGCTACCTAGAGTCAACCAAATAGCAAACAAAACGGAGCCTAAAGTGTGGAGTTATGTCCCTTTAAATATGACGTCACGAGTAAGAGCGTCCATCCGGGGTTTTTCCTGAGTGCTCCGCCATTTTGTAAACTTGTATCTTTAGAGCTGAAGTAATAAAGTCTATATAAAGCTTCATTCGTGGTTTAGTTCAACCTATTAGTAATAACACAACATAAAGTACTAACAAAAAGAAAATTAGGGTTTCTTAGTACTTTTAGAATTATAGGCACTGCAAGCAATAATTAATATTTAATTTCCACACTTATTCACAATTTACAAGCGAAAGGGATAGATATATTTAAAAAGTATATCTTCACAGAACCAATCCATGCTATAAAGAAGTCACCATTCAAATGCAATTTTAACTTGTATGTTTATCGTCTTACTTTTAATGCTAGGTCTGCTGTTTTTTATATACCAGAGGAAAAGTGCACCACACATTCTATTGTATGGCAAAGTCTGTAGTCCAGAATGTGATCGTGAAAAACACGTGTTGTCTGTAAATCTGAAATCAGCTTTTTCAGGTTGGGTAAATGGAATGGATTGACATCTTTATTGACTAAACAATATTCAGACAGTATTCTAAACATTCGTTTTGCCTAAATTCACTCCAATGTATTTGTGACATGGACAGAAAAGAGTAAAAATGATGTGTCCTTCCTTCAGACCTGGAATCTATGACTGACTAGTGTCGTCAACATTTTTTTGAGTAAAATAGCTTTTAAAAAGTCTATTTTGGTTTAATATGAGTAATAAAGTAAAGTTTTGCAAGAGTTTCCGGCATTGTTGAGCGTAAAACATTCGATAATTTTCCTGAATATAACGTTGAGCTAATTCCATGAGAGCAGCCATATTCTGAAGGTGACATTTTAAACTTTTTTGATAGAGGTATAGCGCCTCGGGTTTTGAATAGGGAAAAGTAAAAGATGTAGCTCTTGGTACAAAAAAAATACTCTTCTTGCTTCTCATCTACTCCAACTATTTTTTTTAAATCATAAACTTTTTTGTTGTTTTAGATTCCTCTGAAGTAATTTTGTCTGCTGGAATTTGATCACCATTGGTTACCACGTCTGACCCCATTTGCGAGAGTGTAGACTCTCTGAAATGAGGTAGTGTTGATCTACACAGACCTCGCAAAATATGTTACCTTCAGTAAATTATCGCTCCTTACCTTTCATTATTTTTTTGACCATGTTGTTTTTAATGTAGAGGTTAAGGTAGCTGTTTCAAATTTTGTTGACAAGCTACAATATCGTACGTTCATTAAATTTAAGCAGGTTGCCTGGGATAGATTGCATGAATTTCTTGGTGGTATTGCATGAAATTCAGTCTTCAGCAAATGCTGTAACTAAATTTACAGAATGGATACAAGCTAGTATCGAAACATTTGTAACTGGTCGTAGTTACGAAGTCAAGCCTCGTTTTTCTCCATGGCTCAATTCTCATTGTTCTTCTACCATTGCTCATCATAATTATTTCAATATTAAGTTTCAATGTAATAGAACGGATAAATCTCCGCTTTATTTCAGACGGATTAGCAACGCTTAGATAAGGGTAATTTCAGATGCTAAACCTTGCTATACTAAGCAAGTTACACAGTCTATTTCTACTCAAAAACTTGGAAGTCAAGATTTCTGGAAGATTTGCAATAATGCTTTCCTAGAAAGTAAATTGTTCCTCCGCTCTTTGATGGTGTATAACTCTCTATGTCTTCTTAGAGAAACTCGTATTTTTTGCTTAATCACTTTCTATCAATTCGTCTCTAAATGATATTGATATACCTTTATCAGAGTTTCTTTTGCAAACGGATTAGAATGTGACCGTCATCATAAATCCAAGTTTGATTTCAAAAGCTTTTTCTGGACTTCATTAATTTCAGGTTCCTTGTCTAGACATAACGATAATGACAGCAAAGGATAACGACATCAAATAGTGTGCTTCCAAGATATCTTTCTTGCTCTCCAATGTTTCAAATCTTTGCTTATCGGAGCGTTGTTTTCTGTCTTCCTAGAATGTTTATAATGCTGTCTCTACTTTTAAGAATCCAGGTGATCTATTTGATTCTGGCAAACATCGACCTGTAATGTTTCTTTATGTATTTGTTGCTTCACATTGTAATAAACCTTTCTATGAATGTAGTTCTTTCCTTGGACGGCTATATTGTATAACTCTTTGGCATCTGTGAGATTTTCGTCATCAAAAGGCTTGAACGCTCAAAGCAAATTCTTATCCCTTAAACAAACCTTTCCCACTGTTTTATCTTTCGTAGTTTAGTCGCTTTATCCCTTGTATTATTTTCAACTGTAAAGAAAGGAGAAGAAATAAATAACAAACTTTTTAACCTTTATCTACCCGTCACGCTCCAAAATGAAAATGTAGGTACAAGGCTTTAAACTGATCTTTCCCCAGATCATGAAAAACCATTGGTCGTGAAAGCTACCATCTTCAGTTTCCTGAGACAAAATTCAAGTATTCCTTATCAAATACCAACCAGAGGATTGCACCATCAATGCACAATATTACACGTCTCAAACCTTTATAAACTGGTTTTATAGTAGCTGCGAAAAGGTTGACTTACTTAATTGTCGTAGGTTTAGTTTTTCGTACATATCAATTATCATACAAATGTAAATGGATTTTGTTGATGAAAAGCCTTATTGGTGATCTCCAGTAATCCTTTTCATACTATTACAAATGCAACGTTCTACATTCTATGGGTCGAAGCCATTTTATTGAAGTAATAAACTATTGAAGCCTATATCCAAATTCAACTTACATAATTCTGTTGCTTTGTCAGGGCCTCCCTGATCATTCATTTTTCCTTTAATTGCAAGATGCCCAATGTTGTTTTTGCGCATCATACGTCAAAAAATGTTGCCTTGCCTTTGGGTATAGAGATTATTAATACCCTCTTTGTGCCAGCTCGTTGGCATACATGTTAATTTGTTTTCTACGTAGAATATAAGGAATAGAAAGGGAAGCATCAGAAAGGCAAGGAAAGCATTCATAAGCCTTCTGTACCAAGGTTACAATGACGCTACTCTGTCCAGATGGTAAATGGAAAAGAGCCAAATTTTTTACGTTTCAACGTATGACTGATCCATAGACGTTGAGCTAATTATTACCTAGTAAGCTGACAAAGACTGAGGTCAATTGTCTTGTAAAGAGAGAGTTTTTGGCCTATCAAAGGGAAACAGAAAAGCAATCTTAACTGTAAGGATGACTTGAGAACGATGCATTAAGATGGAAAAGTACATCTGTTTCATCGACTACGTAAAAGCGTTTGATAAGATCAACATGAGTCCTTGTTTAAAATCCTCAGGAACTTGGCATAAATAGGAAAGAGTTAGAGCTAATAAGAGACTTGTATTAGGAGAAAGAAGCTGCCGTCGAACAGTCAAAAATCGAATCGTCATTCAATAGCGATCATTGAAAAACAATAGTTCAATACCTAAAAGAACCTCATGAAAGGTATAAAGCACCAGGTGGGGGGGCAAGGTAAAAGGAAAAGCAGACCACTGAAAACAACGTACACTATTAATGACAACTTTGGCAAAACAAGTCAACATCCTCTTCTTGAACCAGATATGCCTAAGAAAACATGAAAAAGAATTTAATAATGTGACCACCAGAATCAGAATCTGAAAAAGAACCTTACGACAAAGACGACGGTTTTGAGTATAATCTATGTTAACTGTCAATTTATTGTAAATTATAATCAAGTATCCCTCTATACTCCTAAAATAAGCTGACCAGATGACCGCCTTTTTCATTTGTCGACCGCCTCAGTAAAAGAGAGAGGCCGTTGACTGCCTTTTTGAAATTTGTCCCTCTCTTCAACCGCCTTTTCAAGACAGATTCTGTCGTTTACCGCATTTCACGAATTTTAGCTTCCCTGGTGCCAGAAAACCTTTGCCAAATGCGTGTTAAATGTGACACTGATGCGCACTGCGATGAAACAGTGCAATCGTCTGCGAATGCAAATCAGCCGTTGAATTTTAGTGCAGAGTCTGCACTAAAATTGCTGTTCCAACTTATTCCACTGCTGTTCCAAATTTTTCTTAAATCAACAGTGACAATATTTGAATGGAGGCTTGCTGAGTACAGTGATTAACACTAAAAATATAGCTCTGTATGTTGCTGACAGCAAGTATCTTGAAGTTGTCGCGAGCAACATGAATTCTCAAATAGCATGATGTAGAGAGAGCTTGTTTTCATCTCCATAAAACCCTTAATTAAAGCTTCTAATTGAACATTTTGTGCTCATTTCATGAATCCGTTTTTCCACCTAGTTGACTGGTGAAAAACGGCAGCTCTTGCTTTGGTTCTTACATACCAACGTACTATCTGTGCTTTTAAATAGAACAACAATGTTTGGGGGAATTTCTCTGCTTGTTAATATAATTAGACAAATTCATCAAACGCTTACGCGTAACACCTGTAATTTGAGATTTGATAGCGAGGGAAATGAGCTGCACCTTGTTTGCTCATTGCGTAGTTTTACAAGTTTTAGCCAACATCGATCTCGCGTGTTCTATTACAACTGATTTGTATAGTGAATTTCCTTGTATCAAATCGACAGGAAAAGGTCGTGTCCGATGTAATACGTGTTACTTAGATTTTTCGGTGAAACAACATGGCCGCAGGTATATACAACGTCATCTCAGTTCAGAACGTTACAAGCAAGCTGAAAGAGCATCCGCCGGATCTGCGTCAATGAATACATTCTTCGTGAAGAGAGAACTCTGTGATAAGGGTAAAATGCTTGATGCCGCTAAAAGTACCTTTGCTTACCACACTGTTAGTCATAATCAATCACTGTGATCAACGAATTGTACCAGCAAAGTTATACAAAATTTTTTTAGCCAAAGTACGCGGGTGCAAAAACCAAGACAGAGAATAATCACCCAAGCTTTCTTTCCTTTCCTGAAGTTAATTTCGTTTAAGTATGTTTTAACGCATCAAATCATGGAAGCCAAAAGATAATACCAATATTAGTTCGATATTTCAAACCCTGCGACTCAGTGTGCACGTAGATATTAGTTGTACAAGAAAAACCAGGAGAGACATCTGATATCTTACACGACTACATTCTGCAGAGTATCCAAGATGTTTGCATTTCAAACAAAGTCATCGCCATTAGCTCGGACAACACAAACATAAACTTCGTTGGCTTGGAAAGGAAAGGGAAGAAAACATCTATCACAAACTTTGCAATTCATTGGACAAAAAACTCACTGGCGTTGGTTGTACAGCACACATCATTTACAATTCCATTAAAAGGGTAGTTGATTGTGTCCCTGTAGACATCAAGACCGTTCTTATCAAAGTGTATGGGTTTTGCATCAGTACGTGTTGAAAGCTTGAAACAGCTTTGTGAGGACACTGATGTAGGCTACCGTAAGATCCTCGGCTACAGCAACACCAGATGGCTGGCGCTACTGTCAGCGATTGAACGAATCTTGAAGTTGTTTAATCCTCTGAAAGTGTATTTCGAGAGCATTGAAAAGTGCTCAATCGTTTTGGAAAGGTTTCTCGATGACCCACTAGCGGAAGCTTGGCTTTTTTCCATCCATGCCCAGTCGGCATATTTTCAGTCTGCTATTCTGCGAATCGAGAGTGGAACTACTATCGCTGTTTAATCTGCGATAGTGCTAGATGAAATCCGGTGAGGTTTGACAGGCAGGAAAGAGGAGCGTTTCATACCAACCACTGTAATAACTCGATTAAGATCGGTATCTGAGGAGCAAGCAAATGTCTTCAAGCGTACCTATGTTAAGTTCTACATCAGCTGTGAGGAGTACCTGCAACCATACTTTGAACTCCACTACAAACATTTGATTGAACATGAATGGGTGCTTCTCTGAAAAGTTCCCGAGTGGAATTCAGTTCAACAAACTTCAGTTTGTATCGAGAAAATGTGTCCCGGAAAAGGAATAAATGAAAATTTCTTATTCAAAAGTGTTTGCAATTTACGTCCATTCCTTTCGGAAGAGAAGATCGCATATTGGGAAAAAGAAAAGTTATTTGCTGACTTGCGCTGGGTAGAGATATTTAAGACCTTTGTACAAACTGAAATTAGAAATTCAGATCCTTCATCTATTGTTCAATTTGTCCTAAGTTTACCAGGGAGCAATGCGCCTTGTGAGAGAGTATTCTCACAAATGAATTGTGTTTGGACATACGATAAAACTCAGTTGAAGGTTGAAACTCTTGAGTCGCTTCTCATGGTCAAGTTCAACTTCAGATACGCTTGTACTCCATTTCACGACTTTCTCCTTGGAAAGCCCCACTTGCTGGAACTGATTCGCAGCAGTGACAAGTATTAGCTGGATACTCCGAGTCTGATACTCCGAAACCCTGAGTACAATACATGTATTATCCTCGTTAATTGCTCAGAGCTAGGCTTCCATGCTCAGGACATTGTTTTGAACTCTCTACCATCATTCAAAAACCTGCTTGATATCATAGTACTAATAAAATACAATGTGAATTACGACCGTGCCAATTTTCATTTACGTTCAATTTCGTATCACTCGGACGAACGCTCCTTCTAACTCCTTGAAGTACCCTTATTGTGATAAAAATTATCAACCGTCTTTTTCCTTTCAAACCCCTGGTCACCTTATCTTAAAAGTACGTCCTCCTTTTTACTATGCTAATACATTAGTAAGGAGTGATTTAGCTGATTATAGAAGTATTGCTAATTTAAGGTTATATTGAAGTGGCCCCATATTCATTGTAGTGATTCTGTTATAGGTTAAAAGTCAGTTAATCTTATTTTTCAGGTGGTTTGGTGCCAAAAAGTGGGACCCTGTGCCACATATTTTGGATGTCAAAAACAAGTTACCACAATTGTTAATTTAATTATTGCCAGCTTCAACCTGATTGGTTGCTGTGCACGAGCTCTTTGGTTACAGGTAGCACCATGATTCATGTGTTTTTGAACCATAGAACCAGAAGAGAAAAGGGAAGAAGGTCATCAACAATTTTATCTGATAGCCCCACGGGACCTAAAAACATAAATCTTGCTTTTGTTTGATCTTGCACCAAGGATCACAAGGATATGAAGTGTTACTTAGCGACCTTTTACAAAACCTAAAAAATCATGGGGTGTCACACGAGTACAATATTGGACCAGTGTTGACAGCTGAATTTGAAATATAACTTAAGACTTGGGAGTGGTACTAACAACTGAAGTATAATATACCCTATTGAGCAATGAGTTGGTGATCAAAGTATATTTTAACCTCAACAAAAATAGCGAAAGGAGTAGCTCTCTAGAATGGTGCAAATAAAGTTTAATTTTAAGCAGCTCTCGGTTTATACTGTAATCAACTACTCTTAAATTATTAATTATTAATTAATTTATGTTAAATACTTACACGAAACAAATCTAATAGCGTAAAAATAAAATTCATTGTTACTTGACAGATTCTGTTGAAGAAGTTCATAAAATGTTAGCAATTGTTCTTAACAAGTTATATCAAAGAATTTAAATACAATTAAGCATAGCTTAATTTTATGACGGTCGCAAAAAAAGGGAACCAGTAATATGTCCTACCAGAAAAAAATAGGGTTAAAGGTAGTTTTAACTAAGAATTTTTTCTTTGAAAAAGTGCTTCTTCTTATACATCTGAAAAAAAGATGATTGCTGTCGATACTCTGGTATCATTTTAGATAGTATCAATAAGTTAATAAATATTTCCACAAAACCTTTCTCTTTTGGAAAAAGCAAGCATGTCCGTTTGTGACCGTAAAAATAGCACTCTTGTAGCATCCTTTGGATACTCTAAAGGATATAGTGTTTTTGTTTTATTATTATTATAGTTATTATTATAGTTATTATAGTTATTATTATAGTTATTATTATTATTATAGTTATTTTTCTGCAAACAATTTTCAGATATGCTACGCTATTGTCAGCTAGAATAGACACCATTATTAAATCATGCTTTTTATTAGCACTGTATTACGGTAATACGAGGGACGCCTTTTGCTTATAATGTTTAATCTAGCATCTGCTTTCTTTTACAATTGAATAAGATAACACATCATAACCAAATATTTGAAGTCATCTCATGGCTACTGATAATGTTTTGAAATGTTAAAACAATGACGAATTTTGTTTGATCTGCCACACCTGTTTGTTTATGTAAATTAAGTCTTTCGCAAAAAGAATATCATACAATAATGTGTTGGTAACCACAAATTGGTAGATTCGCTAGAAAGACAAATTTTGTCAAGCTTATACCGAAAATTTGGAAATATTTTGTGTCTTTGGCAATTTTTAGTAGTTGGGTTTGTGTGTGTGTGTGTGATTTTAAATCACATGGGTGCAGTATTGGCGAGTTGTTATTTCATGGATTTATTAGACATATATACAAATTTCAGCTGCTTTAAAACTAGTGTGTAAAAAGTAGCCAATATTATGAGAGGAAATTCTAAAAGAAATGAAAAACGCTACGAAAAAAATACTCCATAAAATCAATTTTGTATTTAAAAAATCAAATTTATATTTAAAAGTTAGTTCATTTATTTTGTTCAATATATTTATGTTTAAGAAAAATGATGCTGTCATTAGCATACTTTATAATTTTGGAATATAAAAATGAGCTGGCCATGGGTTTCAGGCACATGCTAGAAGAGGGATCCAGAAATTCATTTCTGTACTTTACCAAGCATATATATTCTGATCCAAACATCTCATTCTATGACTGAGACTAAAAGGCAAGCCACATATCTTTTCTGAATCATCTAACCAAATTTTAATTGAGATAAAAAATATTAGAATTTCAAGATGTTTGAAAAAAGTAATGTAGTTCATTAATTATTATATTAAGATAACACACAATGATGAAGTTGAGATGCTTAATATTCGTATAAAAATTGGACATGAATTTGATGCAATGAAACACAACAAACAATTATATTTCCAGTGCTGCTAACAAAAACTTACATTACATTACAACAGGTCAATTTTTTTACTCATATTATTTTTCCAAAGAAAGTAAAAAGGCTTTACTTTGAAATATATGCAGCAAATAAACTTTGGGGTGTAACGATCCTCTCAAAAAAGGAGAATTTTCTAATTTTTAAATTGGAGTAGGGCATGAAAATTTCATAGCCAGGAGATTAGGAAATTAAGTCAAATGATGTTGTACGAAATACTCTTATATCTATAAAGGGCCTTTAATGTAATATTAAAAGAGTAAATATTGCTCTTTTTCTTGAGATAGGAATTTACCACGGAAAGAGGTTAGTGAACAGTTACTGTAAAATCTAGGCATTCCTTATGCTTTACCAAACCCATTCTAACTTGTCCTGTAGTATGAAGCAATCCGATGGCATAATAGAGGTTTAGGTTGCAAATTCGTTATTTGAACTTATTTGGAGCTTACTTTGCTGCTTTGAGGTCCTTCGACCCTAGCTTAAGTAGAAAATCACGATCTCAGTTACAAACGATCCTTTGAAAAGACTTTCCGAAGCAAATGGACTTGGGCTAAGATTATCCACCTTGTTCAATTTCATTATTTTTCTAGCAGATGCTGAACATTTATTAAATGTTGCATCCTTTCTCGGTTTTGAGATTATGTCGTATACAGTAGTGTCTACTTAAAATCTTGAAAATTCTGAACTTTATGGACTCACAGGAAGCCATAGATGTAAGAGCTTTATCATGTCATGAGTCGTAAGCTTTTCTGAGCTACGTTTCGAGAGATACTTCTCCCATCGTCATACGTCTGCCTTATATGAAGAATACCAGTGAGCGCCTAAGACGAGCCCTCCGACAACACAACATTCAATGCTCCTTGGGTCAAAGAGAAAAAGAACACAAGAGAGCTGTTCAGAAAGATGACACCAAGAATCATGAAATAGCCGAACACTGCTGGACACAAGATCATACCTGTGACTGGGAAAATAAAATAATTGTTGACAAAGAAATCAACACAACAACAAGAAAAATAAAAGAAACAATCCATTCCTTGCAATGCAGCAATCACATCAACAGTATATCCTACACCCTTCCAGTAATATGGCTTCCAGCACTGAAGAAAGAAACACAACAAATACAACAAGCACAACATAGGTATGGCGCCACTTCCCGAAACAACGCCAGTCCTGTCTACACTCACGTCCGCACTACCAAAGTATAAAATAGCCGTATCTAATCATTTCAGTAGCCTGGCGATGGGAGAAGTATCTCTCGAAACGTAGCTCAGAAAAAGCTTACGACTCATGACATGATAAGGCTCTTACATCTAGTTGTGTCTACGTTAATGGCAGTCAAAATATCCTTGCCACGACTGTGCAGAGCCTTGTCTTTACTTTGAAATGAGTACCTGTTACTGTTTTTTCAATATGGTTATCACCGGATAACTTGATGAGAATGCAGGTTTTTGTTATAGCCATGCTTTGTTTTGTTATAACTAGAAATATATCTGGATGTCAAAGTTGGAATAAAAAATTTATCCAAAATATCTATGAACCACTCATTCAATAAAATCACCTTCAATCTCCACATCTAAATCTCCAGCAGTACAATTTATTGCAAAAAAATAATCCCAATACACTCATTCCCTTATATTTCCAACATTTATTTTACCATAAATAAAAGTATATTGCTCTATCTAAGTCCCAAACTTACCTTGACACACAAGACAAAATAAATCAGCTTGTTGTATCTAATAACAATGGCTTATAAAAAGTGAGGCTCAGTTGCATATGTGGATAGAAGACCAAAATATAGGCACATTGTTTCACACAGCAAAACATTTTTCAAATCGCAAAATTAAACTAGTCATTTTGTCGCTATGTTGGCCTGCATATAATTACTTGAAAATTAGTGTGGAACATATGTGCTTCAGTAAAGCTATGTTTTTATCGATGATATCCTACCAACACTAAGAAACATAAAAAAAAAAGATTGCATTACTTAACGAGAAAAAAATATTAAGTCGATCCCCTTTAGTGAGATTCTCGCACTTGTTGCTCATTAGTCAAGTGTTGTTTTTGTATCAACATTTAACCAGACTCCTTATCTACTTACAATTTATAAGGATTCTTATTAGCACTTGCAAAGTGTTGTTGTTTAATATTTAAATCCAACGGTGGCTTAACTCACTATGCTTTTAGTTGGATTGGGGCTTAATTGAGATAATGACCAAATGAGGTCAATAATTACTCACATCTCTTGTTTGTGGTATACAGTCACTGTAGCCAGCTGTTCGCATGCTGTTGAAAAATTTCGGTCTTCAGCAATAGGTTAACGAAAAAACACAAAAATTTTGATGAATTCGAGGCAGCATGTCTCAGTGTTTTATGAATTTGTTGTTTAGGTGTAATAACGTCTTTTTTATCAGTGGAATTAAATGTGGTTTCTGCAATCATTTTGGAGGCGGAATTATATTTGAAAAAACTCCTGACAGTTGTAGTCGTTCCTCTGGTTGTTAATACACATAACGTTTCTCAGTTAAAAACATTTACATCGTTAATAAACTATGGGTTTTTTTCTGATTTCAATACGTTTTACGAAAAAATGTCTTGCATTTAGATTCTTCTTTGTTGGGACGTCTTATTTTATTCTTCTCCCAAATTTTTGCTTGGTCATCTGCATTTTTCTAATAGCATTGAACTATAGGTTTAAATTTTTCTCGTTTAACTTATCTGTTTATTAATTTCTTTTACACTTGTAATTTAATAACTTGTAAAGACTTTAGGGGGGTTCTCATTCTTTTTAGCAGTCTCTGTGGTTCATATAGTTTTGCCAAAGCTTGAGCATCTATATATAAATATAATATGAACTAGATATAATATATAGTTGGAAAGCATTTGGATTTGTAGAAAAGTTAAAAATATGTGTCCATCGGAATGGAACAAGTTTTGGTGCACACATATTTTACCTATATATTCCTTATATTCATATATATTCCATATATATGTTCAGTGTTCCTATTATATAATAATAGGAACACTGAACATATGAATTTGTATCTTGTCCAGCATTTCGTCCTATTTTCTATCTGATATTCAAATTACTGCAGTAACCAAAATCATGAAAATGATAATTAAGAGGAAAATCTTAATTAAAAAAAGCCAATTGATTAATTTTTGGGAGACTTTGTACCGAAAGATTGATAGCAGATTTATATTTCATAAATCTTTATGTCTCGTTTACATTCTAAATTAGGGATAAATGTTGCTAATTAGTCACAATGTTTTTACGTCTCTCCACAGTTTTTATATTTGTAATTAAAATAGGTTATTGTTTTAGGGGTTAACCTTGATATAATTTATCTGACTTGCGCTATCTAGTAATGCGTGGTCAACAACCATAAAGCTTATATTGGTCTTTTGAGTATCTGTAGGATTGAGGCAGTATATCGGGTGGTTAAATTGTTTTTGATCAGAGTACATACATATTGTTTCTATCTATATAGCTTGAAGAAGAATACGAAATTTATATTATTTCATTTTTAAGGAAGTTGAAATTGAGATGTATATGAGCCAACTGGTATTGCCAAACTATTCACTGCCCACTATTCACTAAAAGCATAAAACATGGCACTGTTACTTACTCATGTGTGGATACATTTCAAATAGGAGTCAAACATAGGAGTGACAGGGTGTCAACTTGCGTGTGAGGTCTTTCGGAACAAATTTCGATACTATAAATTAAGCGAAAAAGTACATTCAGGAGTTATTATATTAGTGAATTTGTTACTCATGTCTTATTTTGTGGTAAATTTAATATCACTGAGGCAATAGATTAGGTAATCAATTTTTATAAACTTTTACTGTCCAGGCTACGAAATTTCTATAAGTTTGTTTGTAAAATACAGCTAAAATACAGCTTATGTTAAGAGCTTTATGGACTGGTTTTATCATGCATTAAATTTTTCACATTGTGGTTGAACTTAGTTAATTCAAAAACCTAAAAAATATTCAATCCTAAAAGTGCAGAGCAGAACGTTTTATTTATGACAAAAAGAAAATTTGGTAGGAAGAAAGAAGGAAAAGAAAAGCTAAAGATTCCAACACTAAAACTGGGAACTTTTTTATGATTGCGCTAAACTCAATAAAAAAAATTGCAGCCTAGCTGGCTTAACTGATACTGAACTGAACAGTTCAAGTTTTTATAAGAGAGCGTAAAGAAAATACTGCATTTACAGATTTTGATCTTATGTGTAATTTTCATTCAAAGGGGATTGTGCAAAAGAGAATCTTACTTGAGCTCTACATCTTGTTACACACAAGTGAAAAGCTATTACAATTTTGCTTGGGTGCCAACGAAGGCCAACCTCCACGTCGTGGCGCCTGGATGCTGATCAGTTAGGTTCTTCTGTATGGTCAGTAACGAATGACCTTCAATTCCAAGCTGTTCTTCCGTACCATCGAAGAAATCGATCTCGTCGTTCCTGTGGTTCCCAATATGGTTCGTCGTCTATTTGGAGAAGGCTTTTGGATGTTCTGCTCCCTGTGGGTAGGTGAAAGCTCATTCTTTCTAGTTTCTTTTCAAACCGATCTGCCTTGCTTGTGGGTTGCAGGTGCTTTTAGTGCCACCTTGCTAGTATGTATAAGTGGCACCCAGGACAAATCCTGGGAAACCTCGAATATCAGGATAACATCTGTTGGCTCTATCTCACAAATGAAGAACTAGGCAGGAAACGTGCGTTTCCGACGCCCCTGTGGTTGGGAGAGATATTCCTGGTGCAGCCTACATACTTGGTCACAGATATTTACTGGAAAGTGTTGCTGTGGATTCTGGATATTCGTCTGTTCGATGGTGAGGGGAGGTTGGTTTCTAGTTTCATGAAGACGGGTCAAGTCCATCGGAATGGTCTTTAACTTTGCCTCAACAGCTTACACAACAAAAACACTTTTGCTTCTTGTGAACAACATGGTCTAGAGTGGTATTAGTATTAAAGTGGAAACACTTGATCAAGTCTTCCTAGCGTCCTTAATGTGTTTACTTAATTGTTTTCTAAGTTGGTTGCTCTTTTGGATGCCGTGGAAAGATGTAATCCTTCTGTAGCAGCGACGAGTGTCTTGGGCAAGGAATGATCAACAGCCTTTGAAAATATCAACCATCGATACCTTGGTCTTCCTTGAGCTTTCCAAGTAAAGATCCTGGTGCTGTACTCCTGAATAGCAGGTTCACATAAACACATCTAAATGAAATTGTCGAAACATCTTATTTGCTACTCTTTATGCAGTTTAGGACTGGTATTTTTTCTATCATATCTCTGATGAGTCGCTTTTGGATTTTTTGTCAGTAAGTGGTCTCCTCAACCATTTCATTTTTACATTGATATATGAGTTGTTATAAAATGGAATTGATAATTTCTGCTTTGATGGAAATGTTGGGATGTTTAAGGGGGTGGTAAAAGTTGAGAGCTTGCGTCTTTGGCTTTCTAACAACATCCTTAAAGTCCCAATTATTTTTTCTGTTCTCAATGAAGGTGCTGCTAAGACATTTGAATTTACCTTTTTGCTTCTGCTGGGATATGGATATTTGCATCCAGCTTTATCTGATCTTTATTTAAGGGTTATGATGTCAGTCTTACTGCGGCTAATTTTCGTACTGTAGTTTGCACAACGTGCCTTGTGTTGGTCTCTGGTTTTTTTCACTTGAAACCAGTCATTGTACATCAAAAATTTGGTTGTTAACAAATAAGACTTCATATAGTGCCTCACGGTTTTGGTTGGCCTCCTTCATAATCATATATATTAGATGAAAATAGAATGAAGAGAGAACAGACGTTTGTATTTCCTTGAATATTACCATCAGCCAGTCAGATGTTCCAATACGTGTACGTACTGCACTATTGCTCGTGGAGTAGATATATTTATTCACTTATAGAATAGCTGAATATATTATTCAAATTTACTTCAGTTATATTTGAAAATAAACTATTATATGTGTAGCTTGTCCTGGTGAATGTGCATTCTTTTCATAGTGCTGAGTCTGATGAATAGCTGATTCTCGGAAAAGTACTCAAAACGGGTTCTGAATTAAAGATAGTCTTTTAGCAGCGCCTAGCAACATTGTCTTGGTTTTACCTTTTTTTAAATTAATGACTTGCTCACAATCTTCAAGATGTTTTTAGATGTTCTTAAACTCAGCAGTCAACAATTTTCCGATATTACTTTTATGATTACCCGCATCATACACGACTTTATAATATATAATTACTTTTGTATTTGGCAAACAGTCTGTAAAATCATTTAAAAACATTATGAACATTACCTGAGCAGGTATGGAGCCCTATGATTCACCAGTGTACACAGAGTATCTTTCAGTTTTTAATTTTGTAATAGGGATGCTATGTCAAATGGTATCAGATAAAAAAAGCAAGTCCATAAAATGTGCTCCTGGAAGCACTCCACAATTTACTTGCTTCCGTTTGTTGTCAGTGAATAACTAGCTTCCAATTTTATTGAGCGCTTTGACTGATACCCAAACTGAAATTCTTATAACAGTTTAATACTCTCCAGGTAGTTGAGTGTAGGGGACCTTTTCAAGGATTTTGGACACATACGGTGGAATTGATATTGGTCGTAATTGGCAGGAAGGCTAGTGTTATCAGACTTAATAAATGACATTTTGCTTTTTTCCTAGACACTGGAAAAGTAGAAGTGTTCAAAAACATGTTTATGAGATTACACGAGGGCTGTAAAACGTCTTCAGCACTGTCTTTGAGGAGACGAGGGGACCGATTGCTTACTGCAGTTTTTTCCTTTCGGTTTAAGGATGTTAATTCTTTTTGTTCAAACAGGGCAGAAACATACTTTATCATAAAACATTCCTGGTATTCCCTAAGTACAATTTAAAAGCGCGTTATTTTTCTTTTTAAGTTCTGTAAGAGAATATTTTCTCCAAAACTCAATGCTTGCTTTTTCGATGCCACTGGATTCGCAGAAAGACAGATTGAAACGATGTGGATGACTATTATATATATTTTTTAATTTTGTTATTAATTTTCCAATATGATTTCGAATCAATCTGATTCTCATTCAAGAGGCTTAATGGTAGTCTTGATCTTAGTTTTTTTACACACTGGTTGCAAAGCCTTTTATACTATTTCTAATGTTTTCAGTTTTTCAATTTTCGGGACTTTGAAAGCATTTGTTCAATCTGGTCCATATTTTTACCGCTTTTCCCCTTAACATATGGTGCTGATTTTCCTCCGATTGTCTTGGAGAAAAGAAGTGCATAACACTTAAACAAAGTTACAAGAGTGTTTTTGAAATACGTGGCTGTTTTGTTATTATTTTTAAAGTTGAAAATACGCGTTTCCCTAATTCTATGATGTAATGTTAGCCTCGACTTCAAAACGAGACCCGTATGGACAAAAATATAAACAAAAATGGAGGAAGCGGAGATAGAACTCGAAACTCTTATAATTATTAAAAAACCTGAGGCAACTGTCAATTTTAGTGGATCTCTTTCGGATATAAATGTTCAAAATTTGTTATTACGAGATATAAATGCTGATCTGGACGTTACGTTAATTACAGATAACAAATCCAAAGAAAATTTGACATGGGGAAAATCTCTGGATTTTCTTCCAGTATTTACTAGGCGAGAAATAGACCTCCATGTTGGGAAGTGTGGCAAAATAAAAAGGTTACATATTAAAAAAACATTAGAAAGAGGGCTTAAGTTTAAACAGGAACGTTACATTTTATCGGAAAGTTTGTTTACTGCACGAACTTTAAAGTATTTTATAGCCAAAGCTTCATGTCGAGCAAGCATGAAAAAACTGCAGAGGCAAGTAGAGGATTATTATTAACCGAAAAAACAGTGAGGTGGATAAAGCAAAATGTAACTGTCCTGCTGGTTTAAGTGGGTATTGCAACCATGTAATGGCTTTACTCTTCGAACTGGCAGAATACTCATTGCATTCATTGAAGGTAGTACCAACTGAAAGAGCATGTACTAGTGTACTTAGAAAATGGGGTGTTCCAGGAAACAAAGAGACAGTAAAATATCCTGTTATGAAAACTGCTCTTCATAGTCTTGTTTCTACGAAGTCGGGTTCATTTTTGATGGAAGTAAAGTGCCCTTACACAAAAAGAAACGTTAATCCTAATGATTTAATGAATGATGAGAAATTTTACATTGGTTCATTGCCGAATGGTGAACTATTTTAAAAAAAGGATCATGCTTTTGGTTATTATACGCAAGTACAGATAGCTTTGGGTTTATCTGGGCTTACACAATGTTTATTTATTGTATATGTGTACCAAGGTATTATAATGGTGAACGTCGATTTTGATGAATCCTACTTCATGGATCTTATTGATAAATTAGGTTATTTTTATAAAAATCACTTGTTACCACATTATACAACTTCATAAAAATTGTATCTATAATTATGTAATTTCGTCTGACCTTTTACTCTTGAAAGGCACACTGAAGCTAAACTAATTTTCTTATGAAGAATGGTATAATGTGATAACAATATATATTACTGCTGTATTAAGGGATCCATAAAATTACATAATAAGCAACTAACAGTCCAAATTTGATTTACTGTGCCATGAAGTACAAGTGGTATTTCGTTTCGTATTTGTCGATACTTCTTAATTCGTTGTATAGCACGTTCAACATGAATTCTTACAGCTGCAATTGTCTGACTTTCTATAACTTCTTCATGACAAAGCTGACTTCTACCACTGAGAAAGGCTGGAATATTAAGGGATACACCCATAGGTTGTAGTAAATCTTTTATCGTAAATCCCCGATCTGCCATTACAGAATCACCATTTTCCCATAGTTCCTTTTGCAAAAATCCTGAGCGTTTGACTATTTCGACATCAGAGATAGATCCATTAAATAACTCGCTGACAAATGATATTGCACCTGATGGAGCTATACCAACTAATCCTTTGTATGTAACATGATGCTTATAGTGTGAAAATAAGCTACTTTGAATAGTAAGACTTGAAGGTTTTTGGCAATATAACTCAGTACAATCTATTATCACTTTTGTAGTTGGATAAGTTTCTTTAAAACTTTTTGGCATGTTTCTCTGAAGTTGTTCCAAATTAGACCAAATTGGAATGGCACCAAGTTTAAGGTAAACAAAATTGGACCAAGTGATCAGGTATCTAGAAACAGTAGATTGTGGAGTGTTAAACAACCATGATGTAAACTTTAACGTAAAACCAAGTCTTAGCCATGTTAAAAACATAAATAGCTGATCAACTGGTTTCATTTTTGGTTTCGGTCCAGGTTTAGATTCAGGAGTCAAAAATGATGGTGATGATATCAAATCTTCAGGTAAATTATCTTCTGATTTTGGTTTATTAGTAGGATAATGATATTTGATATTTTCACATTCTGCTCCTGGATCTAAGTAGGTAAATAAAATATCAAACTTTTCTTTTCTTATACCAGTAAAAGACTTGAACAATATGTCATTATTCTGTATATTATCATATGTAAATACATGATTTTTCAAATTTGTGTTCAATAATTTGAGGTTTTTATTTTCTTCTAAAAGTTTTTTGCAGCTTTCTTCGCATTGTTCAAACTTTTTTTGAATAAGTAATTTTTCTGATTTTAACCTTTCACAACTGCTACATTTTTCTTCTTGAAAATCAAGTTGTTCACCTACTGCTTCATTATCAAGTCCTTCTTCCTCAGAGGGAGTAACAAATAGTTTTTGTCTTTTTAATGGCGACTTTCTAGATTTACTTAATCTTGGCTTTTTAAAGGTAAATACACTTGGAATGGCCCCAGGTTTCAAAGTTTTAATACCGCGACCCATGCTAACTTTTATTTCCTCTGGCTTAAAATGCAACTGGCATACTTTAGTATACTTGTTGATTTCAAATTTATCAGCACCTCCTTTCCTTCTATATTTTAATTTTTCTTTACTCCAAGCTTTATGAAGATCTGGTTTGGTATCTTTATTAGGAAAAGAAAATAGTGCAATATTTGTTTTTTCCTTCTTACTATTATAAAAAGAACTTCCACATTCAGGTACACAGCAGTACATTGATCGTCCTCCTGTTTTCACTTCTTCTGGTGGGAAAAAACTCGAATTAATATTAAGCATGTTCTTGATTTAACAGTAGTTTAGGAAATAAATAATATGTTTTCTTCTAAAAGGTTTGTAATATTTCTAACTTCTTAAATACAACTTTACAATGAAGTAATTTGTTTACTTTTTTAAGGAGCTACTGCCGCAATCTCTAATATCTGTCCATACGGGTCTCGTTTTGAAAGCGAGGCTTAAATTACATCATAGAATTAGGGAAACGCGTATTGGTTGCCAATTTGTGTTCTTCAGGACGGATTTTAATGTGTTTGGATTGCAGTTTGGTTAGTTCCGATATTTCAAATGATTAACTTTTCGAATGCAGCAAACTATTGCGTGATCGATAATAGAAGCTCTGACGTATGCTGTTTTGATAAATTCTGGATTATTGCTGTTCCAAAGGGTTGCAAAGGGTCGTTGTGTCTTTTGTGACTCGAATAGGAATTTTAACGACCTACCGAAGCTAAAGGTAGTTTATGTTTGTATTAGGGTAATTTCCTTTGATTGTTTAATTGCCAATGGCATTATTTCAATAAAAGTTTGCAATAACAACAAAAACATTCCGAACTTTCTGGTCGTAATGAAATACCAATAACAGTAGATTTTTTAAATTGTAGATAATAATTATTATCAACTTTCATTCAATACTTCGTCGTTCAAGATCAAAGGGTCTCTAAGCAGCAACACTTCTCCTTTCCCTATATTTCTATCGTGGTTTACAAAATCATATATAGGAATTATATATTTTTTTTCTTGTTATGTGATACGAGTTTCAGACACAGTAAAAATATCGATTTTTGAGTGTCAGTTTAAAATATGCCGTAGACAAATAAAAGAGCTATGTTTTGGCTAACGATATCTAATCGTTTCTTGTCACAAAACTCATGAAGGCTTTTACACGTTGCTTATACATTTTAGACGATGGCCAGAGACACAAGTTAAGAATAATATCAAAATATAACACTTTAACCTTAAGAGGTAAACAAATTTCAAGTTTTTTACAGAGACCTCAAACTGCGGATGTTAAGGAACTCTCCATTACAAATGCTGTTTCTATAATATGCCTCTCTTGTTTTATTAATTCCACTGCAGATAATGTAACAAGTCTTTTTGATAAAACATTGAGAGCAATGTAGCAACATAAAACACAACACGTCCATTACAACCGCTATTTGAAGAGTTGGTATGGCACACAAGCACACAATCTCGATGTACTCGATCTTTAAGTAGAAATGAAGGCCAAGAACAGTAAATAACTCCAGTTTGTTGTAAACTTACTACTGATACTGCTGATACTGTTAATCTGACGAAGTTTAAAAATCGTTTTTTAAAACGTCCGTCGGCTGTGCTAAGTCAGAATCTTAAGACTCTGATATTATCCAGCATTTGTCGCTTCTTGTTATACTGATTCAGGCCTTCTACAGCTTGTCTATGTTAATTCTGTAAGAGTTTATTCTTGGTAATTGAAAAGGATATGGAGATACCGATTGCATTCAATTGTCCTCCCAAATAACAGACTGCAAAGTCTGTATTTGTGTACCCTCCTCCTTTGCTTAAGTTAAACTGGTTATCACTGAGATGGTGTTCTGTTTTTTTCAAATACGTTACTCTATTATCTTTACGTGCATTTTCCCTACATAAATGAGTAGTAATATCCTCCTGCATTTACTACAGTTTTTCTTTTCTTCGTCTTTCATATTACTATTTTTATTGCATTTTGACCGTATTCCTTAGGGTTTTTTCCTTCCTGAGTTTAATAAATAAAATTGCGAACCTCTGAATTTGTATAATTGATATATAATCAAGCCAACAATGTCACTCCATTAATTTTGCAATATATTTCGAAGTTAATACTTCATCTTCACGCTGCAAGGTAAAAATACAAAAACAGTATAACTGCTGAATACAATATTTCCTATCTCATGTCAACATCTCTCTGCAGTATACACAGTTCTAACGAAATCTAACACAGTGAATTCGAATCTAACGAAATCTAACACAGTGAATTCGAATCTAACGAAATCTAACACAGTGAATTCGAATCTAACGAAATCTAACACAGTGAATTCGAATCTAACGAAATCTAACACAGTGAATTCGAATCTTCAATCTTTTTGAATAAACTATGAAAATTGAGAAGCCTCCCTCGAGGGACCTTGTCGACAAGTTAAANTAACGAAATCTAACACAGTGAATTCGAATCTAAGGAAATCTAACACAGTGAATTCGAATCTAACGAAATCTAACACAGTGAATTCGAATCTTCAATCTTTTTGAATAAACTATGAAAATTGAGAAGCCTCCCTCGAGGGACCTTGTCGACAAGTTAAATCCTTATGACTAATTCGCGGCTTTTGTACTCATCCTTTGCATTCAATGTTGGTTTTATTTCCCGAATGAGTAATGCCTCTAATGTCATTAACTTGTATTCCGACTTAGTCGACTTTGCTATTATTTCTGCATGATTGATTGATAGCTCCACTTTACACATTTTAAAATGCTGAATTCGGTCTTTACCAAACCCAAGAATTGTGATCTCAGCTCAGAATGAGCTGTAATTGTTTACTTTCTACCCCTAATAGATTCAGTACGTCTTTAAGGTCTCCCCTTCATCACTATACCATCATATTTTGTTCAAAGAGGAAAGCTTCTACATTTGCATCGCTGATGACAGTACTGGTTGTAAGTGTCGTCTTAAACACCCATCACTATAACGCTCTTAAAAAACTCTCTTGCGTACACCTTGTAAATTTTTAAACTGAGATTCTCGTCCTTTTTAATCAATTCATCTTCCTTTGATGGTTTTTACAATCCGCTGGCTTCGTCTTCTAGCAACCCTGTTTTTGATACACTAACTCTTTTTTTTCTTTTGACCAATATTTCATGAAATCTTTTCTTTTCCTTGAATGTTCCTCAGCAGATTTATTTTTACCATGCTGTTGCCTTTCTGTTTCTACCTTTTTGTCATCTTTGTGTCCTAAACTTCTTTTCTTTCGAGGTTTTCAGAACAGCTGTCTTTTATATGCTCAAAGGTTCTTCTACGTTTAAGAAGTCGTTGTCAAAAGAGACCATATTCTCGCTAATATTGACCCTGCTCAGTTCCTGTACTTCTTGTTTTCTGACGTTTGTAAAAACATAATCTTTCTGGTTGCTGTTTCCTCTTAGTATTTCTAAGTAGTTTGATCCTGAAAAGTTGTCTTCCTGCTGGTTTAACTTGTGCTATGCGTAATGCTCGAGCCATGGTTCCCACTATGACTGTAGCTATTCTACAGTGGAGCAATAAACTTTATTTATGGTGACTTTTTCTAACTAAATCTTTTGTTGAACTTTTCCATGCCAGAAATATCTCTTTTGTTTTGGGTATTATTGATGATGTTTCAGATTTTTTCCAAAAAGGACCTATTCTTTGTCTAAATAGAACTCATTATCTGGTTCATAAATTTGAATTCAATTCATGGATTTTGTTGCCCTCTCTAACACCAAGTTAAACAGCAGCAAGCATTCTGAATGATGGTGGTTTTTACGTATTTTGAATTGAATCTAGTACGTATGATACTTTCATTCACTGGATTTCACTTGATTAGACATCCCTAGTCTCAGGACTCAACATGATTCCTACACCTCTGTGATGTTGTTCATCTGAACCAGAATAGAGTACATACTCTTCTGTGTTGACCTTCACTTCTTCGAAACCAGTCCATCTTGCTTCGCTTATGCCTAGTATCTCTAGATGGTATTTCCTCATTTCCCTTGCTATTATTGCAGTTTTCCCGGTGGCGTACATGGTTCTTACATTCCAAAATCCTACACGGATGTATCTTTTTGGTGTTGATAGTGATCTCGTGCATGTCGTTCTCAGGCTGGAGACCTCGCGTAGGCTTTCACCTCCAGCCGTCACATGCGTGTCTTCCCATCTGAGGTAATTATCTTCAGGGATTTAACACAACATGGTTCTGTGACCATAGATAGGTTTGTTTGCTGTCCACGTTTCCGTAATCGGTGATTGTTTTATGGGAAGAGGTGATTAGCCCCTTGCTCAACCTTCCTACTTTCTCATCCGGGCTTGTGACCGGCTATGGCGGAGTTTTATCAACATTAGGGGTGTGTTTTTCCGTTTTCGAGGTAAAAGTCCATTTTCGAGGCAAAAAAGCAAACTTATTGTTTCTATATTAAAACTGTTTTGTCCCAGCACTTTTTGCTGATAAATTTGACGATATTTCAGATTATTCGGCCGTGGACACAAAATAAAATCATCACCATGGCCATTGACCTTGCATCAAAAACAGTTAATGTCTATGTGGTAGATACAGTTGAAATGGAGATTGTGAGTTGCATTATATGGTTTTTGTCGCTCTCGTCTACGGCACTTCTTACTATTTTCTCCTAATAGCAACAGTCCTTAGATTTCCCTTTGTATATCCAAGAGGCATTATAGATTACTTAACTTGAATACTTGACAAAATTGAAAACCAGATTGAATATATAAATCAACTCTTTGCTTTTACTTCGTAGCCGAAGTTACCATTTTAAGGTGATTTGTCATGTCCAAAAATAAACTATATTGGTACAAACGTATTAGGATAACTTTTTTCCCCTTTTTATGAAAAATGGATAAAAAAACCTAGCTGGAAAGTTCTGATGTATGGTCAGTCCCCATCAGTGTATAATATGCTATTAAATATTATAATATTGACAAAGACAAAATCCTTCTATTTAAAGAAAAAAGATATGCGAAACAAATCTGCTACAAAACACTAAGTAAAAAGACAATTCCTCCAACAAAGGCTGAAAAAACCAACCAAAGAATTTGGAAAACGATCTATCTGGGGCTTTCATCAGGCAAAGAAAACGACATCTCCTATGGAACTCTTCATAATATTCTTCCATCAACATTTCTTCTCTACTCTTCGGATAGATCGATGGTTATCTAGTGGACATCATTATATAATTTGTTGATGTATTCAATGACTCCCCTGTTTGCCACTGTTTACCTGGGAAGACATCTGAGAAGGCTTCTCTTTCTTTCTGCACGGACCTCGGCGAAGGAAAGGCCTGGATCACATGGAAGTGCTTTTGGGTACGTAACCATTAATTTTGCTACCCCACAACATTTGCATCGAGGCACATTTATTGGTAGATTTGTGAGGTTGAGTGCTACATAGTTGCATGTTGGTAATGTGTGTGTGTGTACGCAGTCTTTGAATTTCCATGTAACTTTATTTGTAATATCTATTTTGATTTTCAAGGCACCTGAGCGCAAACGCAGCTTCGGGAGTTTTTACTGTCATTTATCTTTACAGTGAAAGTTTAGACTTTGATATTTGCTCAGAAGTCACTGCGGAAATATCAAAGTCCAAGCTGTCACAGGCTTTTTTGTGCTGAATTATTACTAACAAGATAACATGTTGATAAGTATACACACATAGTATCATATAGTACACCATACAAGGGCGTCCAAGAAGGCAACCTCCACGTGGTGACGCCTGGATGCTGATTAGCTAGGTTATCCTGACTGGTTGGTAACGAATAGCCTTCATTTCAATCTGTTCTTCCGTACCATGGAAGAAATCGCTCTCGTCGTCCATGTGATTTCGAATCTGGTTCGTCGTCGATTTGGAGAATTTTTTTTGAACTTGTGCCACCCCTGGTAGTAAGTGAATGTTTTTTGTTTCTGGTTTCTTTCAAAACTGATCTGTCTTTTGGCGGTGAGGGGAGGTTTGTTTCCCGTTTCCAGAGGCCGGATCGAGCTCACTAAGGTGGTCTTCAAATCTACCTCCAGCAGCTTACACACACACACACACACACACACAAACACACACCATACAAATTCTTTTCGTGCAAACATTTTAGCTTATTTCAAAGCTTTCGTCAGTTCAACCTTTTTAAGTATAAATGGTTTAATAGTTACTAAGTATAGATTTAAAATTAGTAAGACGTAACAGGTGTATTGATAAATAATGATTGACATATTGAAAGTGATAAGATAGTTAACTACGAACAAAACAGGTTTAGTCACGAAAAAATGTCGTAATTAGGGGGGGGGCGAAATCATCTACTGTCGTGTTCTTTCCATTTCGATAATTTGTATATAAATGAGAGATGCACTTATCCTTGTGGAAAAGGCATTCTTTTTCGTCAATTGGAAAATCATCCTTCAGAAAATAAGAATCATTAAAAATAGTAAACAAATTGGGATTTTAAGTGCACTGAAAGGCCACGAGAAATGACACTTAAATGTAATGGAAGAAAACGAGAAAACGTTTTAGTGTTACGTGGAAAATATAAGAAATGGACAAAATATCAAACATAATGTTGGATTTTGACATAAAATTGTTCAAAATTATAAAAATATGTGGAAACACACAAACAGATTTTTTTTTGCAAAATGGTACAGGGAAAAAACAAAGGTGAATCTCTTTATTGTCATTTAGAAGAGATTTTATGTTAATGAAATTTTACAACTTTTCGGTACTAAATTTTACAACTTTTCGGTACTAAATTTTACAACTTTTCGGTACTAAATGCTTTCAAATACTGCAAGAAAACAGAAAGAAAGCAAGGGGGAAAGGTGGTAGGTATAACAATCAATCTTGTATGCCCCAATTTGGGTAACAATTAGTTCAATAGTATTTCTTAGGAGTTTCTTGACAAGCATACATTGCAGGCGGGAAGGCAAAAAAGCCCAGATAAGTTGATTGAAAAACTTTGAAGCTACGTGTGAAGTAAAACGTTTTCATCAGAAAGCTAGATATGACATCAAAAACATCATCAGACAGCAACATGGAACGATATGATTTCTACTCAAGTTACAACCCGCTCGTATTCTGAGTGAAGAAATTAACCCTTTTAATGCGACATTTCAGAAGAGGACATGGATCAAAAATATGTTTCACACTTAACAATTGATGAAGATGATGATATTATTGATGTGGAAGCCTGATATTCAAAATATTTTTCGCTCTCGTACAGAAGCATCTAAGCAAGACTTTGTTTTCTTGTTGTTCATGTTATTGTTTTTCGTTAGACTTTAATGAAGCAATGATGAAATTATGACGTAATTCGATGTAAACAACTCCAGTTAAGAAAATCGAAAGACTGCATGAAACACAATTCTTTTGAGTTCTTTTTTTTCGTCATGTTGCTGCTGTAGTTTCCCCATGATAATTAAGAAAAATCAGTGTGGTTGGAATGACTGATGAAATTTTGGATTTCTTATTTGACAAATATCAGAAAATCAATTTACCACTGAAAATTTCCTTTTTTCCAGAAAAAAAATTATGAAGGTTCCCCTTTAAGTGTTTGAAATCAGTAAAACCCCTTTGGGGCTTAAAAGAAACTTTAAGGTTCATTTAAAAACCTTGAGTTTATGCTGAATATGTTGACATCATTAATTAAAGGATTTGTTTGATTAGCATTAGCAGAAGGATTGATCTTTGATTGGAATGGTGTGTTTCAGTCCTATGTCACCCTGTTCTTCCAAATTCTGTGTTTATCTGATTTTTCTGAACTGGATTTAGGTAGCTAAATCAACTTTCAACTATGCACAGCCTTGATAATGCAAGTAAAAATAGGAAAATGGGTTCAGGTATTTAGGATCATTATTTCCATTGCTCCAAAAACACCAAGCCTTTTACTTTTAACGAGTAATTTATCTTCGAAATTCACACACGTTTCAACGAGTTCATTTTCTAACTGAAGGTTCATTGTTTTCTTTTCCTATATTTAAATCAAATGGTGCAACAATCCAGTTGGGTATCTGCATTTTCCACAGGTACTTAAAATAAAATTCTTCCTTTTTTTTATCATGTTAGATGTAAATCTCCAAATCACAATATGAATTGTTTATATTTTTTGTCAATTACTTTAACTTAAGAAGATTGTTAAAATCTTTAAGTGTCGGTTAAGAATTAAATGAACCTCTTTTGATTTGGAAATTTTTCATTATCATTCGATTTGAATAATTTCAACATCGTTACCCTGGAGGACTTTCTACACTTCATGGGACTTTGAATACTGCTCTCCCGATTATAACAGACCCCCTTCATTCACATTTTTAACTTGTCAATTAACATAATTCTACATAGTTAAAACTCTATAGTTGAGTCAAACAAGTCAATAAGACTGAAAACCTGTGGTAACTTGCTTATCTCAGAGTGCAAAAATCAAAGTTCATAGTTGTGGGTTTTTTTTAATTGCAGACAGTTTCAAACTAAGGCAATATATTAGAATTTTATTTACAAATTTGCTGATACTTACTTTTGGAGAATCTGCAAAACTATTTCTGTGTAAAAAAACAGTGTACAGTATCTAAGCTGATAACTTATTCCTTGACTGAGGCGATAAATTCTGAAAAAGCCAAACTTTGTTGGTAAACAATCAATACACAGTGCAATAATATTCTCCAGGAGAATATTCTAGTCCTGTAAAGAATCACCCAAACATAACAAATGATATCGCCTTGCACATCACTTTTAAGGTAATTCCCAAAGAAATACTCATCAAAAATGCACTTTAGGCTTGGACTATTACGCCTTATAAAAGCCATAAGAATTTGAAAAGCTGATTCATTGAGTTGACCAGGAAATTTGTAATTTTTAAAGTCAGATGCTAAGGATTTATCCTACATCGCTGAAAATAACATCATTGTGTCATTGCAATGTATTTGCAGTAAACGTTAAACATTTTACTATATGTTAATAGTCTTTCTTCCATCTTCTTAGACGAGGAAATAAACACTAGAACGTTAAATGCTTCAATCTCGGATGGACGGCTGCAAGCAAAGGTGTAGTGCTATGAACACTTCACCCTCAAGACCAAATACAATGTTTACAGGTCCTACAAATGCTATTATACCAGCTGAGATAAGGCCTGTTTACAAGACTGCATCTCACAAACTTAGCACTTAAATGATGCGCCATCTGCAACAAATTCTGATGTAAAATTGTAGAATTTTTTCTCAAACAAAAAGAATCTTAATCAAGTTCATCTGCAAAGCTAATTCCTTTCCGACGTAAGCTTAGTTGGGCTGACGATGTGAAAGAAATGAAAAACAGCAGACTACTTAGGGAAATTATGTTATCGCAGCTCAAGGAAGGGAAGCATGGTATTGGACGGTCTAGGCTGAAGTTTAAGGATACCCTCAAGTGGAACCTGAAAGAAAGAGGGATTGCTGTTGGCTGTTGGCAATCCCTGCAGAGAAAAAATGGTAATGGCAACAAATGGTTTATAATAAGTCATCATGGGACACGATGGAATCTTAATGAATGGCTGTTTTTCTCCATAATATTTTTGTCCCATTTTTGATAGATTGTATTACGACTTCTTCGTCAATAGTATATGTTTTTTCTTTTTTTTTTAAACTCAAAGAAATACTGCATGATATCTTCAGTCTTTCTTCAGTACCAACAGTGATAGGCATTTTAAATGAGTTTTCAAATTTGGTCGATTTGTATTTTTTTCCTTAACTCCTTAATATTATCAGAATCTTTGTTTTCCTAATTAGAATGAATCCTTTCTGAGGTGGACTTTCATCTTCGAAGGTATCGTGGGATCACTACTAAAAATCTTCCATCAACAGGCACATTGGTATTGATATTGGAATTTAATTTCTTTCCTTCATTAATAAATGAAGGAGAGAAATCAAATCTTAAAAAGTCTTAGTAATTGAGTCTGTTTATTTCATTTAAAAAGTTTAGTTGCAGCCAATTTTTACAGACAATTCATGGGTATTATTTCACCAGCATTACCCTGGTAGAGCTAGCATTACCACAACACATATTATACTATGTGTTGTGGGAATTTGCAGTACCCATGATATGGAGAGAACAAAGAGATTATCATACTGATTGCTACTTTTGAATCACTGACATTAAAAACCATACTCAGAAGACTAAGAAGAATATCCAGTAACCTGACGTACAATCTGCTATTCTTTCGGAACCACATGCTTCTGAATCATCAGTTCCCAACCCACCTTCATCTGTTGACTGTATCCATTGGGAAAATTCTGATTTCTGTTATGGTGAAACATAGGTGAATATCGTCCTGAAGGCATTGTTCTGAAACCACATTTAATTGATCAAGAAGACTTAAATGATCTAGTAAGAGAACTAGGCAGCAGTATTATGTGCGTAAAGAATGGCTTCAACGTCAGATACCAAGTCAAGGACATCATAATATTAAATATGTACTTCATTTAAAATTGGACATTTCTAAACAATCTGTGAAAGCACTGAAGCTAAACGAGAACAAAGCAGTCCTTGAGCTACTGAAGGGAAAATACTCACCTCTTTCAAAAGCTAAGGTAAAAAAGGCGTTTTTATTTGCCTACAAATCTGAAAGCTGGTCATAAATGATGTAACCTCTTGAATCCTCGCTGCATATCAAATAGATGTCTGGAATTCTTTCAAAGGGTTGTGTGCCTCGTTTTGGGGTAAGGATCGTGCAGCAAATTATCAAGATATGCAAATCTGACACATGACTATCATCAAAGTGGCTGTAACATCTCCCTAAAGCTTCATTTTTACGCTCTCGTTTGGAGTTCTTTCATGAAAGACTTACTGAAGTATTTTATGACTACAGTGAGAGATTTCACGAAGATAGCTGTTATTGAGAGACGTGGTAAAGGGAAAAAAATGGCTGAAGGATTGTTGGCAGATTACTGCTGGAAAATTTGGCGTGACAATCCACAACAGCAAGATAACAGGACAGCATAATACGTTTAATAAAGCTGAACTTTTATTCTGGAATTTAATAAGAAATGTAATAAAAACATGTGTAGTTATATAAAGTATTTTTTACATAAGAGGGTGACAAAGCAGAACCAATATAATTTCTGTAATCAGCACCCTAAAGTGATCCAAAAGCACTAAAAATATGTCTTGAAATTTTTCCAAAGTTAAAATTTGTTGGACAATGTTATAATAAAGTACATGAAGAAATAATATGAAAAAAATCCATAAACAATTTTTTCAGATCCATCATACTAACGATTTTCAATGTTATATTATATTTATATTAAAATACGTATTTAATATCAATAAAGAATTTTATTTGCCTACCATTTTAAATGATATATTGTAAGTCATATTTGAATTTTACCCACATCTGTTGATAAAAAATATATCTGAAGGTTAAAAATTTTTATTAATGAAATACTGATAATTTTCTTTTAAAATGTTTATTTTGAAGACCCAAAGATTGCTGTGTTAAATCTTAGCAGACGTAATATTCGCTATTGTATATTAAACTATGTAAATGGATTTTATAAAGTTGTCTTTGGAAAATAAATTATCAACATCGTGGGAAAAAGGGGGCATTTAAACAAAATTATGATTAAATATTTTCCTAAATCCAAGCTAAATTAAATTCATAATAGAAATTAATTATACATAAATTAGAATATTTAGCCAGTCGTATTTCAATTATAAAGCCCTACAAAGACCCTTCGATCTAGCATGTTTGTTCTGTTAACATTATTTTAGCATCCCTTAACAAGTTAACAACGAAGCAGACAAAATCAGATCATCTGGCGGATGTTTGGGACTTCGTTAATTGTGAAGATCACTTCTTTAGGAAATAACAATTTGCCGAAGTAGTGGAAAATGAGGTTGTCCTTGCGGGTTATAATTATCAGTTGGTGTGTCACGATCAGACTCTTTCTAAATCTGCTTTGTCAGCTACAAAAACGTTCTCATTGAAAGATGCAGCAGTTCAATTAAAAGATTACATCGGAGTGACATTGGTAATAAAGCTTACCTTGTCTTTAGCTCCATCAATGAATGGCCTGTCACATGCCTTTCTCCCAAATGGAGGTGGTACTTTGATTGCCTTGGCAGATGGAAGTTTCGTGCAAGCGTTTTTCACTATTAGAAATGACGCATAAAATAAAAAACCCGCCAAATATATTTTCAAGAACTGTTTGTATGAAGAATGAGAGATAAAACACATTAAAGAAGTGATTTTTATTTTTTACGGTCATTCAATTTGAGTAAACTTTCACGAGCTACAGATGAGGCAGGGGAATTTTGTGGGCACATGGTAAAAAGTTGTCCATTGTTACCGTACATTCAAAAACTTGAAACATTTCGTCCAACAATTCTGAGTCTTTCTTGATGTCCTCATCATTGACAATGTTATTGAGATAGATCATTCCCTGACGTACTATAATTGGAGAGGAAGGCTGGTTTGTTCTTTGATTAAGTTTAGAGCCTCTATCGATGTTTACCTGCTATTCCACATTGTTTTCATTTTAGGCACTTTCTTGCTACTCAGCTCTCTTATTCTGGTCCTCTAGACTTTTTAAAATATGAACTGATTAAAAAATTTTAAAACATTGGATTACTTTCCTTTTACATTTCCTGGGGGGAATAATAATTTCAATCAAATTCTCGACAAGTGCGGAATTGTTTGGGTCAAAATTTCAACATGAAAGGATAGCACGCTGACACCGACCAAATGAACAAGGTTATTCAAAATCAGATGGTCCTCTGAGTCGTAGAATGCAATTGTTACGGGTAAACCTTTGAATGTAGTGATAATCTTAAATGACATTAGGTTCCAGATGTCAGGTAACATCCACATCATTTGTCACACAATGACAAGAGAATCTTATTTTTGTTGCTTGCGATTGTGAAACCATCAATGAAAACTCTCTTTTGAGACAAATCTTTTAAAGAGCGATGGATGTACGTGCCATTTTAAAATGAAAAATCCCGGTAATCCTAAAACCAATTAAATCAAAACGACCCATGGCTCAACTTTCAGGTGAGAGTAAAAAAGCATAGTTGTCAAGGACACACACCGCCCAATCTTTTTTGTTGAAAAGAATCCTCCTGCGCTTTTGGAAATTCTTGGCTGTATTCAGCATACGCTCAACTGATAGGATTCACTATCACTCCACTGGAAGTGTAATTCTTCGGAGGGATTCAAATAACTTCTCTTTTCTTTCCCTTTGAGTGCAAACCGAAGCGAAAATTTGTGGCCGAATTGGCAAAAACGTGATAAAAAATGCGGTTTGTTTCTTTGAAAATAAACAATTTTCTTTGACATATATGTCCAGACCTTCACATGCGATGTTTTTGGCTTTCTCGAAAGAGGATTGACCTCAAAGGTCATTCTTCGAAAAAACACAGTATTTGTTTGTTTTAATCTTACTTGTGGCATATTCTCCCTGACCTCTCATTGTTTCACCCATTCTTTCAGCGAAGCTTGGGTTTCTCATATCCAGAGGTTTCATTCTTCTTCAATCAATTGGCAAAGTTCGTATATTACCTTACAAATTGGATTATTCCTGGTAGGGACTATTGTTTTATCCTGCACCTCCCGCTGGTGCCTTTTTGGGAGACACATATAGAAAGCCCACGAATATTAAATGTTTGTTACAAGGAATAGCAAAACTATGAGCAGGGCTGAATAGTAGAACAAAACTGACACACTCCCCACAAAATTTCAATAAGAAAGAACAAGAACCCGCTTATTTTGTTTCTCAGCGTATTTTGTTTTGGCTGTATTTTATTCTTTTTGATGAAAATGTTCTTGCTTAAACTGCAAAATTCTAGCAAAATTATTGCCCACTAACGTAAAGAAGGCAGCATTAAAAAAATGAAAACATAAACCAAATGATATTTTTATCTTCCTAATTTAAAAGAAGTACAACAACAGAAAAGTCAATTTTTCAACTGGTTTTGCTTTTCCAATGCAATAAAGAGTGCGGTAAAGTTTTAACCCTTGCATATCACAAAGGTTTACATTCTTTCTTGTAACATCAGCACAATCTTTATAGTTTGTTTTCCAGATTATTCTTAGGCTTTCGATAAAGTAAGAGAACCAGAACTATTTGGAATATTAGGAAATCTAGATATTGATAATCAAATCCTGAGAGTAGTTAGAAATCTTCACTGGGGCTAGAGTGCAACTGTTAGAATCCTTACCTTAGACCTTAGGTTCTCCCGTCCTTGCAGGACATCGTCTACAAGACAGCGTCAGCGAACCCCATTCTCAGTCATAGCTTGAAGATTTTGCGAACATAAACCTCGGATTTCAAAGTCATCTTGAAATGTGGGTTGCCATGTTCTCATAGGTCTTCCTCGTTTCCTCCATTCAGCTGTAAGTCTTCAAGTCTTCGAAGCAGAGTAAGATAAGCATAGCGTCTCTGTGGTATCTTTGTTTCATATCCTGCTAATTTTCACCTTTTTTCTTTGTGTATCTTGTGTAGCTGTTTTTAAATCGTTCATTTTATTATTTTTTGTTCGGTTATCTCCTCACAATACTCTAAAGATCATTTTCAAATTTCGACATTCCATGTTCCAAATCTTGTATTCTGTTTAGAGGAAAAGATTTGAGTGTTTAAGGGATAGAAATACACTGGGCTTTTATCTAGGCCAGTCATGGATACATTTGAAAACACGGCAGGCGTAATGTACCCCAGTGATGTTCTTGAGGTTGTTCCTGCTCTTAGTCGACTGCAGTGATTTTTACCGGGTTGGCTCTATGTTACTGTTTCTGCAGTTGCTTGTTTTTTTAAAGGATAGATTTACTGGTTCAATGCCTAATCTTCCTCTATTCTCAACCTGGCTTGGGACAGGCTTCGGTGCAGTGTAAGACAAGAGGTTAAAAATAGTGAGTGCATAATGATAAAACGTGACGTTAGGCAAGGATGCGTCATCTCACCAGACTTTTCAACCTCTACAATAGAATGACTGTAAGAAATACTGAAGAGACCTCAGGGGCCAGAATAAAGAAAATCTAAATAACATCAGATGCGGAGACGATACCGTTTTAATAGCAAAATTACAAAGTGAGTTACATAAACTCTACTAGGGTATTAAAGACAAATATCTAGTCAATATTTCTGAATGGCTGTAAATGCTGGACAATAACTAATAGTTTAGAAAGAAAATTGGAAGCACCAGAAATACTGTTAATCAAAAGAATGCTTAGAGTCTGACGAAATGAAAGGACATCAAAGGAATGTGTACCAAAGGAAACCAACCAAATCTCTTTTATTCAATAGGAAAAATAGATGGCAAAAGAAGTAGAGAAAGGTCTTGAGTAACCAGTAACTCTCGAGATTCCATAATCTTTTAAAAGAAAACTGCTGGTAACAAAAGAGCCTCGACTAAAAGAATCTGATTGGGATCGTATTTTAAGATTTCTTTGGATGAGAGAATGACCAATAATTGTTGCCACCCTCTTATGGTCTACAATATGTTCCCAACAGGATGGAATAGTTCACTGCATTGAAACACAGAGGATTTTGCATAGCTTTTATACAATTTATTCACGTTCTAACAACGGCGGATTATCGACGTTAGGCCTTTTCTTAGGTGTCAGTGCCTTAAGCTGTTTCATAGCCTCATTACTGTCTTTTCTTGCATTTGAGACAAGTTGTCAATTAATATCTGTATGAACAAACACTTATCAAATTGCACAACTTGTTCTTGTTACATAATTGTACAGAGCTATCCATTAAAAAGCAAGACCCTTGCCAAACCATTGTTATGAAATCAACCTTTCCATCGTCTATCCCGGCTGCCTTAATCTTCCTCAGCACATTGATGATCCACAGATTGCCTGTAAACACATAAATAAGTAAAAAGCTAAGAAAAGTGTATTTAACAAGTTAAAAATTATTTTTATTATGAAAAAATATAGTTTACGCTTTCTAGTTCTTTTAGTTTTTAGTTTACGAGGCAATCAATCGAAGTCCACTGACTATATTTTTATCTCCCTTGCATTGTCTCTGATTATAAAGACGGGCAAGGAAGTCTTTCAAAAGGACCATCTCTTCATCAAATTCTGAATCCTGAGGTTATGGGTCAAATGTTTAAATTTTTTAGTTTTTATGACGTCTTGAAATCTAAGGAAAACTTAGGATTATGATTCCACAAAACCCTAATTTCTGGTTAGAAAGAGGGCATCCAGCAAATAATGACTATTTTGCCTACTTTTTGTGAGGAAATACCGAAATCCTTTGGAATGAAATTTAACTCGCATTGTGGCTTGGGCAACATAAATAAATACCACCTGCTTTATAAAAAAATGACTGAATGGAATGAAAGCTCTTGACAGCATCTACTCCATAACTCACGGTCAATTGGAGTCAATAATTAATGCAGTACCATGGGATAATCGACAGATAGTCCATTCTTAGCCTTTACCAACACCACTTTGATCTCCAGCATTACTAAAACGCCACTACTTGCAGTCTCAGGTAAACTATAATTATCAACAATCTATAACCATTAGTTTCAACTGTAACATCTAGCCTTAATCACTTGTCATAAAACGCTATGCTAATGCATTTATGCTAAAAACAGAAAAAGTCACTCAAAAGTCAAGTAAAGTACATTCCCAGCAGATAATTTACTCATCAAGTTGATGGATAAGAAGGTATCTCTTCATTTAAAAAATTCTAAGAAAATTTACTAGAATATATTGAAAAATTAAAGGGAAATTAGGAAATGGTAGAAAATTGTCTAATTGTTCAATATGTTGTTGAGGTTTTCTAAGAAAACAGAATGGTAAAGGAAACAGAGCCGACTCTAAGATACAACTTAGATTATTTCAGGGACACCAGAATGCTGAGAATAATTCTGAAAAATCCCCAGTATTGCTATCGAAAGCAGTGAAAATATGTCCTCAGGTGATATGTTGTCTTATTTACGGCCGTCACGGTAATCTGTAATTTTGACGTGATTGCTGCTGCTTCAAATATTCTGCATAATGTTGCATGATTCTGTTTTAAATATTTCGAAGGGTCATTTTGTCAGGCCATCGGTAGTCATAAAGGCTCATGTCAATATGGTTTTAAACCCTCCAACACCATTTGACGTAATGCCAACAGATAAGTATATGTATTATTTAGTTGAGACGCATTTTTGAGATTTCAAAGCCATGAGTGTAGATAAAAACTCATATTCACATCCTGTTAAGGAGATACAAGAGACGATGAGGTTCTGCATGATAAAATGAAGTTACCAAATCCGGATGCTCGACCAAAAGCTTCACGGCCCGAGGAAAGAACTGTACGTAGGAAACATTAGTCACTGTTGTACAGGAGGATGACTCAAAGTAATGGGAGGCCAAAATTTCAACCGGTCAGAAGAAGGTCATCAATTATTCACGAGATTCACGGAAAAGCGAAGTCAAAGAAAAAAACTGTATTCTCTAGAAAATTGTCGGTACTGATCCTCGTGTTGTGCAAAGCACTGAGTTAATGACTAACTAAAAACTAGAAACTTTAAGATGTACTTTTTTTTCAAGCATAAAAGTTTTTTCATGTTGCTTGTAAAATTTGCTAGAGAAACTGCCTGTTTCGGTGATGGATCTAATGTCTCGCATACTTTGTGAAGTGTATTGGATCTACTGCACATATAGTTTATTTTATTCCTCTGCATGTTTTTCTCAACGTCTTTTTTAGTCCTGCCGCTTTCAGTTCTATAGTGCAAAGACATTTATATTACATGTTGAATTTAGTACAAGCATAAATTAATTATCAAATAAACTCGTTGAAGCATTACCTCACTTCAAAAAGCCTAAATTTGTGTGCATGCTTTTATCAACGACTATTTTCGTACCTACTGATGTGGACATAAATTACCTAGTTCAGTCAGACACAACTCACAATTTAAGGTTTCTAATGATGTAAAATGATAAAAGCTTGTCGATGTTCGTGTAAACATACAGTTGATGGAAGATCATTGAATTAAGAGCTCTAGGAATGACAACTTTACAATGAAACCAATAACATGAAGGTACTTTGTTTTCTGGTCTTAAAAGGAATGCTCTACGTAAAATTTTCCCCTGTAGCCAAAGCAAGGTAATAATATCCTTAAATTTTTACAGAAAAAAAATACAGAAAATTTCTTAGACTCGACTAAAGAAAATACGAGTAATTTTTTCAAAAATAGCTTTAAAACTAGGCAGTTAAACAAAAAGAAATTTGCCAAATTCAAAATTAGGAGCCTATTTTTGTGAAATAGTCAAAATTTCTTTCTTTTTTTGAATTTCTTTGATAACAAGATATTTAGCATTTACATATTTAATTCAAAATGCAAAATAACATTTAAGGTAAAGTAGAGCTTTGGTTATCTCGCAACCGACGCGTTGCGGGTGGTACCGAGGACTTTTCCGAGAATATATCGTGTCGTTTTACTCATTAGCAATTTATGATCTCTTTCTGACCAGTTGAAATTTTGATCTACCCATGGCAACGCTCTACGTAACGAAGGAATAAAAACGAGGTCGCAGGGAAAACTTCAACCAATAAAATTGACTTCCTTGGTATTGAACCAAGATGGAAGTCGATCGTTTTGGCCAAAGGTAAAACTCTGCACGTTCTGTCGAAGGCAGGATCCGGGTGAAGATTCTGATACCATTTTCGATATGACGAAAAGAAAGAAATCCCTTAAAGCCTATGGGCAAAGTTGCTTATGTTTGGAGAGAACAATAGGCATTTTAATTGTAAGTCAAAAGCAGCTTGTTATCGGTGCAAACGAAAATGTCACGGTTCAATGTGTGCTATCGATCTTCCTTTAGCAATTATTTAACTTATATATTGACATGACATATTCTTTTACTTGGGCTGCTTTTCAGGAAGCTCAAACTCTTTCCGAAGGCAAAAGCACTTCTTTATTGGTCCCTAAGTTGTAAGACGATAGAACTGCTTGATACAGGGCTTAAGAAACGTATGTTGCAGGGGTGTAATTGCACCTCTAGCCAATTAGTCTTTTAGTACAGCGAGTTGGTGAATAAGAACATTTAGAGGTAGGAATGTGGACGGGAAAATGAGAGGTATTGTTATCTTCAGACTGGGAAACCTGTAATGTAGCTCTTTTCATTTAACATGGAAGATTCTGTTGCAGGAAGTATTACTGAAATAAGAAACGAGTATGTAGAAGAGCTAAAGCATGGATTTTCTCGCTTGCAATAGGTATATTTTCTGGTTTCCAGATGTTTGGAGCTCATAGGAAGTCTTAAAAGGAAACTTTTTCATTGACGTAAATAAGCTGTGGAATTTTGGTAAGGACTATGCAATGCAATCAGAGAAGGCCCGCGAGACCTTGTAACAAAACTTAGGCTTGTACTCCCTGACTCACTGGTGGATACAAAAAAGAGTTCATTAACAGTAACTTTGTTATAGTTAATTTATTTTTACTAAAGGGACATCAAAGTTTGAAGTACCAGGGACTATAGATAGTAGAATCAGCATTTTTCTAGGTTTAATTCATCTACGGTATTTAACCTGACGTATACCTGCGTGGCATATATGGACTTTTCTAACAGATGCGAGCTTCGTCTGTCATATAAGGATGTGACACATACGGTTTGACATATACAGATAAAAAATGTTACTTGACTTATAAGGATATTACTACCACATACCATTTCCTTCTTTACACGACCATCAGTAACGAACACTAAATTTGAGGGCATAAAGAAAGCGGTCGCTTAGAGAAGGATTGCAAAAAATATATATTGTTAAGGATATACTGTTCTTGCTTAATTTCAAAATAATAAATAACACTTCGAGCTATTTTCAATAAACTGACTAATTTCGCTAGCCAGGTATTAATCAAATGGCTGAGCAGTGCTGCAACAGGAAATTACCATTCATATCAAATAAAGCTATAACTTAACTTTCTTCAAAGAAATGTGTAGTACTTTAAAAATGCCAATGGTAGTAATGACCACAATAGTTTACATTTTACTTTATGAAAATATTGCTCCTTTTCTGTTCAGTGAGGAAATTATTGTTAACGATGTTGTTTTGCAAAAAAGATGTTGTTGACATGTCTTGACGCAGTTGGCATTAGTGGACTTTCCTAAATTATACGTAAAATGGCATATAATGAAATTATGCTATTTTCTATGTACCATTTAAGGCTCTGTTAAGTAAATTAATCAAATTTGCTAATCAAGCATAAAAATGTAAACCAGTGCTGCAACAAGAAAGCGCTATTTAATCAGAACATACATTTTGAAACTCGTACAAGCAAAGTCCTTAAATCGAGGTAGCGCACCAAACGCTCAAGAATAAATTTGGTGTAATGTTCCAAAGTTGTAATACGTGGACAATAACCCATCAAGATGCAGGGCAGCACATTACTATTTCGCAGAATGAGACAAAAGTATATTTTCTAGATTGTCTCAAGCACTTAGATTAGCATAAAAAACAAACTGGTCACAATACAGGATACTTTGAATAAAGAAAAACGAGTGAATATGAGACAGATAATAGGAAAAAATAACGGAGAAGATCGTAACATTAAAAACAAAAATGAAGAAAAACAAGAAATACTAATTTAAAAAGCACCTTAAATGGGGAAATTTAAAAAAATTATTTAAATAAATTATTTAAAAATTCTAATAAATATTTGAAGAAAATTTGTCCATAAAAAAGTTTGCCTCGCCATATACTCGACATTCATGACGACAATTTTACATAGTGGACGATATGTGTAGATAACAAACAAAATATCTTTTTGGTTAAAAAGAATTCAAAAAGAGGCGTAGCCTACCCAATGCATATTGGGATAGTACTTTGTGAAAAGGCTGAACTATTCTGCAAAATTGTAGCTTAGATAGGTAGAATGAAAGGAATAGGCCACCGCAAGTAGCCTAAAGTTGAAAAAATTGCATGAAAGAGACTTTTCTAGAATCAGCAACGAATGCCTTAGTTCGACTAGAAAGTTTAGTGCTTTTTAGATTGAAATGCATAATATTCTGTTACTGCCGCATTCTCAATGATGGCCTTTTCATGATCCAGTGAAATCAGTGTACAAAGTAATACCATGCAAACTGTGAATATGGAAATTTTAAGACAATTTTTGGTACTATTGAAATTGCTACAAAAACGAAGGACCAAACAATATTGTCAAGAAAAAGATCAACAAGCACTGAACAAATATCAGAGATTTTCAAAGAACAACTGCGCTCTGTTAAGCGATACGAAAACTTTTTCCGGAATACCTCTCACCAAGTGTAGAAGAACCCCTAGAAAGATGACTAACCAAGTATCATTGCTGAATAACGCTCCTCAAGAGGAGAAGTGAACTCACTAGGCTTAACATCAGGGTGATATTTCATGAATATTGAAAGGAGATGGTGGCTCATCTTTCTATTGAAAGACATCAGTTTAGTTTTTGCCACATTGAAAATGATCAGATACTTCCTTCTCCATTCTCTGACACCCTGAAGGTCGGATTCTGACTCTTGTGCACGTTTAACTTGTTTCTGCTGAGTTGCCTTGTGGTAAATGCCAGAGTACGTGGTAGTGCCTTAGGGATAGATGTTAATGAACTGAAGTAAATTACTACGACGATCATTCATGAAAAGAAGAAAGAGATTTGGAGCAAGAATAAAACCTAGCGGAGCACCAGAATAAATATAAAAATTCTAGACGTAATTCCATCCAAGGTGACACGCATTTTTAGATCTGAGAGAAAGGATTGAAGGATTCCAAAGACATTTCCACAAATATAAATACAATAAAGCTTATGAAATAAACCAGCGTGCCACATCTTACCAAATGCCTTGAGCACGTCAAGCGCTATAGCTTACTCTTCACCAAACTTATCCATAAACGTATAGTTTGGTTCAGTGACTACAGTCTAAAAGTCATTTGTGTAGCGATATACCCTACACCCATACTGAAAATCAGCAAAGGGACATAGGTTCTGCAAGAATTCTATCAGTCCATTGTTGATAGGTCGTTCAAAGTCCTTATAAATGATAGAAAGAAGATTTACAGGTCGATATTTGCAAAGACCAGATAGATCAACTGCATTCATGAAGACAGGGGCAATATCAGAAATTTTCTAGGAAGGTGGTAAACAAGATCCCGATGAACAAAGGTCAAGTATTATGGACAGCAAAGAAGATAGGCCAAACACACTCTTTCAAACAACTATACTTCTCCCATCATCAGGCTGATGATGGGAGAAGTATCCCTCGAAAAGGTAGCTCAGAAAAAAGCTTGCACTCGTGACATGATAAAGCTTTTATACCTTTCCAACCAACCTTGGTTTTAAAATGAAAGAGTTTAAATGCTGATCAAGCTACGAAGGAAACTCTGACAAAGAAATGCCAGCATAATTTAGAGAAGAGTTGTCGAAAAATAATCTGGCGAAAAGATCAGTCTTTTCTCTAAAACAACGAAAAATCAAATATCATCAAAGAGAGGATGAATAATCAAGTGAGCAGAATTCAACTCCTAATGTAAATCATTCAGAGATCTCGACTTTCAAGGCTTTGAGTAGAAATAAACAGCAAGATTCTTAAACTCTCTCAGCGTGGTACTATTCAGTATTAAAAATTACCCGTTTACAAGCATTCCTGGCCCGTCGAAAAAGAAACCTGAAATTTATCAGATCCATCACATCGAAACTAAACAGAATTTATTACGAAGCCCAATAGCAGAAGAACAAGGAGCATTGAACCATGGAGGAGAATGAGGTTTGAATTCGTAACTACGACTGGGTACAAATGTTTCAATATCAACTTGTGGGCATTTTGTTGATTCAGTTGCACCAGCAAAAACTGATTCGTCAAAGACTGAAACAGATGGAATATCAAAAAGAAATTTACGAAATTCATCCCAGTCAACATGGCCAAATTTCAAACTCGCAAGATTATTTGGCTTGTCAACGAGCCTTGGAACCAGTTACCTTAAACTCAACAGTCACAATAACATGATCCGAAGATTCTAAAGCAGTTAAAGATCAAAGAGACCTAAACGAGAAGATCCTTCTGAGTCTGAATAAGGAAATTTTGTTGGAGTTGTAGAGGATAATGGACAAGAGACGAGTTATAAGTAACTTCTCCAAGCCTGTGAGTCCTGTTAGAATAATTCGCCCAGGACATGTGATGAGCACTGAAGTCACCAAAAACAAAGATGTTGACAATGTGATACTTGTTTAAGGCCTAGTCAATGGAATCTGAAACTGTTTCAATAACTCAGTAAGAATCACAGAGAGGGAGATCAATAAAAAAAAGGTAACATGTGGTCTGAAGAAGAGACCATCTAAAGCACACGAAAGGCTGATATTTAAGTTAAGTTCTTTTACTCTAACAACTGGAAAATCCTCTCGAGCATAGATGAAACAAAGGTAATAGCCGTTAACATGAAGATATGTAATACTAGCACTCATTCAGGCTTGTCTTGCAAGGCACAGAAATTTCACAAAAGAAAAATCGGAAAGACGACCGGTGACTGAAAACTAAAGAAAGATCATTTATAAAAGACAATACGTTTTTCGGGTTCTATTTAGTGACAGCACTACAACTGCTAAAATAGCGTTTTTAGAAGTCAATAACATCCCATAATACACTTCACTAAGTATGCAGTCTAGGTTCAATATCTACTTTTATGTTTATGTGATAATGTATAGTAGTGAAGCTTGGACAGTAACATCGAATATGCGTTTGGAATAGCTGTGAATAATGAGAATTCGATGAAGGGACAAGGTGACCCATGCAGTGGCCTTGAAAAGGGCTGAAATAAGTAGAAAGATATTTTGGAGGATTTAAAGAAGGTAGATGAGGGCTTGCAGGATACACAAAATAGGCTGCAGAACCTAGGAATGACTGACAAGCTTGAAGAAAAAAGAAGCACAGAAAAGAGAAGATACTCCAGAGATCCAATTTGAACAAATGAATAAAAAAATATCTGGTATAAATATCAGTCTCTGTAAAGTCACTCAAATGGACCTCCTCAGTTTCCATGTTAATATTTACTCCAAAATATGTAATCTTTAACGAGATATCGTCAGCGAAAAGACAGACGGACAATGAGATATACAGACGGAAATATTCCTACAGGGATAGCAATACATAACATGACTACTCACAAGAAGTTTTCAGAAGAATATGAATACGATCTTGCTTTGAATGTTTTTTAACTCCTTTCACCTTGGGGAAACCTTTAGAAAAATAGCTTACTTTTCTTGTTTGACGCTTTTTCTGTGTATTTTTTTAATTTCTTGTTCTTGGTTAGTTTCTTCCCTCTCCCAATTTGTATTCCAATAACATTAAAATTCTTAGTAACATGCTTCTTAAAACGCAGAAGTAGTTTAAACTCGAACCAAGAGCCTCTCACACTGTAACCTATTGATTACCACTCGAACACTGCATTACAGTTCCATATAAAAAAATTGTGCATGCTTAGTAGCGTTACCGTAGAATATGGCAAATATCACGTGACCTGGTAGAAATATCAAAAATCGAGCTTCATCAGCTCACCAGTGGGGGCCATTTTATTCCTGTGTCAAATTCCACATCAAATTCTCAGCCATTCTCGAGAGATCTTGGTTTCAACATACTCATAAGCAGAGAGACAGACAGACACAAACACACACAAAAATCCCTTTCTTATAATACAGATTAGAGATAAAGTCGGCAAGTGTGTACGAGAAAGAAGAATCAGAGAATGATAGGTCGTGTGTTAAGGGATAAGATGAAACATATGTAGCATGTGAGAAATCTCGATCCACAGCAGATAAAGACGCATAGAAAACTCACCTAATGCTTCACCTGTACTTAGGTTGGAGTAAACGATGGGGGTTGCATTTCTCGTGTAGAATAAATCACACAAATTCTTTTGTTATTTCATACTGGGACGGGTTGGATCCAGGTCCTCTTTGGCTGATTTGGACGCAATGCTAGTCAACAACTAACTTTTGTTTTTCCCGTACGTCGAATTTCAAGAACGTGTAAATATGTGACTGGATGGCTATTTTAGTAAGTTCCTTTAAAGTACGAGCTCCAAACTGTAATTACTTTTCAGTTTAGTTACTTGAAGTGGAAACTAAAAACTTGTTGGATTTTGGATTGATGAAGTAGAATGTAATAAGACATTACATGAAGCAGAGTCTTTTTTGAAGAGTAGCTCTGTCTTTTAAGTGATCTGATAGAACCCGTCCTTACCAATATAGGCCTATAACCAACATTGAACGCACTATTGTAAGACATAAACCCAAGGTGTTTTTATAGGAACTTGACAGAAATTTTACTGATGCCCTCTACATTTAAAGTGGATTTCAGTTTGCAATACCTCTTTAAAAGTTGGACCCAATAATACAATAATGTGGGTGAATATTACGTAAGTATGAAATTAGACTTGTATTGCTACGAATACTGAAATACGTTTTGTTAAAAACAATATTTACCGTTAAAGCTCTATTTCTTTCAAATAGGCCCCCCAAATCATAAATTTTTGCAATGTCTCCCCTCTTATTTTACCCCTTACCAGCATCGTATACTTAAAACGAAGTGAAATAAAGTCCAAAAAATTAGTCATAAATAATCACTTTTTTTTTTTTAATATCTCCTATTTTAAATTTTCACACTTATGTATAGTGTAGAAACTTGGAGTTTGAACAATTGCTACAAACGAAGCCGACGATATGTAGACACATTGAACAATGCTGAGTATTCCTTGGACTGCTAGCGTTACCAAGAAGAAGGTAAGGATGAAAACAACTACTCAGCTACTTGATACTATCAGAAAGAGCATGTTAAGTTATTTTGGTCATATTATCAAAGCCAATAGACTTTATAGAGCATTGTTGGAAGCTGGGATCCGTGGAAGCCGACCTCCAGGTAGCCAAAGAACATCATGGACTACCAATATCCAACAATGGACCAGTACAAATTTCTTGAGCGTAATGTCTTTTTAATCATATTTTCAACAAACGGGCCAACATTGCTAAAGGATGGATTTGTGGTTCTGGGCACATAGTTTTCAACATCAAGACAAATATATAACTGCTAGACAAGAAACTTTTAGCTCTAAACAAAATGAAATCGGAAATCATCATCTTCATCTAGCACTATCCTCAGCAGATATGTGGCCTCTGGGTAGGCACACCCACAGCACAAGGACAAACAAACTTTTTATGAGTTAACTGTCAAGATCTATAACAACAGCAAAATTATCATACAGTTTTTCCTCTGCTCGCTCACCAGGCTGGGAAAATAATGTTTCGCTATAACCAATCTCCAAAGATCCTTGTGAACATGGTCCCCTTCTGCAACAGATTCGAAATCTGATTTCGGTATCTTTTAAAATTCGATTGCATTTATTCTTGCCTTTGTTATGAGGATTTAGCTGCTTTGATGTTACGCACTAAAAGTATTCCAACAACATGGTACATTGAAACCGTAAAAATTGGTGACACGAAAGAGACAATCCTCTTAACCGGATGCTGAAGGGTAGTAATGTTTCAAATCCAAACAACAATGATGTGTTAATGTCTGGAAAAGCCAAAATAAACACTCATGCTATGCTGAACCTGCGGCCACTTGACCCACTAATCAAGTATGGTCACAGGAATTTTTAATATATTTACAAGAAATTCGATTTGAACAAAAAGTACATCTTACTTTATAAATCTCAAGTCAGAATACGTCGAATAATATGACTGTAAAGTAGGTTCAGCTCCAGACAAGGGGAAAAAACTAACAAGTTACACAGCCGATTTTATGTTGAAGCAGTTAATTAAGCAGAGAAAAATAGCGATAAAGCAACATTTAAAAAATACAGAATCGCACAAAATACCATTCTTGAATGAAGAGCTAAGAAAGAAAAACTTAACGATCTTCGTGAAACAGCATCAGCCAAGGGAAAGTAATTGCGTTTAAAGCTGCCAGAAAAATAGCTGACAACTGAAATCGAAGAGAATTTTTTGTAATGAAGAGAAAAACCTTGTAAATACTATAAAGGGTAAAACACTTACATTTACTTTTCATTTTGATTTAAGGATGAGTACAAATACTAATGTATAAAAATGGTTAACCCATGAGGCTCAGAAGTCCCCAAATCAGATTACCGATAAGCTTTGTGCCTACATTCTCAAAGTTTGTGGACCATGTAAGGAAATGAAATGTAAAGTATATCATAGCTATAGCAGAGACAGCTATATGAAATGATTTGGAGTCTAATATCACTGTTCAAAAGCGTGGTATCCATTCAATAACAACACGAAAACTATCGGACATGAAAATGCAAAAATTAGTTTGTTTAACTGCACCTGCGGATGGCAGAATGAAGAAGTCAGTTTTTTGTCTTTAAAGGCACCACAAGAGAAAATAAAGCTTTTTTTGAATAAAAAATTTTTTTTCAGGATGGGTTTTTGGCATTTGGATTTAAGGCTGGATGAATGAGTTAACAGAAAAGTACTCTTAAGAGATTCTCGGAAGATTTAACTTTGAAGCTCGCAGCCTTCTTCCTTGAGATGTGCTCCGTTGCCGTTTGAAACCACACATTAAGGCAATACTTAAAGCACGTCACATTGACCCTGTAATCGTCGCAGGAGGTTGGACGAAATTTATTCAGCGTCTTGATGAAAGCTGGAATAACCCCATGAAGGAAAAGTTAAAAGTAAGATATGACAAGTGGTGGCTTAAAGAACAAGAGCATCACCTGACTACACACAGGACTAAGTAGACACCGTCAAGAAAACAAATAACTAAATGAGTACTTATGGCATGGAAGTCACTGCCAGAAGAACTCATTCAAAAAAGTATCAAGATTTGTACACCAAGCTGGAATGCTGATGAGTTTGAGGAGGATTTGGTCATTTGCATCATGATCTTTTAACAATTGATTTGTTCGTCTCAAAGTGCAGGATGAGACTTATATCGACCCTTCCGCATCAATTTCACAAGGTGAAATCAACCTCAAAGATGCTCACGCTTTGTTGGTTGACTCGGATCAAAATGACAATATACTTGTAGATTAATTTTGCTATTTTATAAAATTGAGATGTTCATGTATCCTTAATGATAAATAAACCATCAGAATAGCATCATTAATATACCACTTAATAGCTTATTCATATTATCTTTTCTAAATTGAGCCCTTCTCTATTAAGCCCCTCTTTTTTTAGGCCCTTACCCCACCCTAGAAGATCGAAGCTTCAATAAGTCTCCCAGGGCTTAGAACTCTTTATGTATTCGAATAAAACAGAAGTTACGTCTAAAAACATCTCTGCAAGGTCAGAACATAAACCTAAGCAAAATGTAGTATGATAATGCACTTTTCAGGTGTTCTCCTGGTAAAATACACTTGCATACAAAATAAACAGAGATTCTTAACAGAATTTGAGCAGAATTTTCCTTGTGAAATATTCATTCCATTTGCAAAAAATGAGTAACATGTTGTACATATTACATGTAATTGAAGACTTGCAACAAATGGTGACGAGGCACGACATCAAAAGTAATGACTGCTGGCTTTTTTGTCCAGGATAAAAATGAATGTCTACGTCACACACCACATAACACATTTTGCGTCACCACAAATGACATCAGACAGACAGATTGGCAGAAGAATACTGTTACGCGTGACCACAGTTTTAATTCTGAAACTCAACAATTTTATTGTATGAATCGTCATTTCAGTTTTCGCTTAGCCCCGCATACAATACAAGGTAGACGGTAGACAAGTATACAAATGGCCCGTCTTGAAACGAAACTATGGCGAAAAGGGTTTTATAACGGCAGGTGTTCCTTTAGTCAGTTACAATTTTCCTTGGTTATATTTGTCTTGAATTAAAATAAGGAACATTACATGCAGGGAGGAGAACGTTAAACGAAGAATTTTTAAAGTAAATAGTTGAATGAAAATATTCCATGAGCGCTGTAAATGATTGATGAGCTGGTTTTTAAAGAAGATCTTATCCACTGAGGAAAAAAACAAATGAAAACATCGGATTAGATAAAATCCTGAAGACAATTGATTCACAATAGATGAAAAACTTCACACTTGACCGATAAGGAGGTAGTCAGGGGGTAAGCAAAGCAATTTTATAGACATGTGTAAAAGGAACACCCAAAAATGTGTCCAAACGTAAAATTGACAGATAAACTTTCTTCCCCTGTGCAAAAATACAACAGGAAACAAATAACCACCACAGAAACACGATTTTTTTGTCGATTGCGAATCCAGGCGCTAACCAATGATTTTCCGCTCATTAAATCGAACCAAGGAGCCGCTTTTTAATGTCATAGAGGTAGGATGCCAAGAATGCTTGAAGCATCAGGAACTAAAATGCCAGCAACAACGGGGAAAATTTTGCGACAAAAAATGGTGGTGTTGTGCACTTTTTACTTGTGAATAGCGGCGCGAAATCAGTGAAGGCAGAAAAAAACAATTTCCTTTTTATAAGTGAGTGAGTGGAATTCATATGTTACTTCATTTTTACGTTTTCAGTGAAATTTGTCTTTTGTGTTGATGCAACGCTATGACCCACCAATAATAATAGTTAACAACCCAGCCAATAAAACAGAAGGTATCAGATATTCTTTATGATCAGACCATTTATTTCTTACCCTAAATTTAACCTGAAAACTCATACCTACATTATCAACTAATGCCTGAAGTGTCCTATTACCACAACTAAAAGCAATACAGCCTGTATACTCTTAATTTGTAGGTAAATGAATGGGAAAATTCCACTGCATACAATATATTCAAATGCAAATGACACTCATATAGGACTATAACTTGAGTACAAAAAATAAAGAATATCAATAACATTGTTGAAATAAATTGCATACAAATAAATTACTTATAGGAGAAACTCTTTAGATATCTGAACTAATTAAGGAAAAAGCCCCTATTGAATGATTAGCTAAAACGTGTCAGTCTCTATTTCATAAAAGCATTGGGAAAAAGAATTTTACTGTAATTTTTAATAAGAAACAGATTGCCTTTAGAAGCGAAGGATCAATCTCAAATTTCGAAAAAGCACTGACGTGGCATTTTTTACAAGCAAGGTATATTATATACTTTTAAATACATTTTTATTACTCTTGATCTGCAAAAAAAATATTTTAAAACCAATTTACAGCTATTTGTTATTTTGTCATCCTCAATTTTGTCTATTAGGAAGACCTTAAAAGTTATTATTTTTACAAGAATGTTCACATCATTACCTATCTTTTCAAACATGCCCAAATTGGTGAATTTTATACAGTGAAATTAGTATGTTATTGACAGTCAAAGATTAAAGAAATGGAGCATATTTGGAGCCTTTCCAAAGGAGTTTTGTTTAATTAATCGTTTTCTGTATAAATACCATGTCAACAAGAACAAGCTAATAACACGAAGAGCATTTTTACCGCAGGTTTTTAATGGTACTTCTACTTCATGTAGTTTAAAGTTGCATTAATTAACAAAAAAAGATTTAATAATAGTTAGGTTATAGAATGTTAACTTTTCAAAGCCAATTAGTACTCAAATGGCCAATTGTACCATTAGTAGTAAAATTAAGCCCAATGAAAACAAAATCGAGCCAATTTGCTCAATTTTTAGATTTTAAGATCTGTCTTGCTGGCATTGAGATTGATCAGGTGCAACACGTCATGGGTCTTCTTTGCACCCTTCCTCCAAACTGAGCTCAATTTAAGCATTGCCTACAGAACAAGCCTGGACTACAACTCCTTTAAATTTGGCATACTACTGGTTTTTTTATATTTTTGAAACTGAAATTAACAGGGGGAAGATCCCAATAAATAAAGTGATTTTACAAAAGTACAAAAAACAGTCAAAGGACAAAGGAAACTCATTGCAATGCAGGCTTCCGTAAGGTGAAAAAAGTACATTAAAATAGCAACGAATACTTCCAAAGAATTGAATAGCTGATTCAGTTTATTGATATCACTGTATGAATAGTGTTTACAGTTTTTATCATAGTTGAAATGTGTATGTGTGTGTGCGTGTGTGTGTGTCCCCACATGTGTGTGTCCCCACATGTGTGTGTCCCCACATGTGTGCGTGTCCCCACATGTGTGTGTCCCCGCATGTGTGTGTCTGGTTTCCCGATAACAGGTGCATATGCTTGCTTAAAATTTGGCACAGAAAAAGCAGGAGAACGTGAGTGACTAAGTGGAGCCCAATATTTTCTTTTGGCGCCTTGCAAAGCAATGTGAGTTATTTTCTGCGTGAGTGTAACTGTGCATGCACAGCTCCAATTGAAAGAATTTGGTGACGTTGAAAAAAGGTACAGGACACCAACTACCTGGTTTTTCCTTCGATGGAACTGGAATCTCTTTCATATCTTGTTGCATGGCAAGTATGGAGCTTCAATGTATCTTATACGTTTTTAGAAACTGCGATCCTTTAAGTGGCCTCAAATAACATGTACAAGAAATGCTATTTGTACCTCAGGTACACACATGACCCCTAGTAGGGCTACATTTTAAGTTGTCAAAATGGTAAAAAAATGGAAGTATTTCATGAACTTTAGTGAAAGGAAAGTATGGACATGGTGGTATGGACATGTGCAAAGGAGGGAGGAGGATCACATTGCTAAACGGGTGCTGAACATGGAGCTGCCTGGCAAGAGAAAGCAGGGAAGGCCAAGGAGGAGATGGAAAGACTGTGTGGGAGATGACATGAGGGAACTTGGCTTGAGCGAGAAAGACGCACGTGACCGACTCAAGTGGAAGAAGTCAATTCGCTGTGGCGACCCCTGAAAAGGGCAACGCCGAAAGAAGAAGAAGAAGAAGAAGTGAAAGGAAAGTCACCCTCTCATGGAGCGGGAAAGGAGGATACAAACAAGTAAAGGAAGGAAGGGAAAAGGGATGATTTACTCTGTGAAAATTGCTAAAAAGTGACTTGCTGAAATTTTAGAAATGGAAATAACGAAAATTAAAACAAACATTGAGCCTCTCCATTTTCTGTTTCAAAATAATTTCCAATAAAGTACCCTCTCTGAAACCCTTCCTTCAACTGAGTAAAGTAGGCCTACAAGTTATAACTGCCAAAATATTGCAATATTGCTATAATTTATGTTAAAGACAAAAGTTTATGAAGTACATTGTGGTGAATGTGTATGGGGGGTGGGATGGGGTATGAACAGGTACACAAGACCAGAAATCTTTCATTAAACTATCAAGTATCCACTCAGTGTCAGTTGCACTTCTTGCTGCGTATTAATTTTGCAAGTGCAAATTTTTTTTAGCACAGTGAAAGCAAACAATGAACAATCAACCTTTTAATTGAGGGCCCCATGACAATGAATTGTGTAACAACTTCCCGGGTGCCTCTCGCCACACAGCACATTATCTCCAAAGTACATACTGCCTCTGGGCTCTTGTTGCTTTTCTGATTTTTGTTAGACTGATAATTGTTAAGTAAATATCGTTTGACGTTATTAAATTCCATGAATTATTTTCGTCTCTGAGCGATGGCTCTGGGTCACCTTGACTCAACAAAATTTAATGCCATCAAGAGAAAGTCAAAATGGCCTCGTTCCTTCCAAGGGTATTCACTGTAAATAGAACCTGGAAACAACTTGCATGGTTAGTTATTGCTTTTACAATTAATCTTTTACATTTCACCTTATGACAACAAAAAAGTGCGCGTGCACAGTGGCGTCAGCGTAAAAAATTGACAAAAAGCCAACAACACAGGGCAAATAAAACAACTGACTCCTCTCAGGTCATTTGCTGGGAACGTCTCTGTCTCTGTGCCAAATTTCAAGCCAAAATACGCAGCCAAAGTTGAAAAATCCGCCTTTAAACAGATATACACACTTCTCCTAAATACGATGTAGATAAGGGAACCGGCACAGGTTGTGCAATATGAATCCCTTGTTGCTTCTCAAAATTCAACAATCTAAATGATTTTGTATGATATCGTCCCAAGGCTAAAGCCTGATGCTGGTGGATACCTGCTGATCTCAGTGCTTTATTCGTTTACAAAATAAAGAGGAAATATTGAAAACGTGTTCTTGTGATATTGTTAGGAGCCGTGGCTTTGTTATTAGTGCAGGTCTTGACAGTGATGCTGAAAAAAGGGCATATATTCATCACAGGTTTGGAAAGTACTCTGACACAGAAATTGAGCTTCTTACGTAACTTTGCCAAGTTAATTTTTAAGTGTGGATCTCTAATCTGAGGCCCATTTGACCCCTTTTCAAACCTCGGCAGATCCCAAGCAGTCATATTCCAAAATAACATAGTTTGTGCTTAGCGAAGAGCTCCAAAACAATTTGACAACAAATATGAGCTTTCCACGTTGCCTTTCATTTTTTGATTGTGAGTCTTTATTGTAAAATATTGGCCTGCATGACTCCAGTTACAAAAAGGATAAAAAATAACAGCCTATGTTCAGTACAGATTTTTCAAGTACCATGATATCAACTTTGAATTTTCTATGTTGTCTGGTTAATTTAACTTTTTGATCCCGGGTCTTTATCTTTAATGAAGGGGCAAAATTACACCTTCCTGGAGCTTTGGAGGCCGTCCCAACAGATATATGGAAAAATAATATAGTCCATGTTCAGTACAGGATTTAGAAATGCTCTTATTACAAATTTCTATATTGCTTGGTGTGCGATTACATTCGGATTACATCTGCCCAACTCTTATCTCCGACCCCTACAAATACGCAAATACATAAACATAGACCTGGCAACATGTTATAGTTGATTTATGTCGAGTTCACTCTTTGTTCCATGTAGTAATGTTTGATCTCTTTCAAATTTTCATATATTTTCATGTATTCAAAGCAGGTCATATATTCTAGTGGGATTCATGTCGCTTTAAGGTGGTGACTTAAGATTTAAGATTTGAGATTTAAGAAAACATTTGGTGGAACTTAACAATGGTTAGAGAGACTTGGCCAGTATTTGATGCCACTTCCTGCATCATAAGTGCCAGATTAGTTTACCACCGCCAGGAACTTGGTATTACCGCATAAGTCTGGTAATTTTTACTCCAAACGTTTCACTAACGTATTGGTTGTTGCTAAACAAAACAAATGAAAGAACAGAACATAAAAAAACCAGAACAAACTAAAAATTAACCAATCATTCATTTGCTAAATAGAAATCCGTTTGTTAATTTATTTTGTTTGGGTGGACGATTTCTCTTTATTACCCTTTCAGTATAAACATGACTAAATAGACATATAGAAACCGAGTTTATGGCATACGACGAGTATCTATTTTGTATGCCTATCAAATAGCTGTCTGGAAGGTTGTTCTCCGACAAGCTGCTGTAACAAAATAAAGGCGTTATTCCTGTCTGTTAGAATCAGATGTTATTTTTTAAAACCCACCAGTAGACACAACAGTATAGACGGTTAGATAATGTAATTAAGTTACCATACTTTTTATACAAGAGAAGTTAGATATTAGTCTGATGGCCATGATCTGCCTTACAACTGTCAAGTTGTGTTACAGCAAGCTCCCAACAATGGACTGGAGTATCTCACAAACTAAATATTCAACAATGTAACGAGGGGCATCTACCCTCCCAACGTTTGAAGACAAGATGAGAACAGAGACCTTCGTGTCAATGTGGAAACTATGTTGATCGTTGTCATAAAAAAGATCTACACAATTTGCAGCAGTCTGAGCCTCAACCTTATTCTTACCAATAACAGCCACAATGGATAATAAAATTACAAAGCTGTGGCATTTTTATTCCAATTCAAACGACCATGTATCTTTGAAAAATACATCTCAGTGGTATCCTGACTGAAACCATACGAATGTCCAAACATAAACAAAAGGTGGAGTTTCTCTCTGGACAAACTTTTGCGTATTGCAACAATTGAAAAACGTGAGTCATAAGTCCAATAATAAGACAGTGCCTTAATTAAGGCACATCAAAACAGTCTTTCCGAGACAACACATTCAATTTAACGTTTTCCCGTCGACTTACTGTAAAATACATCATTTTAATCAATTTGCTTTTTTCTATGGTTAACAAATGTACTTTTGAACCTGTCATCAAAAACAAATTTTTTCATTAATACTTTGAATTTGCTGAAATTTTACTATCCTTAAACTCTTTCAATTTGATGCTTCTCGGAAATGTGGTGGCAGAAATCACACATTGACTCTAAGCTTGTGGAGGGACACTAACTTTCCTTTTGTGATGTTGGTATTCCCATGTTTTGTTTATGAATGGAATGTCACTCTTGTCACTCTCAGAACTATACGTAAAGTGGAGAGCAACAACATACTCATCAAAGGAGGTAATTTCAATCCAAAGACAGGTTCAGGCCATGACAACCACCCTGAAGTTGTTGGTACGTTTGGCAAAGGCCTAGTAAACAACAATGGCGAAGCACTTATTGAAACTTGTGCCAACAACAAACTGACACTCACAAACACCTTATTACAACACACAATGGCACACATAACCACGTGGTAGAGCCCAGGAATAAAAGCAGGTAGAGGAAATCCCTACAGGAACCAAATAGATTACATCATAATCAGAAACAGACACCGGGTGCTTGTGCTAGACTCAAGATCATATTACGGCATTAAAACAGATACTGACTACAGACTAGTTAAAATCAAACTAAGGCTAGAATGGCATCTTTTGAAGAAAACAAACACCACTGAGATCATCAACATAGAAAATATTAAGGATGAGGATATTAGGGACCGATACCAACAAACAGTGAAAGATAAGTTGTGCAACAAAGAAAAACAAAAAAGTGGCATAAATGACATATGGGACAACGTAAAAGAGTCATGCCTTGAAGCAGCTAAAGACGTACTAGGCACCAGAGGGGTAATAAAAGAAACAACACTTAAAAAGTGGAAGTAATATCAGAAAATCAAAGGGCCATTAGAATGAAAATCAACACAACAACTGACAGCAACAAAAGAAAACAACTGGGCCAAGAGAGCAAAATGATAATGAAAGAGATTAAAGCAGAAATAAAAAGAGGTGAGAAAGAGATGAGACAAGAGTCATGGAACTAATACAAGACATAGAGAACAACAAAGATGACTCCAGGAAAATGTTCAAAGCTATTGAAAAACTCAAAATAACAGAACCTAAGAAAAATGTAATGGTCAATGGGAAATATGAAAAAGTAACCTGTAGCAAAGAACAGGTGGATATTATTAACAACTATTTTCTGTCTGTATTTTACAAAAAGGAAGAGGAAGAGATTGACATAAAACCTGCCCCTATGACCCCACCTTTTGATATCAGAGAAATACAGAAAGCCATTAAATCACTCAAGAACAACAAGAGCCCAGGTGTAGACAACTTAAACAGCAAACTAATCAAACATGGACCAAGTGAAATCGTAACAGGAATAACCAAATTATTGAACAGCATAGCCGAAATTGGAACCTACCCAGATGAAGTAGACCAGGGAATTCTCATTTCACTACCTCCACTACCTCTGCCACAGGGTGACTGAATATCCCCAGTACTGTTAACCCTATACCTAGCTCAAGCTTTAAAAACAGAAAGATACACCATTGAGCAAGAACACTCCTATGCTATGACACAAGAAATGGAAGAGGATCGCATGCCTAGTTTTATCAAGGAACATAACTACACTGTACCTAAGGGTATACATACGACCATCGACCAACAGTACGCTGATGACATTGGGTGGGTATCAAACGCATCACACATAGTGGACAACATAGAAAAAGAAATATCAGATCAAATAAAGAAGAGGAACCTACTTGTAAACAAAGGAAAGAACTGAGAAATATAAAATCCAGAGAGACGATTAGAGTAAAGAATGGAAAAAATGTAAGTAACTGGAAAGCCTATTAGACACCATTGAAGACATCAAAAGACGTAAAGGACTAGCTATAAGTACCTATAATAAATTGGAACATATCTTTAAAAGTAACGTAAATCTACAAATCAAGATCAGAACCTTAAATGCTTTCATATCTAGCATCTTTCTGTACAACAGTAAACTATGGACACTAACAAAAAAAGAACATAAGGTTAATGTTTTCTAGAGGCAGCTACTTAGAAGGCTCTTAAACATAAAATGGCCCAAGGCCATCAACAACAAAGACCTCTATCAACTCGCAAACACAAATGAATGGAGTACTTAAATCAGAACACCAGCCAAACTTACACTCAGAGAGTTCTTGGAACCATTAAAAAAACCACCAGTTATAACCAAAACCAACTGGTTCAATACGTAATCACATGACCTTCCAGATATTGGAATTAACTTCATTGAGGCAGAAAAGGTAGCTCAGGATAGATGCTACTGGAGAACACTGACCGCAGGGAGAGCCCTGTCCACCATAACTGTGAGAAGTGCAGAATCACAATAAGTGATGTAAAACACAAGAGAGAGAGAGAAAGAGAGAGAGAGAGAGAGAGAGAGAGAGAGAGAGAGAGAGAGAGACCCTTGTTAAGACCTAAAATATATTCCCATGCGTCCCGGAGGCTTCTATGTAACTGAAATAATTTCTTGTCAACTTTATTATGTGGCAAGTATAAAAATAACATACATATTGTTTCTGACTAAAACTGGACGGGAAAGTGAACCATCACACTTTTCGATCCTGAAGCCCAGCATTTTAACCAATTTAATACTTTTAGTCTACCAAAGGAAGCATCTTATCACCTTTGCTTTTCATAATGTACCTAGACCTAGTGGTTAAAGAGGTCGCTGACGGCCAATCGACGACTAGTGTCCTGGCATATGCGGATGATATTGCGCAACTGGACAGAAGTGAAAGGGATTTGAGAGAACATCTGGAACTGTGGGCTGATAGCTTCCAACGACATGGTTTAAAACTCAATTTGTCAAAGACAGAGATTGTGGTTCTCAGCAAGCGGAAGATAACAACAAACATTTCATTGAACGATGTCACCATCAGGCAATCATCTACCTTCAAGTACCTAGGCAGCACAATTTCAGAGACGGGACTTATAGATGTGGAGATCAACGAAAGGATAAAGAAGTTTTCGCAGAATGTTGGTCTGCTGTACCGCCTCCTCAAAGACAAAGAAGTTCCTACAAAAGCAAAACAGATCATTCACTCAGGAATCCTCAGGCCTATCCTGCTATATGGTTGTGAAACATGGACAATCAACAAGAACAACATGAGAAGAACTGTAGCAGCAGATATGAAGGTTGTCAGGATGATCAGCGGAGTGACCAAATGGGACAGAAAAAAAAAAGTCGATCTATGCAAGAACATCAGCATATTGCCTATTGACGTGAAAATCAAGAACACTCAAATACAATGGTACGGACATATCAAGAGGAGACCCTCAGACCACCACTTGTCTCTAGCCTTCAATTACGCAGTTGACGGCACTAGACCAAGTGGCCGGCCACGAAAACGCTGGCACCAGTATCTGTCTGAATATCTTGCAGAGAAGGGCACCACCTGGCAAGAGGTCAACGCGACTGAGCTCTACCTCGACCGTTTGAGATGGTCATCCCTAACGCTTCCTCGCTGACAGGCAACCGCCTACTCTGGAGTCCGGTGAGAAGTGAGAAGAAGAAGAAGTCTACCAAAAAATTCAACTGTTTCAACAGCATGGATATTTGTACCAATTTCACTGAATATTTAGTATTTACATAAGCCAAACCCAGTTAATAATTTGTTTAAGAAATATCGAGGAAACAGTCTATTTTATGACATAAAATAATTTTTCCAACAGCTGAATTTCTAAGACACAATCGGCATGGACTATAGGTAAATCAGTTAATTTCGTAGACACGGAAGAGCGTATGTCAAACTTTCTAATGATATATCTGGCGATCAACATGAATTTAGTTCTTAGTTATAGATGTTACTATTTGTAAGTATGTCTTCTCATGTATGTTGTTTGTAACAGCCAACTTTGCAGCTGAAAAAAAGACTCCTCCAAACATTGATAAATTATTAATATCAGTGACATAGTTTAATGTTATTTTTATACTATCATACTTGGCATTTTTGTACTATCATGTTGTGTTACATATTCCATTTTACTTACAAATTCGTACTTTAAAAATAGAGTGAAAAAAAAATTAATAGAAATTCAATTTAGCTCCGTCCGTCCACCCGTTCGTCCATCCGTCCGTCCATCCGTCCGTCCATTATAGGGTGTACTGCAGCCACCAGACTGAAATATGTCTGATATTTGACATCTTGAACAGTAAATGTCATCAAAATTTAACCCTATTGTAATATCATAGCCCTTTTAAAATCTATTTTTTCTGAAAGTTGTTTTGTGTTTTTTTTTCAAATGTGTTATGTATTTATTCAAAATATGGCACCACCGTGTCCCCATATAAGTGATCATTAACATTTTCAGGGAAAATATGATTGGAAAGCCTAAATGGGTTCCTAGTGCTTCCCTTTATATTAGTTGTAATTTTTGCTAATGTAATTACGATTACGAAAAAGAAATAAGAAAATACTTTTAGAAACTTGTAATGTAAAATGGAAATATTAGAAAATATGAGCCCCTACAAATAAAAAAACAGGTATCCATCTTAAACCATACTCAAATCTCTTGTCAATTCTCTAGAGCATTTTATATATATGAAAAAGTTTTCAGTAATTTTGAAAAAACACCCAGTACCATTGCCATCTGGGGCAGTGGTTCTCAACGGGAGGAGGTTGGCTCCCAAGAGAGAGGAATTTGAAATTCTAGAGCAGCGCATTGTTTCTGGAAAGGAACTGGGAAGGAAATAAGGTACCTTACTTCCTTTTATGGAATTTTATAATTATGTGCCTTTTACTCTCTAAAGAATTTTGTGGTTCACTTGCTGGCCCTGATTAAGATGTTATTAAATGCTATCTTGGAGTTTATTAGGTCGTGGTTTTCGGCTGAGTTTGTTATGATAACAATGAATGGCAACTGGACTCAGAGTGAGCGCATGTGTCACACAGATGATTAGACAGAGATAAGTCTGATTGAGCTTAATTGTCGCATTTTGGCAACTGAACTCTTTTATAACATTTTTTTGTGAAAACTTTTCTATTTGTGTTGGTTTTATATCACTTGATAATGTTGAAATGACCAAGTGAACACTCATTGAATTCAAGTAACAAAAAAATCCATCTGTATTCAATTGATTATTTTATTCCCAATGGACAAAACCACACCTCAAACTGTGCGATAGGATCTTGTGTAATGATGCAATTCGACTACAAAAACTTGAAGGTCATTAAGTGTACTCACACCGAGAATGCTGGGAAACCAATGACTTTTTTGAAATGGCTCCGGAGCAACACGTCAAAAACGAAAGAAAAGTCAATAGAGGCGCTGTTTAAATGAGACGTATCGCAACGACAATGTGGAGTAGTAGTGAGTTACAATACTCTCCGCAAAGAAAATCCAACCACAAACTATTGGGGAATAACTGTTGAAAACAGCGTTAGAGATTACCTTAATACCATACAGGATAGCAAACGAGCTAAACAAGAACTTGCTATTTAATCGACGAGATGTATGGTAATGAAAAAACTGTCCACGATGGACCCGATATGTTGACCATTGGTTGCATCATACATCGCAAAAATCTGACCACCAATAATCACAGCGCTGACCTTCATCAGACTTTAAATATTGCTGTCATGGTGATCAATTTGATCTCAAAACTGAACAACTTTTTAAATTGTCAAGGTGCTACTGAACACAGTTGTCATGGCTGTCAATGTAGAGTTGCCTTGCAAAGTTGGACACAATTGAAGATACTGTGGTTGACTTTCGCGGCGATCAAGAGATTTATCAGTTTCTAAAATCTAATGATTCAAAAACTTCGGTTTTTTATTTGCGGATATTTTTGAAAAATTGAACGCCCTGAGTACAGACCTGCAAGGATAGCAAAAACCTTTCCTTTGATCTGATGTCAATGAGCTTTCCTCTTTGAATAACGAAGGCATTTCTCCTTACTGCGCAAATGAAACTTGATTGGAAGGGACGCTATCATATGAATAAACTCATCGAGCACCAAAACGGCGAAAGTGTAAAATCAATTAATAAAATTAAACCAAAACTAATGTGGATGGGTGCTCAGAGATAGCTCCTGCCGTTTCCTACCAAGTACTTGGTAGAATGCTCCTTCAGCACAGTCATGGACATTATTAGTAACAAACGTGGTTCGTTGAATATCACTGGAAACCTCAGGTTTAATTTGACAAATCTTGTACCAGACATTCGATAGCTCATTGCCAATCGCCAGGCTCAGGGTTTGCATTAGGGTTGAGAGTTAATTGTATATCTTCACTTTTTTTATCATTGAGCTCATTGAACCATTTTTTTCTTTTTGAAATTTTAATCAATAAAAATTATTTTATGTCAATAGTTAAGGCATTATCCTATTTTTGCTGTTTATATTCTTACTTTGTAGTTGTCATTCAATATCTTGATACAAACGCTACTTTTGTAAGTAAAGATTAATGACACAAAAATATTCATTGTTTGTCCTAAACTATTTAGGATTTTTAAGGTTGGGAGGACTGGTAACAACCCATATTTGCAGAGGGAGAAATGGTGCACCAAAGACTGAAAACCATTTATATTCATGTAAATAAGATATTTCAACCGTTTAGTATAGAAGAGAGGAATGTTCAATAGGTTGCTTTAAAACCAGAGATCACCATAAAGAATGTGAAAATAATAGCTTTAGCATATTCTTATGATCATTTTGTAATAGAGAATGGGAGTCGACATGAAGTTGTCTTACTAAAGTCTGAAAGACAACTTGATTGATGTAATTAAGAACACAGGTTTGATAAGCATTTGGGTTTAAATAAGCTAACAAGATATTGTAAAAATTACTTTTTCAAGCCTTGGAAATACTTAATTTTTTGTGATCAAAGTAATAGTCTAAGGAGTATTTTCTGGACTTCTCTTTGAGTTTTATGTCAAATTTTCCAAGTAGAAAACATTTGAAGAATTACAGTATTGTCTATACAGATGTTAAAATATATACATAATAGGGATTCAACAATTTTGAATACATATTAGGCTCAATGCACAATTGCTTTTAGAAAACGTTAGTTGTGGTAATAATTTGGTTGATTTTGCAGGTATTTCTTATCAGCTCTACATTTAAACAGTTGTTGTCTTTCTCTTAATTAGATACAGGAAAAGGTTAAGATACTTTGTAACTTGATTCTAAGTACTTCCTAACTCAATCAACAATTGAGTGTCGATGTTTAGCTACCCAGACCAATGCTTTGTAAATATAGTCTGGCAGTTCAGTATCACTGTTTGAAGATGAATAGAAAAGGTTCGGATGGTTTTATTTTACAAGAGTACCACTACATAGCTGTTTCCTCCATTTCTCCTATTAGATGTTATCTTGGGGGAATTGGTTAGTTGAAATTGAATTTGATTTGACTTGCATTCGGCAAGAACAAGTGTTTTGTTAGGAAAAGTTGAGGCATGGACTATCACTTCTGTTGCTATGGAAAGCAACAAAATACGTAGCATCTTTTTATGAGGTGCAGAGTTTACAACTTACCAAACTTTGGTTCCAGTTTACTGAAACCTGACAAATTCATTCTTAAGCTTCAAAAGAATACGCATCTCTGAAAAGGAAGAAATCTAGTATTCCAACAATTTTTTTACGCCTTAAGTATGTTGCGTTACTTCTTTGTGTTCCCAAATTCTATCAATGCAAAAAGATACCATTCTCTCCAATTAAATTAGTTTTATTTTTTATAGGCGTCCTTTTCTCCATATTGTTTTTCTTTGCTGTAGTTAATAATAGCATGTACGAAAAATTTTAATAGTAGTAGAATCATAACATGTTTTGTACATATTCTATTTGATTCTATTTTTGACTTCAATACAATGTTACCTCTGACACAGTAAGGTCAAAGAAAGTTATATGTGCATATCTGGAGTTGGAGTTAGTGAGACAATAGTATGTACATTAAAGTCAGAATATTTTTGTAGCAATAACAGAAATACATTTTTTACTATTTATGCGATTCTTTCCAATCATAAATGTTTCCCTTTACTTAGCCTTGAAGGTGTAGTGTATAATAAAGCTAAACGAGGTTTCGAACTGTTAAATTCCAGTTTTATTTTCAAGCTTGAATCGCCATATCCTGTCCTGTTTTTCCCATGCCATTCAATGGCACATTCAAAGTCTTAAAGTCTTTCTGTTAGTTAATAATGAATGAAAACAATATAATTAGCCTTGTCCAGTAGTTTGCTGCTTTCTGTTGAAAGGAATTTTTCTCTAGAAGAATTTTTTCAGTACCAAATCATTTGTGAGAACCAATTGGGGGGATTGATTATGTTTGAATTGCTATTTATCCAGAGCAAAGCCCCCACCAAAATTGATGTCAATATTATGCCGATGTCTTTGGATTGTTGTTTAATCAACAGTTTACTTTCTCTTGTTCTTACACATCAAAAGGGATTCACTTAGCAGAAGCCGAAACAATAGTTGCTGGGTATGGACAAAGTGATCCCTGGATAAAGTTGTCTTGCCTTGTCTTCCAGCAGCAATTTTATTTTACAAGCTAAAAATTCTGCATTGAAGGATTTTTTGGAATACATCGTAAAAGAGTGCCACTTGATTCTGCCTGCCTGCCTGACTGTCTATCTGTCAAAAATGCGTAAATACATTTGCTTTAAAAAAAAGTGGTTATGTGGGAGCCTTTCAGCTGCTAAACAGTTGCTTTTTGCTGTTAAGGAAGCAAAAATTTGTTAACATTTTTATTGATAATGCTCGTGTGCTTACAAAGATCTAATTTTTTCAGTACTAGATTTGTATCACTGTCAACAAACAGACAATAATCCTTACCGTTGCTAATCCTCCCAGAATTTTAGAAGTCAGATTGAAACATCTTGTTCTTTTAAGAATTGCTGCCCGTTACATGACAGCTGCAGGAAACGTTTAAAAAGAGCTTTGCTAATTTTTGTGCCATGTAATATGTTCACCGCACCTGATTCATAACCTTTGGGCATCGTATCTGAATGTCTTACTGCTGAAGTCAAATCCTCAATAGAGAAGAACAAGGACTGCAAAGAAAAATTTATGCACTTTGAAAACCCTATCAAACTCATGCTTATCCCTGTGGTAAGGTACCCAGAGGTAAGTCTCTTTCACGCAAAGGATCTCTTCCTTGAAAAATGTTCTCAACAAATTTAACGGTGGCTTCTTATTGTCAGGAAAACGACATCCTTAACGACTGCAATTTGTGTGCTTCTTTAATAACATTTCACGTTGCAATGTAAGATTAGTGCACATAGTAGAACATCATGAAGCCAAATCTTACAGTTTTTTGAGTAGAGACAGTGAATTCATTGGATTAGCTTTTCTTCTTTTTTCAACTTTTTGAATCACTTCAAAACTTACGATTTTCACCCATTGTAAGATTGTGTTCTACCTTGACAGGAGCTGTCTGTCGGATTTTTACAATAAACTGTAACAATGCCAGAGTTCTTCTACCACATCAGAAAGACGTATCACGATAGTACGAATAGCCTTATCCAAAGACCGAAAATTCTCAACAGAAAATATAAGCAAATACCTGGCAATACACTATAACAGTATATTTTAGCAAGAATATGGTAAATGAGTTTATGATTGTGATAATGATATACACTATGATGACAAACAAATTAATTATGTTCTTATTTACTTGTCTCAGAGTAACATTTTTTTGACAGAATGTTGTAATAGTTAGTAAAAAGTGTAATTTTATGCTCGTTTGTTGACTGCCGCTCTTAAACGATGGTTAAACGGCAGGTTTCCGGAATTTTTAGCGCAACATATACTTGCCTTAGTGATAACAACTTTAAAATAGTTTCCTGAAAACCCTATTAAATTGGGTCCAGTTAGTTAGATCGTTTTCCAAGTAAATTACTATTACCGTTCCATACGTAATTAGTAACTCCTCTACCCAAATCAAAAGAAATTAACTGTACAGCATAACAATTTTGCTGCATGGTTGAGAACGAAAACAGATGCTTTTTTTTTTTTTAGTTTTAACGTCATTTCCCCCAAGCAATTGGGTCTCAGACGATGCCCTTCAGAGGGACTTTGATTTGGCAGTGAGGAATTTCTTGACCGGATGCTTTTCCTGACGCCAACCAATGGCTTTTTTTTTTGTAAAATTCCAAATTCTCCTCAACAGCTCGGGGAATCGAACCCGAAACTCCTGGTTACTATGCAGTTGCACTAACCATTAAGCCACGGCTCCTTTGTATGTAACAAAAGGGCAAATACATGAATGCAAGTCAAAGGAAAATGCAACAAAATGAGAACTTTTCTGTATGGCCTAGAACGAGAAAAGATGCTCTGTATATAACAAAAAGACCAAATTCACACATGCTAGGTGAAGAAAAATGAAAGCTATTAGTTTGAGGAGGCAAATCCTACAGCTCTGTGATTTAGATTTAAAAGTATATGAAGCTTTTAAAAATTTGTTCCTTAATTTGAATGGCTTGCATTCGTAACTGTTTTTTTATTGTTTGGCACTACATTTTCTCATGCGGCTTTTTTGCTTGAATAGCATAAGCGATAGCTAATGGTCTGTTTATTTTGAGGAGCCTTGGCTTAATGGTTAGTGCACTGCACAGTAACCAAGAGTTCCGGGTTCGATTCCCCGAGCTGTCGAGGAGAATTTGGAACTTTGCGAAAGCCATTGGTTGGCAGGAAGGGCATCCGGCCAAGAAATTCCTCACTGCCAAATCAAAGTCCCTCTGGAGGGCACCGTCTGATCCCCAATTGCTGGGGGAAAATGACGTTAAAACTAAAAAAAAAAAAAAAAAAAAAAAAAAAA
>RDPX01000026.1:533421-544266 GCA_003991215.1 Morbakka virulenta
CACTGTGATATGAGTTTTTGTGCTTCAGATTTTATTGAAACATTGTCTTTTCCTTTCTTTATTTCGCGCCATAGATTTGAACATTCTATCTGTGCTTGTTTCCCATTAACACAGACGTGAGTTTGCTTAAATGCTGTCAAAAATTTGTCAAATAAATCTTCCATATCAATTTTTTTATCAGTCATGCTTGTTTCTCTGCGAAATTCGAAACAAACACATCACAAATAAACATGCAATGCAATTATCATTCCATTGCATGTTCACTGGTGCGAACATTCCATTTACATTCGAAAGTTGTGATAACAAAAGAAAATTACGTAACGTAAAGAATTTTATTCAAAACAACAGATATAATCAGCGTTATGAGAGTTCGCACCAGTTTCTCTTCTTTTCTATTCAATTTAGAGTGATTTCTCGTAGATGTTATTACAATATAATGTAATGATTCACCCTGTCTATCAATATTATAAAAAATGTTAAAAACCGTGCTTTTTAATTTTTTTTATGTTACGTAACGTAGTCAGCTTGACCCCCCCCTACCCTTCGAAATTTTCGTAACAGTTAGTCACGAAAAAGACAGACACCCCCCCCACCCGCTTACCGTTACGTACTTTTTGAATCATCCCTTAGGTGCTTCACAGGTATCTGATATACAATAATAGTTACGAAGCTATATATCCTCAAAGTTGTGGATATATGTGGCTTTTTATAATAAGTGACTTCAAGGTCACTACTTCGTTATATGGTTCGGCAATGGGCTCGGAAGAGACTCATATCAGTCATTTATTACTGGGTAGCAAGACAAGTAAACTAGTTTGACTTCTGTCATTCTTCCTTCTCTTTTCCTCACAGGCTCTCTAAATCAAAATGAGAGGAGGCTCTCTCTGTATTTGTTATGATTGTCGGTTGCCATTGCCCCATTTTCTACCTCCCTTGTCCTTTCTTCACCAACTTTCGATCTGTTTTTCGCATAAAAGTCTTATTCCTTTGACTCGTACCCAGTTGTCAAGGCTTTATGTGATGACATAAAGCAGATCTTGGAAATTCAAATTTTTAACTTTTCCTTTAGTGATTTTAATGTTTCTCATACCCTCATTTATAAGATTGTATCAACTTTTAATTTAATTAGAGACGTTGAATGACAATTCCGCATGTACATATCCTTACCTGACCTCTTTCTGACCTGGGTCTCAGAGAAGAGTTCGTAATATGTATCACCTTCATTTGATTCATAGGTTTGTCCAGTAGTAATCTTTAATACTCTCTTGTTAGATAATTGGAAATATAGATAGATAGATAGATAGATAGATAGATAGATAGATAGATAGATAGATGGATGGATAGATAGATAGATAGATAGATAGATAGATAGATAGATAGATTGATAGATTGACTGATTGATTGATTGATGGACAAATATGTAGATAGATAGATAGATAGATAGATAGATAGATAGATAGATACATACATACATACATACATACATACATACATACATACATACATACATACATACACATATAGGACATCTGTGATAACAGTATATATATATATATGTACATTGTGTATATATGATATGACTGTAGATACATCCTGTAAAAAAGTTCGTATCGAATAATAATAATAGAAATAATACATACATACATACATACATACATACATACATACATATATAGGACATCTGTGATAACAGTATATATATATATATGTACATTGTGTATATATGATATGACTGTAGATACATCCTGTAAAAAAGTTCGTATCGAATAATAATAATAGAAATAATACATACATACATACATACATACATACATACATCCTTACATACATATATACATCCATACATCCATCCATACATCCATATTTACATACATGCACACATCCTTACTTACATACATACATGCATACATACATACACACGGATAGATAGACAGATAGATAGATGGATAGACAGATAGATAGATGGATAGATAGATAGATTGACTGATCGATCGATCGATCGATGGATAGATAGGTACGTACATACATACATGTATACATAGATAGATAGATGGATAGATTTTTATTTTAAAGGTTTTCATTTCACCCCCTTTGGTACAAGAACGTCTTTCTAAGATCTGCCTGTGCAGAACTGGTTGGTTAACACACGGTTTGTTGGCACAGACATTGACGGGAGTGACAAACTATGTTTAATTATTCGAAAATGACCAATGACCATTAATGACCATAATGAAAATGACCAATGACCATTAATGACCATGATGAAAATTACCTTAGTTATTCACTAATGACAAAGGCATTGAGAATTGTCAATTCTTTTTCCTGAACACTATTTTCCCCATTTATTTAAATCTTTACCCTTGTTCTTTGATGACTCACCTGAGGTTACAATTCCCCCAACAAACTATGTTTTGGCCAGAGGATACGGTGACGTAATTATAACAAGAAGCATCCGATTTCAAATGTCTGGTGAAAATCCAATTGTGGGGAAGCAATTGTTTCAGTGACGTTTAGCAAACGCCCTTAATAACACCTTTGAAACCGGAGGTATGCCAATACAGAAAACCAAATTAACACACATAAAGATAATTGAAAACCCCATCTTCTTTTTGCCCATTGTATTTTATTACAAATAAGAAAAACTATAACCCCTTTCATTTCTTTTCTCTTCATCTTATTCATAGTTTATTTTTGTAAAGAAATATTGTGTTAAAATCCTGTGGAGTAGAAAAGCTGTCCAATTAAAGCTTTCCTGTAGAAAACATTAGCTGAATTTCTTTTGACCACAGGAACGAGTTGAGGTGTGGAATATTTGACAGTTCAAAGAAAAGACCAAAGATGAGAACATCTGCAAAAGAACGTGTGCCGATTATACAGCTATAAATATTAAGATGCAGTTTGTCAAAGAATCACTTGTTTGACATCATGTGCTCTCATTCTCATTACTGGGACGGGGTAGATGGGGCGGCTCTACTAATGAGTGGGAAATGTGAAAAATACCATTCTAATGATTTTGTGAACGTGAATTAATGAAACTTCAAATGTGCTGCACTTGAAATAAGAACGCTAAGAGCAAGATGCTATGTTAAGGCCATGCGCGAGGGATAGGGAAAGTAAGGCCCCGTTTTAGAGTTGCAGTTTATCAGTCTATTTCTGATTGCCTGCAACATTATTTGGCTAAAGAGTAACGTTTTTAACATGAAATAAGTCACTTTCTAAGGAAAGAGGAACTGTGAAGCATTTTATTCTTCTTTCACTAATCAATCAAAATTAGACACCATCTCCCCCCCCCCCCCACACACACACACGTTAACATGGTACAAGGCGGTAGTGTGCAAGGGATGAGACTACTGATGGTCAAAACTGAAAACCCGAACCATTCAATTCAGGCATAGGACCTGCTCCTGGTACAATAAGGAATTACCATATTTAGTCACCATGTGTTCTGAAAAAGTCGGCATACCTTTACTGCTACAATACACAGCAAAAATCGTACCCAAGACAACCATCATTACTCCCAGACGCAGAACTATTTTTAACTCTCGTTTGTTACATTTTCACCTTGCCGTAAGGGAATTGTCTTCAAAAATTTCACTCCAGATCGTGGTTGAAACGCCACTGTTGGTCCCTAACAGATTAGGAAAAAAAGGGCTTGTTGACACTCCCTTGTCAAAACGTTTGAATAAACCTGTTTTGAATGCTGCTTGTAGGTAATAAAAAGTGAAATGTCTGACCCTTTAAATAAGTCGACTGTTCTCAGACCACACAGATTTACAGACACCTTTTTATTAATGTTTGAGCCAAACAGAACTGATGGGATCGTAGGCGAAAGGGATATTCAAGTAGCTTTCCCTCCTGGTTTAGCACATCTGTTTTAAGGTTTAAGCAATCAAAAAGGAAAGAAGGGAAAAAAAGGAAGAAGATCGGATGCATTTTATTTTACATCATAAGGTTTGGAAAAACTCGCTCTAGACTATTTTCGTGTATATTATGACTGCTTTAAACATGAAATTGTTTTAGAGAGTGGAAAATGGTCATTTGAAATTCTCCCTTGTCAGAAAGGTATATCTTACGGCAATATTTTGTAATACTTGTGAACATTCAGTTTCTGCTCGGGTGGGAAGAGTTCCTTCTTAAGGAAGCATACCTGCTATTCATAATAGTTTTGAGTCAAGCGTGCATGACATCGATATTTCCTTCTACCAGACATCACTTTTTATTCTACTGGAGTGTTTATCTAAAATGTCAGCATGGTCGCTTTGAACATATCAGATCAAGAAACGTGGGATATCTCTCTGACCAAGCCAAGTGTAAGTAAAAGGAGGCCCTCCATACAGTACGTATGTTCAAGTGCAGCTGGTATGATCAGCTCCTCCAGCCCTGCTTGCTTTCAAACAATGCCACGACGTCATAAGAATAATGGCTGTCTTCCGCGCATCTTTAAAAAGGAGAACTTTGAAAAAAGGGGTTCACTGGAGCTCAAAGCAGATTAGCAGAGTCAGTAACATTTTGTAATTGGCTGGCACATAGTACTTAATACAAAGAAAGTTATCTTGGCTGCATGAAAAAGGGGATAAAAATTGGATAAAATAGATTTTAATGGTTCTAAGTGGCAAGCAGATCTTGATCAACTGATTACTCTACCTTGTTTAATGTCGAAATTCTCACCCACTTATGGTTCAGCAATAATTTCTGTTTACAGATAAATAAAAATTAATTGCGTGGATGATTTTGTGTTGCCTTTCAGAATAAATTCTGTTAACGTATTTTTACTTTCGTATGTAAATACCAAGACATGTGCTGTTTAATTCTTTGTTTGACAATTATTTGTTAGACTGCGACTGCACATAAGGGGGAAAAGAAGCCATTTTTTTGTTTTGACGACTCAAAAAGAGAAGTTTGGGTATTAAATGAAGAGTTTCGAGTAAAATGCGCCGTAAAAACATCTTCGTCCTGATGAACAAACGATGAACTGAAACGACAATATTACAAAGAGGAAATTGCTAGATTGGAACGTTGCTTGCTCAGAAAGCATTTCGTTGCCGTTTGATGCCTAAAATCTGAGGAATACTCAGCCAAGGCTGCATTCACATCGATATTATTCCTGAAGGACAAATAAGTTCTTACAAGCACTCGATGTTGTTTTGAAAAGGCGCATGGAAGATCAATTAAGGGAAAATTACAACAAATCGATTGTAGAGTTTCCTGATAAGAGAAAAATTGGAGGTTCGTAATGAAAACAAGCAATTAAATGAGTTCTTAAGGTCTGGACTTTGATACCTACAGAACTTATTTCCAAACAAGTTAAAAATTTGTGCGATTGATCTTAGGTTATGATTGTGTACATTAAACATTGCGACCTATTTAAAGATGCAATTATTTGATTACCAAGATTACGTAAGTAAGACTTCGACAAAACGTAATGTCGCACCAGGATACGAAGTTTGCCTGGAATATGTTACTGAATCACAAACTGATTCAAACGATGGCGAGGATATTGTTACAGACTACGAATTGCAATTAAGTTTTATAGTGATACTGTTGTTGTGTTGCAGACTAAAATATGTAAATATTTAAGAGTACATACATAAATATATTTTTAGTCTAAAACACAACGATTTTATCAGAAAATAACCCAAAAATTTGCAAAACTTATTTTATTGGCTTTAGTTACTTTTTTAATTGAGCCCTTTCTAATGAGCTTCTAGAAAATCTCTAAAATTAAATCAGCTCGCTGGGATGCCAAATAGAATTTTCGTAAAAAACTGTTTTTGTACACCATCCATGAATTTAGGCCCCTGAGAATAACATACTGAGAGAAATAAGTGTTATCTACTTAAAGTAAAACTCAGGATTACGCAAAGCTTTTCCTAAATCTATTAATAATTTATTTAATATTTAGAGATAACGAAAGGGGTGTTCCTCGTCGTATGACCAGCCGTGAGGTTCCAGTGCCAAGAAACCTCGTTTTAACTTTGCCATGTTCTCTTATCTCTATTTGTTAGTTTCTGCTAGTTCTAAGGTAGAAATTGGCTCTTTGCAAATGTAGTCCGTCATTACAATGTCTAAAGACCAGTTTTATCAGCTACTTAAAATTATATACTCCACTTTTGAACTGAGACCTCTCCATCTTTGGTAAATTTCAAATTTCGTGTGACGCCTCAAGGCCTTAGTAGTCTGCTTTGCTATGAGATACACATATTTTTCTTGATGATGTTGTGATCCAACTTTAAGAGTATACTGTTGTTCTAGTGCCAACGGTATGCTATCTTACATGCCATAAGCATGTCTCTTCACCTTGGCTGAATGGTCCGTTCCTCTTGCAGCTTCTGTAAGGTTTGCAAAAATAAGGCAAGGAGTAAGCAGTCCTCTCTGCTGTTTTTCTATGCCTGGGGTTATTTCCTCTCCTTTCCCTTTTTTTTCCAAAGTCAAGCTCTTTATTTTATTATACTTCTCTAAGGTTTTTCATTGGATTATATTCTCTTTTAGCATTAAAGACTTTCAATAGTTCTCCTAATTTTCGACGCTGAACACTACCCCAGCTGTTCTTCTTTCTAACCATTTTGTTTCCTCGGATATGACAACTACTTTGACACTTCCTTTGATGTTCGCTTCGACATACACGTGACTAGCGTTTTTACAGAGAAGAGTGTAACACCTCCGAGGTGGCCTGAAACCTATTGCTTTTTTTTATCGTTTGGGCAGGATAACAGCCTTCTTTAATTTGCCTCTGCATATTCTACCTATGTTGCTATTTCGTTAAGGATTTCTACTATTCGGTTATGTTTTATTGCTACCCTACATTTTATGATTTTGGATATGTTGTTACATCTAATTGACCTTTAGTCCTTTTTCGCCTCCTTTTTTGCTGTACATATCACTGTTATAGTAAAAGGAATTGTTTTTCCTGTACGTTGTTGCTAAAAAACCTGATCTCTTGTAAAATTCTATAGTGGTGCTTTCTGAGTATTAATTCACTCTATCTCCTCTCTGTATGAGTTATTTCTTTCTGAGTCTTGTATTACCTCTGAGTGAATGTTTATTCTTGGAAGAGCTTTACTTGTTGCTATGTGGTGTATTTTGTGTTTAAAAATTTTCTCGCTAAGATGCCTTCATTTTTCTTCTTGCTACCATCACCATTTTTCCTCTAGCTACCAGTTCTGCTGTTCATTTTACTGTTTTCGAATCTTTAATCGGCTCTCTTGAAGCCTGTCTGTCGCTTTCACTCGCCTTTATTAAATTCCTTCCTTATGGTTGGGTATGTCTTCTGCTAGCTGCTTTTTTCACTCTTTAGTTCATCAAAATACCTTCCTCTTTATGTTAAAGTCCCTTACATTTTCTTTTAAATCGGTGGATATGTTACTGAGAAGAAATTATTTCTTCGTTTTCAACTTCTGCTTGGGTTTTATGTTTTATTTTGGCTTGTCTTGAATCCTATATTTGTGACCTTTTCTGCTACTGTTCGAACTATAGGATACAAATCTTAGTTTCCTGCATGGTATAATTCATATTCTTCCTGTTCCTGGCGTTTTCATGTCCCTTTAGGTTTTTGTTTCCTTTTAGGTTTGTCTCATGGCTGACCATGATCGTCAATTTATATTTTTACACAGCATCTGTTATTTGTTATATTTTTTAACTGTCTTACATCCTCTTCCACGTAATCGTACCACTAGCCTGCAGATTTTGTTGGCTTTGGGGGTTTTTGAACTACAAGTTTATTCAAATCTGACTGTTGAACATTAGTAGACCCTTCACCGGTGTTTTCTACCACGAGACATCGGGTCATCTGGAACTACTTTCGGCTGGACTGGTAACCCTCACTGTCTAGTAACTTTAAAGAAGCCAGAAAAATGATTTTGAAAATAAGCCTTGATTGACAGTAAATGTAAAAAAAATCTGTTTCTAGTTTGCTGCTTTTACCTGAGGAAAAGGAGATTCAAAAAATATTCCACTTGTAAAAAATTTTACTTATTCTCTGAAAACCTTGTTTTAACAGTGGATTGAGTAAGTATTCAATAGAAAGAATAGCAGGGCACAAAAGAATTTTTAATAAACCTACCAATAAATTTCACCTAGCAACCTTATTGCTATTTCAACTTCAAAAAAGGACCTCGTTTGCCTAGCCTCCTTTACAGTCAGATGGTTGCAAATAATATCTTGACTATCCTTCCTCTTAAAGGATCTATAGAAACAACATATTTTCGAACCTCTATGATCCCACCGCAATATTTTATGAGCCAACCGAAATAACACCCTGCACTTCACCTTTGTTAGGATTTGTTGATTCAACAGTATGATCAAATGGAAAGCTGGTCAATCAGAACTACAGTTTATAAGGCAACTGGTCGAACAAACCTAAAAAGTTTTCGGTATTAAGGTTCCGACGTTACAGAATAGAACTCAATAAACAGATTCAAGAGGAACCTGTTTGAATGCCAGCTGATAATACTACTGATCTTTCGCAGTGGTTTAAAAAATTGAAATAATTGAACGAGAAAAATTTGTTAAAGGCTTCCCTGATTTCTCCAGCTTTCAGAAAGAACCTGTGAAGGACTAACATCGTTGCTTTTATATATTATTTTGGGGGATACATTTTGCTATCTGCTTTGCTGCATAACTGAATACTTGACAAAGTTAAAACGCGTACCATTTTAAAATCATTAATTTCATAAAATTATCTTTTTATGTGTCTATGATTTTGAAACCTCTTATCCTTTGCTAAAATTACCTGATTTTTTAATGATTTGTTATTAGATATCCTTCTATTTATCATTGCTGCTTGTTTATGTACCATGCCATGCAAACTATTGCTGCAAACTTTCAAGAGCTCTTAATAGTTATTATTTTTTATACTTTCAGGCAGTCCTTACGACTTTTTTGGCTTTGTTTTATTTTCCCTGTTTATTTCATTCATTTTTCTTTACAAGCACATAAGTAGTTTGAAATATCTTTCCTGTCTTACATGTCCATAATTACACTTACTACTTTTATAGTGTTCTGCAATCAGTGTGTCGTGCACATGTTTGACATTTCAAAAATACAATTTATCACTTGGAACTTAAGACAGTCCAAATAAAATCAGAGTTATTTGATTTTTAAAACAAAAGTAACATTTCATGAAATGGTAGTAAAATGTGTGTTTTCTCCGAATAACTCAAATCGGTTGCATAAAATGGTTACTTGGTTTGGTTAAAATGGGTCCCAGAAAATCCAAAGCTGTGCAGCATTAGTAATGTACAAATATTACAGCCAAGCCTATGATGCCATATTAGCAGTAGAAGTGGCCAAAACACACAGAGATGATAAGCTATCCTAAAAGAAAAGCCTATAAAAGCTTTCAATTAATTCATAATTCATTCTAATTTGAACCTCGTCTTCTCATATCCTACTGACTGAATTAACTGAAGTCCTTAATTTGTTAAACATTATTTTCAAATGATTCTTTTTTTTTACTGCTTTTGCCTTTGTTTGATGCTTTGTTTTAAGTTTATTCGACAGCACAGCACAGTTTCTCTTATCTTAAAATGCTTCCGCCAGTCAGAATATTGCAAGTTATGGTGATAAAATGGGCTTTTCGTCATTGTGATTGTGACACCGTCGCAACATTATAAAGTCAATCGGCCAATTTTGATGACGGAGGAGGACCAAACATGGTTAGATCAGGCAAACCTGGAAAACTTTGAGATTTTTACTGTCAAGATTGGCTAAAAAAACTTCCTTCTTACTAACTAAACGCTTCTTCAATTTGATGAAATAGTTATTGACTTGAAGGGGGGAAAACATAAAACTTGTTTTGATAACAAATTGTAACAGAATGCAAAGTTTTAACTAAATCTTTTATTGGAGAAAGGAGGTATCTTCATGTATATTTTATTTCTACTTGCCATAGAATTCAGTTTGATATGAACAGGATGAATCGTAACATTACTTCGAAAGGACGAGTATAAATTTTCCATGTTTTGAAAAGAAGTTGATTTACATTTTTTTTCAACGAAAGCAAATATTCGAAATAAAGCGCAGTGTTATATGACTTCCCAGACAAGAGATTTATAATTTTAAGTTAGTTCGAGAAATATCAAGCAGGAGTATTAATCTTTTATACCATTACTTTTCAGAAAAATCAGTACTATGATTTGCATATCTCATCCTTCTTGTAGTTTGCATATCATGATGACCAGGATAAGGTTTCTTTCTCCCAGGGTAGTACTCAAAAACCTTTGAACACCTATAGAGTTCACAGCTTCGATGTATTAAACACCAAATATTGAAATACGTCATGGTGGTTTTTACAATAGGGGGCTAGGTGCCATTTCTTTTAAAGTTACAAAGAGGTCTAAACTTTCCGAACTCTAAAAGCTAAGCAAGAGCTTAGGGACATTCTTTAAGTTTCAAGCTTAAACACTGTTTTCTGCTTTCAAATGTTGCATACTAAGGACGTGTTTTCAAATCTTGGTTGTATTTCACGCTTACTTGAACTGACAACGATATCAAAATTTTACTTTTGCTTAATGTGATCAAGGTATTAATCCTTTTTTGTGCACAAAAGTCACAATATTAGGTTATCTTGTTTTTTCAAAATTATTCTTGAAAACCATCTTTCCCAAAATGCTACGATTTAGACCAAACCAATATCAAGCCAATGATAATCTAATCAAACATTGAGAAATTTATCAAAGATGTTTATATTACCTTTTTTGTTTTTTCATATTAGTATATTACGTTTTCATTATTGTTTTATTATTTAAAACCCGGGCAATATGTTTCATATGTTAACTTCGACGAACTTTACTAACCAAAAAGTACACGAGGCCTTACTCTGCAAAACTAGCCTTCAGGTTGTGTGTA
>RDPX01000026.1:544275-589916 GCA_003991215.1 Morbakka virulenta
ACCGACAGCCAGCAATACGCCTTAGTAGGTTACATCGCTTGGTAACTTTAGAAGAGACTTCAATCAAATGATGTTTGTATGAGAGAGTACGGTCTAGTGTGACACCAAGGTACTTGGGAGTTTTCTCAAAAGGTAACCTCATGCCAGATATTGAGACATTGAGTTCATAATCAGCTCTTCGATTAACAAGATGAAACACACTGGAAACAGTTTTGGTGATATTCAGTTTGAGTCTCCAATTTTTGAAGTATTTGCTGATGATATCCATATCTCGTGATAATGTTCTTTCAATTACATCAAACGTCTTATGACAAGTTGTGTGTAAATAGACTGCGATTGAGCTTCTTGCCACCAGACTCTTTTTGTTGTCCACTGGCGAGAAATAAGGTTTCTCACTGGGTTGAATTTGACTACTTCCGACGAACATCATGCAAACACAAGATATGTATGGCTGAGAGGATTTTCTAAATAAATTTATTATGGAATTAAAAATTCGATTACATGGTAGCACGCCGGGCTTCATTAACAAGGTACCCATAAAACATTAAATATTTTAACATACTTTAAATTTACGTGCTCCTGAAGTTATAGCCAGGCCATTCAAGAGTTCACTGCACAATTTCTTCTTGTTGTTTGTCGGACAAAGTGAAAAGAGCATTGCAAAATATTGTGCAATGCAATATCAGCCAATGTCTAAGGAAATCATCGTGTCTAGTCTTTATTTCATTTGGATATTTCATATCTTAACAAGTAATCTACTTCTTTTTCTTCTTTCAGCTTTATTTTCTAAGATCGGGATAAGCCGCTCGAATCTTCTTCCATACACCTCCCTTATGTATCTCTGCCAATCTTCCTCTCTCATATACAGAGAGCTTATTGTATACCCTTTGTCCTTACACATAACATTGTCATACCATTTCATTCAAGCTTCCAAGTTTATTTCTTATACAACGTTGCTTCTGGCAATCAAATCAAGTAAGTCTCCGAGTTTGTTTATTTAGGTCAGAAACTGTCATCAACAAACAATATTATAATTGCTGTTGAGCACCGAATTGGCCTCTGATGGGAAAAAACTATTACGATTAAAAAAAACTAAAGAAAGCTATTAAAAACTATTACTAAAACTATTGCAATTACTATTACAAAAACTATTACGTCTTTACCTCAAGAAGAGTACCAAATAATCTCTGGTCACAAATGTTTAATACATATGCAGCTCCGGTTGTCTTATGTGGTCTAGAATGTGTCAATTCGAGTTCGAGTGACCTAAACATATCATCAATATTCTAAAATCAGAATGTGAGATTTATGCTCAACAGACAACTCAAAGATCACGTTTCTATTGAAAATCTTCTTGACACCATTAAACTGATTCCCATTACATCTGATGTCAAATCAAAGGTCCACAAATTACATGGAGGTGAAAAAAAACAACAAAGAATGGAGTCAGCTAATTATGCTTTGAAGGCAGCCCACAAGAGAAACGATGCTTGGACAATTTACTCTGACGGATTAGTTTGGATGCTATATCTCTCGATACAACGTTGATGAGCAGCCTGCCGATGCGGGGAAAGGGAACAAATAATAATAATAATAATAATAATAATAATGCGTTTCTTTCTTCTAGCTCACTCCACTTTTCTTTCTGTCTGTCAACGTCACTCTTGTGAAACAGATCAGTATTTCGATATCTGTGTTCCATGGTAGATTGACTCTCTTCTTGCGGCATGTCCAGCATCCCGCTCTGTAGAGCACTGGGGCCTAACCACAATTTTGAATATTTAGTCCTTGATTATATTGGGTTCTTCTGACATGGACTATTCCAGATAGTTTCTTTTTCTTTCTCTTAACTTGGGTCATTTTTTGCACTGGATGGGTTCTTGATGAACAGAGTTAAAGCAGCTTATTCATTTCATTCATTCACCTCTTCTACCCAAGATACTCATCACCACTATCTTCCCTCTGCTTGACCTCGTGACTGCTGTCTTTCCTGTGTTTATCCTCTGTCCCATTTTCCCTAGGTTCCTTTCCAATTATAAACGAGTAATCCATTCGTCCACTTTTTAAAAAATGCTAATTTTTTGAATATCTGTCGAAGCTACAAGGTGAACCAGCTAGCAGCTTGTAGGGGATGTGTTACAGCCTTCGTACAAACTATGTTGTTTACGACATTGAGTAGCAAAAACGACATAAGACGAAATACAATTACTCCTTCAAATGTAAGATATCATGTGAAATTAGGATTAACTTGAATTATATGAGAATCAACAATGTTATTGCACTAAATAATATCAAAACGATATCAGACTACCCAAATCTGAAAGATGTTTATCTTAAATATCCCTTCTTATCCATTAGAAGGAAAAACAGCCTTAAGATATACCTCTCCAATTTTCTTTGTTTTCCAAACATATTTTTAAGGCTCCATGGTACATCAAATACAAAATCACAGCTGCATCCTGTAACACTCTATGAAACTTCCAAAAAATAATCATTTTAATTTTACATCTTACATTTTAAGCGGTAACGTTTTGTAACGTGTTAAACAATATGGAACAGAATGCTACATCCAATGCGCAACAAAACATCTTTGTCGGTCGATCAAGATGGCAGATTCATGAAAGTCAAAACTAACATTTGAAATTAGCTACAGCATTGCTGATTGTTGTAGCAACCTAGCAACTATATTCTTACTACTGAATTTCTAAAGTATTGCAATATTTTGCATACATAAGAATGATAACTATCTCAGAAAGAATTGTTTTCTTGTCTTTTGTTTAAAAATATAACATAAGTACATAATTTGTTAACCTACATTTGCTGATGATCATATTCCCAAAGTTATTTCAAGAATTCCCTTTTCTACTCCATAGGGATTCTGTATTCTCCACCTAAGGACTTTAACAGACAACTTAAGAATCTATCTTTTTAATTGCATTAGCATTTTACAGAAGTTTCAATGGTTGTAATATTCTTTTGGATAACGAAAGAGAAAATGTTTCTGATGTATAATATGGCTATAACAATAAATCCCATTTTTAATCAAATGTTTTTTCAAGGAAGTTTGTAATCATCCTGCACCACCTTTGTTCTATTACGTGACATAAATAGTATCTTAATGAGACTAATATTTTGCCTTTGGTCAGACTGGAATGTAAAAAAAAGGTACTGTAGAAATACTGAAAATTTGGAAGGACAACTTTCCTTTCTAAAATCAGTCAATTCATTTCAACACGTACAGAGAAGTGCGAATAGTGATCTGTCCTGGCTTGACCTCCCTGCTGTGTTGCCACCATTCTCAAACCAGCTCTCTGCTTTTAATCCATCGTGATACTCACAAAATTATTAATTTTGCAAAAAGAACAAAAATTTTCATTTATTTATTTTTGGCGTTTCTCTCCTTATTTTTTGAAAACGATAGTCAACTAACAAAGATGAAATCCTCTGAAATAAAAATTCTTTAAATCGTATGAAGCAGAATGAGTTGCAAAACTGGGTTGACCAGAGCACTCTATTCCCTACTACTCCGTAAGAACTTAGGCTAGGATGAAATATTATTAACATAGTTACATACTGTTTAAGAAACTAAAACTTTCACTATATATCAGCTTTATTATTTAACTGATATTGAACTAACCTATTACCTTAATTGCTGATTTCCAAAGCATATTTGACTGTGATCGCCGATTCAGAATATCACCTTTACTCTACTTGCACATGAATGATATCGAATTTTCCTTATTATCTTATGGAGTGCTGTATAATCCTTCATTTTGCGATAAATTTGGTTGTCTACACGAACATCATAAAAATCTATTTCTCTTACTTAGCAGAGGTAATAACCTAATCCTTCAATCCATATAAATGAGAAGATATTTCATCTGTGATTAGCTTCTTAGTAATAAAGAACTCAGTTAAAGGATTGCATTGGTTTGATAATATTCAGTAACTGCTCACTTAACAATACAGATCGTTGCTTAAAGACCAAACAAATCTTATAATGAAATATATTGGGACTCTATCATTGCTTGATTTGAACATCATCAACAAACATAACCCACGGCTTCAGTAATAGATTTAAAAAAAGGGATTTTAAATCATTTGGGTTCATGTTAATACCTTGAATGAGTTAACAACTGCCTTATTTTTTGCGCCAGGACTTCCATACAAAATACTTATCTTTATTATTGATAAAATTTACCTGCAAAATATTATTTAAGTAATTTAATAAATGATTGCATTAAAAAATAAGAAAATGTCACACAGTTTTATCAAGAGCGTTCATAGACGATAGTGTAGTCGTGATTTACTCAACCTGATGATATTGACTACATAAACCTTTTAGTTACTCAAGTGTCTTTTTGTTTCTTTGTATTCCATATTTTTAACATACAAATCATAGACGTAAAGTAAAAGAAGCATTTATTGTTATACTAGTTATACTAATGCCTTTTGGCACGCTGTAATTATTATTGTATAAATCTAAAGTCTTCATTTTCAACTATTAAAAATGTTTACAAATACGAAAAATAACCCTCTGCACTTAAATGGCTTCACGCCTTGTTAAGGGTGGAAGACCTAAACAAATTTAAAATTGGATGGTGAGGAAAAGAATTGGCAGAGTACATAATGGATAAATGAATACTTATATACAAATTACATAAAGAAAGTAACTTGGGTTTTCGGTTGAAGTTGCAGGGAGACAGACACTGAAAACTGCAGCAGAAGAAAATTAAATTAACCTTTTTATGAATACATTTTTTTTTATTAAAAAGGTTTCTCTCTGGTTGATATTTTCCACCAGTGGAATTTTTACAGAAGGAAAATAACGTGAGGGAAAAAATTGACTAAAAATAAAGCATATATTATTAACTATTGTATTTAACAGCTACAGGATTATCAGGACAAATTTTTGTTTTCCTTAATTTCTTTCTTTGTTTTGCCAAAAAGACTTAATATCTATGATGATAAAACTTTTGTGCGACCCCTTTGATCGAGCAATAAATATTTGGTCCAAAGTTGAAGATTCGACCACGCTAAGTAAGTTACCGACTTAATCTGAGAATGGCTTTCCGCAAAGGAGTTTTCCTAAAAAGGGCACGAACTCGGAGCAGATTTTATGCAATATACAATTTATACGTTTTCCCTTAATGCTTACCAATCTATCCATCATTTCCTATTCCATTTCTTTGACATTAAATGACTGATAAGTTTTATACCACATTTATGTATTCAACAGTGTTTTGACTTGCCCACGAAGAGTTGTGAGTTACATTCATGGATCGAATTCTGTTTTTGATTTGAAATTTCACTGTGTAGAACAAAAATTACCCAAACAGTTAGTGTAAAGGAAATCAGACTTCGTTTTAGAAGAAGATCTTTAGTCACAAGACCTCACAAATCAATGACAGATTTTGTTAGTATGCCTTTAACAGAAGCAGTTACCACAATACATTACTCCTAGTTTTCCTATCTACCAGCAAGCTAGACCAACCGATCCATTGATGTGCTCCATTTTTAACTTTTCAAATTTCAGACAAAGTCAAGTTTCCAGCCAAAGACAAAGAAATGGAGCAACTGAAAAATAAATCATAAGATAATAGGACAAATCCACCAAGGTCTATTATCCGAACATTGTATAGCTATCTCCCCTAAAAAAAATTTAATAAGTACAATAAGTGTCTTCCGAGCTCTAGAAGATACAAGTTTTCTGAATTTTTAAAAAACATCTGAAAGGGACTTACCTTAACAATAGTGGGATTAATGTTATATCATGGCTTAGCTATGGAAAGAAAGGACAAGACATTCATGCATTTACTTTATTCATGTCTTGTATACGGCTGTTGATACATGTTAGAAAGCATGATCTGGCAGTTGCAAAAGTTCTTTCTTATTCATTTTTCTCTTTCTTAATTGGCTCTGGTCAATACCAGTCACTGAAGATAATTTTCTTCAACAACCGCAAGTACTGTTATATTACAAAACAGAAGTTTTTTTCTAAAGATAAATCATTTCAAAAACGGGTTACATGAGCAATACACTTTTGATGTTGCTTTACACAGCTACTTCATTTTTAAAGTTTTGTTATCCGTGCAAGCCCTTTGTTCCTTATTTTACACGCCCAGTTCATTTCCTCGTGGCAAATATTGTAATTGTTTTTGTCCTTTTGCACAATTTTGTTTTTATAAGTGCCTTTTACCAGCTTTCTCAAAGATCCATGTCATATTGACTCAATCTTTTGCATCTCTGTCGTATTGAAACTCAAGGCGTGTACCGAATATATCAAGCAAGTTCTTACACATGCATTTAGAAATCTTACTCTTGTGGAGAGATGAATTCGTTTGTCAAGTAATGCATGCTCATTTCAATCTATTTAGCATGAGCACCAAAAATCTTGTGAGACGGGAAGGTTGATATGTTTGATTTCTTATTTAGTAGTACATGCTCAAGATATTAACATGTTATTATCAATTTTTTAAGCATATCAAGTCTCTTCCTGAATGATTTCTTCGAATACATTGAAGGACATGGATTTAGTTTTGTGAGAGGCTATGTTCAGTTAATATACCAGTAATTCTGTCTCTGAAAAGTTTGTCCGAAGAGCTTGATACTGAAAGCTAAAATAACTGAGAGCACTGATAAACACAATGTAATGTTATTCCAAGACAATCTGGTTAAGAATGTAGTGCTGATTGTTCAGTTTGTAGGTCATGTGGCCGTGATAGAAAAAAGTACTGATTCAAACTCAGTTCGGTGCAGACATCATTTTTACTTTTCTATATTGGTAAATCCTCTCTATCAGTATTGTTTTCACGATAAATATAATGTGTTCATAATTGCTGTGCATATACAGTTAATCACAAGAGCCATCATTTACAAAAACATAGTCCCGAAGTTAAGAGTCTAGGACTCTTTTTGCCTATCCAATTGCATATTGACACCACTGTTTTGTCACTTGTTCTACCAAAGGAAAACAGTATTAAAGTACGATATATCTGACCATGAACACATTTACTTCTTGCAAATATTTATTTCCATAAATCTATATCCTCATAGCTAAATGGATCTTTGACTAACCTTTTACAATGATATGTATTCCTTCCTTGACGATAGTTTCTTAATAGCAATATCATTTGCAAAATCTCTGCTGTGAAACGAGAAACAGGAATTTGACAGAAAATAATCTAAAATTTGCGCTGAACAAGACCTTCGGTGCATTTTGCAGAGACGAAATATCTTCAGAATCTGATAGTAGGGCTTCTGTCATATTGGCAGAAATTAAATCATTGGTCTTTTTAGTAATAATGGACCATATGATACAGGAAAAAGTCATTTAAAACAAGTAAAATAGTTAAAATGGATATTGTGAGAGCTATATCTAAATATACCTATTGGAATAAGAAGCTGATATCTGAGTTTTTTAACCGAAGCTAGCTGTTTAAGCAAAAAGGCTTCTGGAGAATAGTTATCACAGACCTAGTAGTAAATGCCAAGTAAGTCACTTTGGTCCTGTAAGAAAGTAATTAAATTAAAAGGATAATTTGTGGTATTTTACTTTAATATTCCTCTCCAGGAATCAAATAGTTAATTCTTTAAGAACACTAAAACGAAGCAAAGACTTGAACCAATCACACTGCCACAAACTACACCAAATTAGAACAAACAATCTTTTAAAGTAGGCATGAAATGTGTTGCCATTGACTGGTTTATGTACCAGTACGTCATATTAATCAGCAAAAGATTTTCTATACCAATTCAATTTTGTAAAGTATCAATTCAGAAAACATGAGGGATTCAGTTTTACCAAAAATCAACAAATCAACGCAGACGTGAAGGTCCCATCAAAAACCAAAAAATAAATGTATGAGGAATTATATATTTTCAAAACAAAATATGGCAAATATGTTGCAGTTCCATTAAACCAGCTCAAGAAAAAAGGATTTATATTTCGAGTCTTTGCTTGAAGACATGACATTAGAAAAAAGAGGAAGCCACTTTCGTTTAAACTACAATTCTAGTGTATTTGTCTTGAAGTTCTTGAGGTCTTTGAAACTAAAGGAAGTGTAAGGTATTAGTGGATTTTCACAGGGAAGTTAAAAAGCTAGGGCCAACTAATATTTTATCCACTGTGCTACACTTTGAACCTGACGGGGAAAAAACAAGTAACTTTCCCACACTTTAAAAGATTATTTAAGGCGTACCGATCCATCAAAATGGGTCTACGAGTTAACCAGCAAATCCCTGAGAAGTTCTGGTTTGATGTCCAAAGTGTAGAGAAAGTCTTCTACAGTCTACTGATAGACTATTTGAAAATTAAGCATTTTCTCAGTGATGGTCCATCCGAATACCGACGTGGAGGACCTACAAGCATGACACCAATGCTTTTGCTTGACAACTACGAGAAAAATATTGAGACATTTTTTACTTGAGCCACCTTGATGGATCTGAACATGGCGTTTGGTACACTGTGTTACTGCCCCCTACTGAGTTAACTTTCCCCCATATGGTTGGAAGAGAACTGCAGTGCTCAACAGACCTCTTGTTTGCAAGAAAGTAGAAGGTCGGTTTACACAGACGTATTTCCAATCTCGAAACACGTCTCACTGATGTTTCTCTAGACGCCATTTTTTGACTACTGTCAAGTGTGCTCTTGCTTGAGGACTTCACTGACCGCTCTGTCAAAACATGGTGAAAATCTTTGTCGACAACACAGTTATTCACTGTAACGACAAAATGACAGAACGATTAAAAGAGCACTGATAAATGAACTCAAAATACCTGCAGGGATATTCAATGAAAACGAACTAATAATATATAAGAAAGTAAAACAAACGTAGTGTTAATCACACATTTGTCAACCTTTCCACCATGGTATTTGCGTTTGCTTACAAACACGAAAACAAGGAAACTTTACCAAGATTATATGTGTTCACTCAACAGACAATCCCTAGCCCTGTCCATACACCAATTGTTTTATAGCCAGATTATTGGTTTCTGATTGTAAAATGTTGTATATTTTGATGCAACTATTCCCTTTACAGCTACTTAATTACAAATAAGGAAATAAATATCTCTATTCCACTTTTTCTTTCCTTTCAATGTTCTAGACTATTTTTTGTTTGGACAGAGCAGGTGTTTATATTTCAGTGGATTCTGTTTATAGCTCCACATGACTGAACGTTATGTAATTCACAGCGACATACGCTTCACCAACATTATCTAATTTTTTTGTAGCACGCAGAAACCATAAAACTAGTTTTCTTAATAAGATTACTACGTTTCCTCCATTAACAAAAAAATAATGTTGTCATCCCTTTAAAGTAAGCTAAGCAATTTCATTTTCTTTCTTTGCTATTAAACTGTAATATCTAAACTAGCTATTTATTTTACATTTTCTAGTTGCAAGGTTACCAAATCCCCTTGCGCAGAAAAAGAGCAGTCAGTACAGAGTTTACCAAATCCACCTCGAAGATTGATATATTTTAAAGTATAAGATACCTTACAGTCTTAAATATGAAGATAAAGGAAACATTTTACGTAATAACATCAAAATAATTTTTCCAGTTTCAATTATTTACGTTCGAATGAAATTCAAACCTTTCAATTATTAAGAAGTATTTTAAAACACAATGGATCCTAAGAAGGAGACTTTAATAAAATAATCGGGACTAGAACGAAGCCTCTTTGGTAGATACACTATGCCTCTAACCAGAGGCCTCTCAGCCATGGATTAAATGGCAATGCGGTGGTGAACCGAACCTGTAACCTCAGATGAAAATCCCACCTTAAAGACAAAAAGTCCTCCAGGTTTAGGGAGCTTGAGACAAGGCTAAAAGCCTGTTCCAGAAAAAACTGTGATACAAAAACAATGGACATTAGCTTTCCAAATATACTGGGTGACGCTGGGGCCGTCAACAGTGGTAATATAACGACAATGGGTTGTCAGCTTTCAGAAACCTCACCGCCCCAGTCCAGCCTTGGCGACACCCCGACAATGCCTGACCATCGGGTGCTTTAACGTTCGGTCAATGTATCGAGGACGGGCACCAGTGCAGATCGTCAAGGGATGCAGAGGTACCAACCAGATATTCTGGCTGTCAGTGAATCCCGGCGGATAGGAACAGGAAGGATGGAGCTGGCCTCAGGCCAGACAGCGAGCTTTTGCGGATAGATGTGATGAACAGCATGAAGATGGTGTTGCTGTATTTAATGATGGAATGTATGCCTGCCGACAATAGGATCATCACCCCAAGGTTCTACCTAAAGTATGGGAGAGTGACATTCATACAATTGTGCGTCCCCACGATAAAAGAGAACAATGGAAGATGGATAAATCATACGTAAAACTACATGAAACACTTAATGGGTGCATGAGCAATGGCATTATAATAATCATGGGAGACGTCCATGCAAAAGTGGGGAGTGACAACAGTGATTTCGAAAGGACAGTGGGAGCTCATTGAATATGTCTCAAAATGAAAAAGGGAGGGGTTTTGTGAGTTCTGTCAGATTATTGGACCAGTTGTAAGAGAGACATTATTACGCTATAAAAACATTCATGAAGCAAAATGGGGATAAGCAAACATGAGAAAGAAATCAAATTGATAATTTCTTGATTAATTGAAAGTGGTGATCCTTTCCACTAAACACGAAGGTTCGAAGAAAAGCTGGCATTCATAGCAACGACTATTTGGTAAAGACATGCATTATGGTGCGCCTTAGTACACACAAGAAGGAAAACAGAATCAACGTGAATATAAATGTGAAGAAACTCAAAAGTAAGGAGAATGTAAATAATTCAAGGATTCAGTACAACAGAAGCTAGAGGGAATAGGGAAAAGGCAAACGACATTAAAGAAGAGTGGAAGCAGCAAAGGTATATGTACACTTATTATAAGACGTGCTTGACCTCAGGAATGAAAAAAAACACCATGGGTTATTAAATACCTATGAAAACCGATAACCAAGAGAAAAGCTATGAGGACCAAGAATGATAGCACCCTATCGGAGAAAATCAAGAACAAAAAGATAAAAGAGAAAAGATAAACGAGAAAAGATCAGGATAAGTGTGAAAGGAGACAAGAGGAGGTAGATAGCAGGAAAAGCAGAGAAAGGAAACAGGTGGGAAAAAGAGTGTCCAAGCAAAGAACAGAATAACTTATGTGCAAACAAAAAACCTTTAAAAATGTAACAACTGGAAGAGAGTTACCCTAATGTGAGTACCATGTTAAGTGCCTAACAGTATTATCACCAGCAGGACACAAAACGGATTTGACCACGCTATCAGGAAAAAGCCAGCACGATCTTGAGGCAGAGGAACTGTTTAGGAGATATTTGTCCTCAAGAACATTCTACAACAAGCTATTAAGGAATACTACTAGGTGCATCCACATCATGGACCTGGAAAGAGCTTTGATTTAGGCACAGAGACAGCCTTTGCAGAATCGTGAAGAAATATGAATTCCCTGAAAAGTCATCAAAATGATCAAAACTATGTTCGAATGCCCTTATTGAGCTGTGGTTGACAAGAGCGGAATCACAGTATTTCCTAGTGGTGACCTAGATGAAAAGCTATTGTATGTCTGAAGGAAATTTGTACGAAACTTGGGAAAGGTGGGGTGAAACTTGGAAAATTTGGGACGAAGCTTTACAATACTGGAAAACTTAGGTTTTGCAAAGGACATCGTTCTTCTGTTATCAATAACGAAATGCTTCAGTCAAAAAACTGCAACAGAAAAACAATGCAGAACAGGTGAACTAAACGGAACACCAGGATATACACTGTTGACAAAGAGCAATAGTAACGTCAATTTGAAGGTAAGAAATAATGGAGTGAAGGAGATGAAAATATTAAATACCTTGTACTGAGGTAACCAGGAATGGTAAGGGAACTGTATACTTCAAGTGTAGCTTTGGCCACCAAAGCCTTTAAAGGATCTTACAGCGTTTTGCAAGTCATATATATATATATATATATATATATATATATATATCAGTAGAAAACGATACCCTACCTCTTCAAGAGCCTTGTCAGTCCTACGTCTTTATGCAAGACTTGGAAATTAACAAAAGGAGAAGACGAAAACTTGACATTTTCTAGATCAAATGTCTCCCAAGGGTCTTCAAAATCCGATGGCTGAAGCAAGTCTCAAATACAATAAATTTTTAATGGCAGAATCGAAGAAGATCATTGAGAAAATAAAAGGTAGAAATAGGAGCTCGATCGAGCATGTACCGGGGAAAGAACCGACTAACAACAGTGCAATGGCCCTGGGATGGTCTCCTGAAGGCGGAAGAAAACAGGGCCGTCCCAAAACAACCTGGTTGAAAATAGTGCAAATGGGAAAGAACCATGAGGGCTGAAGCTCCTGAAATGCAGCACGTAGCCTCAGACTGCTTTAGGTGCAAATGAGATGTCCAAGCCTTGTCTGCCTCTTGAAACTGACAGAATTAAGATAAGATACTTTTGATATTATGCAGTTCAAAATCCGAAAGCTCTCAATTGATTTATGCAAAAGATAGCCAAAGCTCCCGAGTCTATGTATTTAGCTGTTCAAGCTGTTTTATAGGCAAGTATAATTCTATATGTTTATTTCAGTTTCTCCCCAGTTTCTTCATAGTTTCTCCCCCTTAGGCCATAATGATGGTTTAAAGAGTGTGAAAGACGTAGTAATGCCAAAATTTCCAGACTTTAATGATACTTCGGCTTTGTAAAGCTATAATCCAATTCCATTACATCTACAGTAGGTTTTAGCAGAGTCCTTATCATATTGTCTTATTCGTTTCTGAACGTTTGCAAGATATGAAAGGGCCATGAAGGTGTGAAGGTGTGTTGTTGAAGCAAAATAGTCTGAAGGGGACATTCTTAAAAAAACCGGGGGTCATCACCTTCATTATTCTCTCTTATTGATTGTAAACCTTTCTACGTAATAAAGTTAACCTATGTCCGCTGTCAGATAAAATTAACACGTCTCTGGGATAAAAAATACGCACCTTCTAGCCAAATATAATTTCCATCCCAGTTACTTTATCAAATTTCGAAACTTGAAATACAAATCGTCTTCTACTAAAGGCAGCCCTGAGCGAACTGCTAAACTTTAAGAAACCACAACCTTTCTTTGATGAGTTCCAGTATGTAGATTCTGGCTTTCCAATCAGTGCACTGTTGGCTCAAAAATAAAGAGAGACTTTTGCTTTTAACTTGTTTTCCACAAATGAAACTGAAAATCAGAAGAATAAAACTGTCACAGATATTCTCTCTTTAGATATTCATGTAAATTTGTTTATTGAAAATAATGATGAAGAAAGTTAAACAACTGCTGTTGCGTTGCAAACTTTGACATTTGTTTTGCAAATATCTTGAGGATTAACTTTAGCTAAGAAGCATCAAATGTTAAATGAGATAAAATGTGAGATTCATTTGCAATCATAAGTGCTTGAGTCTCGTCGATGCTTTTTCGAGGTCATGCAGTTTTAACATGCGCATGTTAAAAAATACCCTTTGGGTAAGCTTAATTCATTAAATGTCCTTAATGCCTAAGGATTAACCACAGAGACATTGTTCTGAAACAGCAATAGGTTACAGAGTCATTTAAGCCAAAAAGACATTGCCAAAGTTGATCAGCATAAGCAAATCACTTCATAATTAGTGTACACAATTTACCCTATGCAAGATGAATACTTAACTGCATTGAGATATGTATGTTAGTTTAACTGGTACTTACTTTATCTGTACAATAGAAATTTTGACACTCTGTATCTAGCATCATTTGTTTTGTTTGGTGTTGTCTTTGGGCTTACCCAAGTACTAGATTTCTTCACTTCACTCGCTCAGTTTGCCATTTCATACTTGGATTTCATTTCCAAGCTACAGTAAAAGCCACATTCACAGGAAATAAATATCATAAAGGATAAAATATACTAACATTTATATTAGATGTGTGGTAATGTATTCACCAGTTATTCATAATAGACAAGATCAATGTCTGAAGGTTTCTTGTACCGTTCCTATAATTTAAGTCTTTAATTAATGGATATTATTGCCCTCTAAATATTCTATGTTTAGTATTTAGATTATTAGACCACTTTCTTCGCGACAACCATTCAAGTTTTTTCGCATAATTCCAAGTTTTATACTATCAACAACAACATGACGTTGAACCATTATTGTATAAATTAATTGAACTTCCAACTTTTATTCCATTGTCTGTCTGTGTAGAGAACCCTACATTATCCACTTTGATGGTTTTTGCCACTTCCAGTTAATGCTAGTAAGTTCCATGTTAAAATCGTTTATTCGCAAAAAGTACCAAGGCAAAGTTATTACAATACACTCTTGCCATTTTTTTACTTTGAAATTATCCATATATTATTTTTATATACAAAATATAAGTTTTATTATAAGTTAAATTTCTACTTGTGGTTCTTATACATGTGAATTTGAAAAATTCGGATTACTTATCATTTTACGACTTGACTGTCTAAATTGCAACAGCTAATCCTATTATTTCTATTTAAATTTAGCATTTTTCACTAAGCCAATGATTCGTTACTTTTTCTTTCTCCAGTTTGCCTACAGCATTACATACACACCACTTTCCTTTCTTCTTTGATTTCCCTTTCTACTTTTCGTTTCTTTTCAATATTGTTCACATCTCCATTCCACTTGGTACAATTGTTAAACTCTTTTGGCTTTCATGTACATAACGAACTTCATTTGTACTTTATCTAATAAAGAGTGCTGGATATGTTAGGGATAATACAGGAATATATCCAAATAAACATGTCTGTGATACTCTTCAGAAGGTTTATCGTACAATTTTTTACATAGTAACTGAAAAAGTTTCAAATCGTCTAAATATTTTAAGATTACTTTATCCTTTAATTAAGTAATTACAGTTTTGCCTGAAAATATAACGTCTTTAAGGGTAATATTTTCATTCTTTCAGGACGACCATTCCCAGATTAAACTTTAAAACCATACCATCAGTATATGCCTGTAATATTTTTGCTATAAACCCTATCCTTTTTTGCAGATGGTTTAGATTTACCGAAGAACATTTGGTGTTTGCTGGGTTCATTTTAAACAAAGTCAGAATTATTTTTGCCACTTTGTTCTACCATTAATATGGATGTCATGGGCATTGAAAACAATAGTGGTGATAGCGAACTCTCTTGAGAGGTTTTTACCTGTTCTGGCCTCTGTTATTATGTCTCCACAAGATGACAATTTATCTCCCAGCATTTTGTACTAGTCAACGGTGACTCCTTTATACTAGCTTCTACAGCAAAATATGCTCAGTTGTTTATAACCCAGAACTACCATGTCACAACCTTCTTTTCTTTCATTCCGGAGTATCTACACTAACGTCCAAGGTAATTGATTCTTTGGTTTCTTAACTGTTGGGTAGATATGTAATAAAGATTTTTGTTGTTGCAGCCTTGCCATGAGATCAACGAAGAGATAAAAAAATATCTTTGGCAACTTGGTCAATTTGACTAAGTTAAAAGAAAAACCTATGGTCAAAAAAATATTTCTCTCGAATCAGTTGGTCAGTACTTCTTGCAATACTTTTTATGAGTAGCTAACGCTAAGTGGAGTTGAATGGCACAGACTTTTCTGAACAATTCAAGATAGACTGGTTGCTTTTTTACTTGTTACAATTATATCATAGTGTCGTAGTGAAAAAATAATAGACACACATGTCACTGTTTAGTGTTTGCATACAAACACTAGTAACAGCAGAATTTTTATCAACGAAAAATATGACTGTAAACAAAATATTGTTAACGTTGTGGCAGAATTATGCTAAATTTCAAATTATGCCAGGTTTTATGATAAATGACGATTTTTGACCAAACTGTTCCTTAAAGCATGATATTATATTAGATTTGGTCAAAAGGCATGAAATGAACGACAGATTTACTTCAAAAGCAGGACACCTTTTTAACGCTTTATTGCTGGAAATAATAAAAGAAAGAAAAACAAACTCAACGATAATAAATCGAAGATGAGTCAGGGGACGAAAGGGAAATATGACGTCTGGGAATCCATTTATTCACTGCACTCTCACTGGCAGCGAAACCAACTTTAAATATCTTGTTCTAAAATGTATATCTTGACACCCTTTATAAAAATTACAATCCCATTCATCATTTTTCACACTTTCATTAATATGGTTGTGATTGAAAAGGATTTTCAAGCACAAACAGACCCCCCTCCACACACACACACACACACACACACACACCATAACACACAAAGACTCTCTCTTCTCTGTCTGTCTCTGTTTGTCTGTTTCTCTCTCTCATACACTCACACCCTGAGCTACTTTATTTCTAATTGTTTATTTTGAGAGAATTCCTCATCTTTATTAGCGGTTTTTTGAGGTTAGAACATTCGCTTTCGTGTTTTAAAGGATATTTGCGACTTCACCATCTTCATCAAACCTGAATAATAAGAAAGCGATGGATAGTATTACTTCGATAATATTTTTGACACTCAGAAAGCTGGCTGTTTTCTATAATCTATAATCGACATTTTATTAGTAAAGTACCAGAAAGATCAACCCGTGGCCCTCTGTTTCTCATATCTATTAGAAGACTTCCTGACTACATCTTCTCTGTTGGTATACATAATAAGCATTTTTCAGCTCTGTTAACGTCTATTAACATTAATGTAAAAAGTTTGGCCTAAATTTTAATTTTGTTTCTGTTGTTAATAAAAACAGGAAATACCAAACTTCCTTTAAAAGAGTCAGTTTCTTATTTGGACCAAAAATCGTAGACAGCTGTGTTCACTGATATTCACGATAAATCCTTGGACTTGAAATTTATCATCGAGGTTTACTCTTCTTGATCCGTTGTGTTCTGTCCCTGAACCACATAGTTTGGTTAACAGTGGACCTCATGAAGGGTGTGGCTCTTTTCTAACGCACAACAGTTCTGATGTCATGAGAGGTTGACTTGGGTAAATATGCAAACAGCTCAAAATACATCCAATGTTGACTGGGAATACAGCTATTCCTAAAGGTATACAAGGGGGAGAACTCAGTGACGTGACTGCCCAAGTACCCTAACTTTGGTATTCCCTGGAGTCCTGTCCTCTCTATCGTAAACAGTGGGAAAAAACCCCAGTAATGCTGAAGTTCCAAAATTAAACAAAGAACATGAGACACTTCCTGAAAATCCACTAACTTAGAGAGGGTTTTGTCAAGGGGAAAGGCTACATATCCGTCTGTGTAAAGAATCTTTGGAAGTTAGAATTCTTTTGGCGGCATTTATAGCAAATAAAAAGTAGAGCGTTTGAAGGATATCACAAAATATTATCCTCTATTTTATGCACAAAACGTGGTTTATGGGTATCTGGGGGCCAATGCTAGGAAAATGACAACTAGTAGCCGTCGTCAGTCCAAAAGCAAAATAGAAGCTATGACCCAACCCAAAATACAATTATGATATGGGTAAAAGGAGCGTAGTTGGAGCGTTGTACTTGATGACACGTGCTCAGGAGGAATCTTACTGGAAACTAAATTGTCCATAAAGAGGGAAAAAAGTTGGGATGCCGCCACCACCATCACTCTGACCATTAGCACTTCTTGAACTATGGCATCCTTGATTGCAGACTTTTCAGAATTTTCTCAAGCGACCTTGTAATGAAACAAAAAGCACCATCAAGCTGCATCATCAAACAATTATCAAACGGTAACGGAAGTAACTAAGTTTGAATGTGGACAAGTGCCTCAACAATTATGCATTTAAGTGCATTGGTAACACTCAAGCACATTTATCTATAACACATCTTAAGTAGCCACATGTATACTGAATTTAATAGTTTTGTTATGTTTAAATGAAATAAAACCACAATTTAGATGTTCTTCCTTCATTAATTTTTTTAAAAGTGCTCTCTAAAACCACAATTTAGGTGTTCTTCCTTCAATTAATTTTTTTAAAAGTGCTCTCAGGAGCAATAAAAGCAGATTCCGTTGTGTAAGACAGGGAGTAAAGCCAGAAACAGTGACGTTCATTTTTCATTTCGATGGCTACTGTGGCTAGATAAACCTGGACCAGAAGTAGAGGCCAGATGACTAAAGCCTAGACTAGAGTAACAGTGAGCACCCAATTCGCAGTCTATTGTTGACAAAGCTTAAGACAAACATTTAAGACTTAATTTACTGAAAAACACTCTTAGCATCCGCATCTAGACGATCGAACAGAACTTACTCAAGACATTATTAAAGGAACAATTCTTGCAATGGCTTGATGAATGACTATCGAGAATTATCTTTTTGCAAACAACAACAATGTTGTAGTTTTAAATATTGTTAGATAAGAAACAAGTCATATTGTATATCTGAGATCAGGTATATGGTTTACTGTTTCTAAACCACTTCTTATATGGGTAAAATGAAACAAGAGCAATAAAAAAATGCAACATATTATCTATAAGTCACGTAAAAGAACCCAAAAACGTCAAGATGGTGATGAATTATATCACTACCTCAAAAGTATGACACAGTATAAATTCCGCCTCGGTGTTTTTTGAGTTTTTACTGTCTTTAGAAAACACTGATTAACTTTCGTGTTCCCTGAAATTAGAGCCTATATCAAAGTAGAATACATTCTTGGCGGCGCAGACGTTATCAACAAACTTGAAATTCTTTTGTCTCTGGCAAACCAACTTTTCTGGTCTGTGAGAATTGTTACTAATTTACCTCCCCCCCCCCTCCAGCTCCATCCGTGTGTAACGACATTATGTCCAAGATTAAACTTTAAAATTGCAGTTAAAAATAAAAGATACCCATTAACTATTTATACGATGGTCTTCAGAAAGCAAGTCTGAGGCACGTTAGGATAAAAAAGTAACCACTGCAACGCGAGAGGGATTATGTCCTAGAACCAGATCCAACCCTCGCAATTTTTGGATCAATTGATACATTTGGCACACATGCCAATTCCTTTTGTTTTTGTGCTGCCCTTGGGAGCGCTACCTTGCAGAATTGGACTCGTTGTGAATCTGAGGCGCATCAAATTTTTCACAGTGAGGGAGATGGGCATGAAGAAGACCTGGAGACCCGAAGAAAATTACAGGTCGAGAATGGCGGTTGATACCTCGAGATGACCATGCAATATGCGAAACAAGAGAACACTTGATGAATCTTCTGGAGGCTAATACATAACTCAACCACTAATAGAAAACTAAATATAACATCCAACAGCACATACAAGGGAAATAAAACCGTTGCGTCAATAGTATTCCCAGATAACCCAAACACCAAAAAGATACCATTTTTCTACGGTTAGGTCCATATAAATATTCAAAATCTACCCAGGGAAATTTTGTCATCTTACATCACAGTTCGCAGTTGCTGTGTAATTAACTGATTTAGTTGGTTTAGTTAGCTGCTCCATTATTCAGTGTATGAAAGTCTGAAATAAAGGTGTGCGTCAATTCTCACAATTAACATACACTTGATGCTCAAAGGAAAACGCGAACACAATATTCAAGCACGAGGGCTGGTTAATTTTGATCGGTATCATGTTTCCAGCTTGAGTTTGCCAAAAGTAAACAAATATAGCTTTGTGAGAAATCAGAATACGCAGGCACGGCTGTTTTCTTTTCTCGAGATTTTACTTTTCATCGCGTTTGGCAGTCAGTAAAATAGTTATTCTAAATGCTGCCTTTTATGCACCTGCAACTTTTTTCAAACCACCAATCCAATACAAAAAGCTGTTGTTGTGAAACACAACCATTCACTTTTCCCTTCAAGATATCAACCAAAAGATCACAGCTTATCCTTGGTCGCTTGACAGACCACAGCAAACGAACAACGTATTGCAATCACCTAATGATGGTAGCTTTGGCTTCCGTAACTCGTGTAATCTCTGGCCTATCGCTTACATCACTACTTAACAATAGTACTAAGCAATATGGAATCAAGGCCCTTGTCTTTGCTTTATACTCCCAGTTCCGCAAGGGGATTGCAACTCCACATCAACGAACCAAGATATAATTCCTCCCCGGTGTGTCATGTGCTTTCAAATCTTGAGGCCTTTTCATCAAAATAGTAAAACCCTTGTGTCACTAAGGATTTATCTGGTGATTCTTTTGTTTCCAGCACAGTTGCACCATTTTTTCCCTTTTATTTGCAGCTTGCATTTCTATTCGTTCCCTTCGATATTTTGTTTCCATGAACAGGTGGAGGTTCTCAAAGGAGCTGCTGCAGATCATGAGTCGAATTAAAATGGGCAAAACCAGCACGAGTCTTAGAGAACATTTACTTGGCATGCGCAACGGGGAAATTATGCACGTGTGAAAAATAGCGCGGAATTTATATTCACTGGTTGTTATTGTGTTTAATGGATAACAAGCGATTGGAGTGACAAGGAGACAAGAAAGAACATAATACATACACCAGGGTCTTTTGGACCTGTGTCATGCTGGCCAAATAAGAATTGACGACTTCGACTATGAAAAGTAGAAGTTGAGGTGGAATCGTCAGTGATCAAGACTTAGTTATGGTTTCGTTTGATGAATTCGATTCGAGTGAAGAACCAGCGAGGAAAAAACGCTGTTCTCGAAGGCTAATAGCCTCTCTTAGCCAACATTCGTCACAGGGTAACAACTTGGCAAATATTTCAAGTGATGTTGGTTGTCGTCGAATTTTGCTAAATCGAAGTAAACAAAAGTATTCTAGTACTGTATGTTCACTATATCCTAAAAGAAGGAAAAGGAAACGTAAGGATACTGGTACAAATTCAAGAAGTTCTGTTTCATGCTGTCGAGATATGAAGGTAAACAGGGCCGAAGTAAAACGAGAAAAAAACGAATTAGTTCTTACAGATCTTACCAATGATGTTCTTCTGTTAATTTTAGAACAAGTACCAGCAAGCGGACTGATCAATGTTAGCAAAACTTGTAAATTATTTCATAGGATATGTTTAACGGATACGATTTGGAGATATCGATGTAAGGTAAGTTACATCATTTTTGTTGTTGGGAGAAATAGGGGTTTTTTTCTGTTAATTTGGTTTACAGAGCGATATTATCCAGTTATAATGGATTTGAAGTTTTTTATTTCAATTTTCTTTTGTATAAGTACAGGGCTTATTATTTTAAATCAAGTTGAAAGAATATTACCTGGGTAAAAGTGGCTTTTCTGGGTCACTTAAGCACTCGCATCGCAGTCGAACTTACCAAAACTACGGGCATGCAGGCAACTGTGAACCAAAACAAACCGATGCTTTCGGCTCAGTTAATCAAGTTTGTTTGAAAAGCTAGTAATGTCGTCAACAACGGAGAGATTTAATTTTAGTAAAAACAGTTCAGAAGTACCAAAAGGAAACCATTCAAAATCTTCTTTTGAACAGAATATCCTGGTCGCTTCTACGTGTTGAAAGTGACAATAAGGCTATTTATGGGATGCCGCCGAAGTGTAAAACACAGGATATATTGTTACTAGTTTTCATTGCAAATCAATAAGCAAAGATAACAATGATAACATAGCCTCTTTTGTCCCTATTCTGAAAGGTCCTTGAAAAAGAGCTCAACGAGACACGTCTCTTGTCAGTTATACTTTGGTTTCAATGTCGATGTTGATGGACAGGGCAGTATTAATCGAGAAGGTTTTTTAGACATATTTAAACCTTGTCTAAAAGTTCTACACCGGTCCTTGAATTTGGGATCAAGTCTGTGGACTAGGTTACTGTCACGCGATATCCTATTGCTGTGGGCTTTTGAACATTTTGGCATTGTGATAAAATATTGATATATCGCGGTTTCTTTCTCTTGCTTAACGCTTAGCTATTGATTAGGGAGGACGCCATACAATCCAAGCAGTTTTATTTGATATCGTTATTGAAAATCGGATTTTGGTACTTGTCTCTTTATTTACCTTAGAAGCAGGCGTTTTTTCTGTGAGGCACCAGTGGCCATTTCTCAGGAAAACCATTTGGGGAAAGCCCCATTCATTGACCGGGGGTCACAGGTAGTTTACTTGTTAATCAATGAAGAAATCATTCATCAATATAATTGTGTGTGGGTGGGTAAGGGGGCGGGACCGTCCATTATTGCCACAGATACACATTCAGTTGTTTCTCAACTTTTTATTGAAATTTGAAAAAAATTTGAAAACTACGCTAAAGAAATACAATTCCATTAATTAATACAGACTTTGGGGTGCAAATTTTGTTGTTGCCCATTTATGTGTATGAAAGTAAAAATAACCGAATTTTGGTCGGCGTTGGTCGTTCAGGTAATAACTGGTTAACTAAGTATTAAATTTTCTTCAAAGACGTAATTAAGCAAAATTTGGTGGGGGGTTGATTCTTTTTTCTAATAGTTGAAATCGTTTATTATGTGATTCCGCAACCATGGTTTCTGCATTTTCGTAAAAACTTACTTGATACCAGACATTTCTGTTACAACTTTCGAAAGTTATTTTTAATAGCAGGAAACAATTAGTGAAAAATAAATAGTCGGGGAAGGAACATCCTCTATTTGTAAAGCATGAAGGAAAACTGATATTTTGTTGGGGGAGTGGGTAAGATAAGGGTATTTGTTTTTAATAAAAGAAGAACATCGGTAGTTGGTTTAAAGTGATTTTTTCCCCTTCCATTCATTTTGATTTTCGTTAAGTGTCATGGTCTGAAAGAGAGAAAGAAAGAAAAAGAAAAGAAGTTTTATCCTTTCGTTTAGACTTTGATTTTCATAAACCGTGGAAACTGGTAGCAGGTTTCGTAATCATCATATCCAAACCAACAATTAGTCCACCATTTGTTGCATAGAATTCTCCAAACGCATGAATAACCATCGAGAGATAGAATCTTTGTTAAATTGTAAATTTTAATTCATTCCCAACACGTCTGATTCATTGGATGGTATTGTTATAGAATAATGTTTATAGATAGGTGCTGGTCTGGTCATACTTGGGTAGGGTTGAGAGGAGAAAAGACACCGACTTCCGCGGGTGAATAAGAAAAGGTGTGAACACGGTAATAGTTTCACGGTTTTTTTTTTGTTCATGATTCACAAGTTTTTCAAAACACTGACCATAGTTAATCCTTGCTGTTGTTTCCTTTCGCATGACAACGGCGTTGAACAAAATTTAGACTCAGATGAAAACAAATATTCACATTTCCGTTAAAAAGCATCACGTCCAGAATGAATTTTGTTTCGTTATGTGTTAAGATATACGAAGCAAAACCCGATAGAAATGTTGTGTCACTATCATTAGAAATTAGGAAGCCGTTGATCGAGGGCAGAAACAGAAGAGAGTGAGCGAAAACAGAAGTTTTTCGCGAGGAGTGTATTGTGATGGGCAAGTTGCAGGTGAACATATTGCCAACACTTCGCGACAGCTGGGTAATATTGGTTGTGTTGGGTACAATCTGTAATGCCTTTGTTTTATAGAAATATGCGTTAAATCAGAAAATGGGAACAATTATCAGAGCACTTTATATATGCCACACTGCGTAAGCTGAAGATAAAACCATTTCTTTTTTTTTGAAAACGTGAATTATACCACTTTAGCAGATTATTACTTAGTTGAATGAATAGACAAATGAATAGGTTGACTGTATAATTTTTGTCGAGCCAGTATGAAAGAAAACTACTGTTGATAGGGCCAAAATATAATGCTGTTTCAAAAGGAATCTTTCTACAGATAAATATCGCAGTGCGTATACAATATCCTTTTGTGATGCAAAAAAATGAAGCATGCAGCTTAAATAAGAAATCATTTTGGTTCATTTTTATGCTGAAAGTATCAGTTCAATCCATGAAATAGCTTTTGACACCTATTAGTTCATATCGACTGCACCTACAGTATTAAAGTAGGTTTAACTCGCAGCATAAGATTTAATACTGTAATCACTGTACTGACAGCTTTACATGTACAAATGTAAATTTTATCGTGTGGACTTAAAACTTGAATTTTGGAACCACCACAGTAGTAATTACTTGCTTAAACTTTCTGCATGTTCTTTCTTCTCATTAACACCAACACTACATACATGACTGTTGTTTGAAATAATGTGGCATAGTCAAAATTGATATATACAGACAGTCATACCATTTTGGTATTCTAAATGTCAAGAAAGCTAATACGTAGTCTGTAACAAAACATTCACTACATTTTCTCTTGGTACACAATTTTACTTTTAATTAGATATTCTACTTTTGGTCAAAATGCCAGTCAACTATTCACTCATTTTTGCCCAATAAGTAAAGTAATCCAGGTTTTTTCAATTGTCTAATAATTCTTCAACCAATATTGTGTTCTAAGTATTTGTCTATAATGAATTGGATTGCTTTAAAGCTACATTAAATATTTTTCAACAGAACCTGCCTCTATAACCTCCACTTCTACATAGCACCCTGAAGGAACCATTGTGACAGACAAGAATTTCTTTGTGCATATGGGTGGTGTACAGAGCAGCATCAAAAGCTTCATTCATAACTAAATTTTATGCAATGAAATCTAAACTACCCTCCAAATATGTTTCGATTGCAAGCTGATAAGATTGCTTTTATTATTTTCTCAAAAGGAGGTTAGTTGGGCCATTTGGACCCACCATTTGTAAGGCTGCTAAAAGGTGCATTTGTAAGAAATACTATTTCTTTTAGGTCTTCCAGTTGCTGGGTGAACACATTCTTAAATCTTACACTGACCCTGTTGATAACACAAACATAAAAACAGCCAAATATTTTATGTTGATTATCTTGTCAAAATGAAAGGGAGTACCAGAATACAAAAGAATGTTATTTGCTGTAGAAAACTAGACAGGATCAAAGTACTAGAAACAAGCTACACTGAAAAAACACCAAATGGATGAACTGTTACCAATGCAGATGTGGTACAGAGAAACAAATGCCATCCCAATTCTCAAGTTCCATTAAATGTATCAATAAATGTAAATTATTAGTTTTATATGTTAGGTAAAAATGGCTACTTTAGCATATCAATTCAAAAGCAACTATCCCAGGACATAGCTTATTTAGCATAGCCTTGCAAGTAGATTGGCCATCTGCTGTTTTCACTTCATCTTGTATGTGCAACTGTTCAGGGACATTGTGATATGACAACCTCTAATTTTACTTAACTTATAAATTTTGTGGTGCAAGTGGGTTTACTTCTTGTAAAAGTCAAACTTGTATCTTTTGGGGGAGATTGAAAATCTGCAAACAAATGGCAACAGAATTTTGTTTTCAATCAGTACTGTATAACTAATTGGGTTGTACTCTTGTTTACACCTTGTAGTAAACCGTGTAATATTGGCTCAAAGCAACTAATAACTCAAATATATATATATAGTCTAAAAGAACAAAAATAAACACAATGTTAATATAGCAGAAATACGACATTCACCCTCTGCTATTTTAAATTATTGTCCAGAGTCATAACACAAAATAATCCAACATAACGGAAGGCCAAACTAACATAGCGACGCTGTTAGATTGCCTATAAATAAATACAACATGTGTGGTGTGCATTGGAGCACCACAAATGGCCAACCCAACATAGCGACGCTGATGAGTTGCCTAAATTTAGTTTTAACCAGAATGTATTAAACAATCATAAGTCCAATCTATTTGGAGCTCTTCTTATTCTTTCTGATCTTCGTACGTTTATTAATGCTTCTGAAGTATCTGGAGTGTCCACAATATCGTTCTCGGTTTGGCTATTTTCTTTGTCACCATCATTTATAGTGTCAATATCAATTATGGACATCTGCTCGGTATCCAGATGGGGATTTCCGATTGGGGCGAGTTGTTTTGTTGATACTGTTGTTTCTCTACCATCTGGAAGTTTAACATGAGCATAATGCGGATTTGCTTCGATTAAACTCACTTCATCTACTAGTGGATCATATTTACTGTTGCGTACATTTCTTCGCATTAGGACTGGTCTTGGACTCATTAACCATGATGGCATTGAGGTCCCAGTGACCGAACGACGTTGGTAATCGAAAAGTCGTTCGTGTGGTGTACAATTTGTTGATGTGCATAACAATGACCTTGTAGAATGAAGCGCATCAGGCAATACTTTTTCCCATTGATTTATTGGCAGGTTTCGAGATTTTAGAGCAAGTAGTACAGATCTCCAAATAATACTATTATACCTCTCAACCTGTCCATTACCGGTTGGATTGTATGGTGTTGTTCTACTAGTGGCGATACCTTTCGAGAATAACCACTGCTTAAGTTCTGTTGACATGAATGCGGTGCCTCTATCTGAGTGTATATACCCTGGCATGCCAAAGATGGAAAATAAATTCATTAAACATTTTATAACTGTTTGTGTACTCACATCATTTACAGGGTATGCAAACGGAAACCGAGAATACTCATCCACAATTGTTAGTAAAAACTGATGTCTGGCTGCTGAGGGTAAAGGTCCCTTGAAATCTATTGATATCCTCTCGAATGGCTGAGTAGCTTTGATTAAGTTCGTTTGAGAGGGCTTGTAAAATCTGGGCTTAACTTCTTGACAAATACTACAGTCCCTACATACCTGCTTAACATTTTCCAAAGAATAAGGAAGATTTCTAACTTTGACAAAGTGATAAAGACGTGTAACTCCTGGGTGGCATAAAGCTGCATGTATGTGGTGTAGATTTTCTGATGGTATCGCAGCGCACTTAACTCTTGTGAAAGTGTCAGGTCCACTATTACAACTACCAGGTCGATAATGAATACTATATGAGTATGGAGATAAAGCAATTCTCCAGCGCATGATTTTATCATTCTTTATTTTACTAGTTGATTTATAATCATACATGTATGACACAGAACGTTGATCAGTAATTAAAGTGAAATGTCTACCCAAAAGAAAATGCCTCCAATGGTGAATAGACTCGACTATTGCTTGTGCTTCTTTTTCAACTGGTGAATGGAACTGTTCACTTCCTTGTAATGTCCGAGAGTGAAATGCGACTGGTCTACCACCCTGATTAAGAGTTGCAGAAATCGCAAAATCAGAAGCATCTGTTTCGACCGTAAATGGCATATTCTCATCGATAGGTTGCATTGCAACTGTTGTAAGTTCCTGTTTTAGTGATTCAAAAGCTTTGACCTCATCATTGGACAATGGGAATTTGGTAACAATATTCAGAATTCGAATCTTATCTGAAAACTTGTGTATCCACCTAGCATAATACGAAAACAGACCGATCACTCGCTTTAATTCCTTCGGGTTTTTAGGTATAGGTAAGTTAAGTAAGGGTGCTAATCGATCTGGATCAGGCTGTACTGAGTTATGAGATATACGATATCCTAATAAATGAATGACATCTGTAGAAAATGTGCATTTCTCTTCACTAAATGTGAGATCCTTCTCCTTTGCAGCTTTCATAAATTCCTCAAGGTTTGCATCGTGTTCTTCCTGATTATTCCCACATATTGTAATATTATCTAAATAAGGAAATGCATCAGACAATTTGCTAGTGTCGATAAATGAATCCATTTCTCTTTGGAAACAGGACGATCCATTGGTTATTCCGAATGGCATTCTTGTGAACTGGTACAACTTTCCATCTGCCTCAAAGGCCGTGAATTGCCTGTCTTCTTCTGATAATGGAATTTGATAATAGGCTGAACGCAAATCTATTGTACTGAATACCTTATACTTTGCAATAGCATTTACCATTTCATCGATTTTCGGTAAAGGATACGCGTCTAACTGGGTGTATTTATTAATTGTTTCTGAATAGTCTACTACCATTCGTTTCTTTGTTTTCTCTTGAACAACAATAACTTGTGCCCGCCATGGTGAAGTACTTGGTTCAATGATACCAAGCTCTAGCAACCTTTGAACTTCAGATGTAATAAAACTCTTATCGACACTGGAATATTTTCTTGATTTCGTCGCAATCGGTTTGCAATCTTGTGACAAGTGTTCAAACAGTTTTGGTGGTTTGGTTTTCATGGTAGTTAATGCTGAAAATGTCAGTGGAGGTTTACTTCCACCATACTCAATTGTTATACTTTTATGCTGCTCTTGGAAGTCTGTACCAAGAATGACATCTGTACATAAGTTCTCGAGAATAAAAAGTTTCACTTTCAGATACCGTTGTTCTCCTAAGGTTATTGAAACTATGCAATACCCCTTTGACTTCACAGTGCATGAAGCAGACGCCATTCCTATTGTATGCTGTGATGAAATTGTTTTAAGATTTAGTAAATTGACTAGCTTTTCACTAATAAAGCTTTTATCTGTGCTTCCACTATCGATCAAGGCTTCAGCTCGATATTTATCATTTAAAAGAATAGGTGTAGTCACACGAAAAGGCGAGTTAGATGATGCGACAGATGCACAAAAGTAATCATCATCAAATTGCGGAGATGATGCTAGGATTGCTGCACTAGTAGTTGTAGAAGATCTGCATAATTTTCCAAAATGTCCTACCTTTTTACATTTGTAGCAGGTAGCTTCTCTGGCAGGGCACTTCGTTCTGGGGTGGCGAGAATTTCCACAAAACCAGCAAGTAGACTGTTTCCCTTGCGGTTTGTTGGTAATACCAGCAACAGGGTTCGAACTACTTTCTTCATCAGGTTTTGGTATAGCTGCATTTATTCCAGGAGAATGAGTGTAATGGTTAGAACTTTGCTGTGCAGTATCGAGAGCTCTAGCTTTTTCTATTGCAGTTTGAAGGTTAAGTGTTCGGCTTTCAAGTAACCTCTGACGTATAACGTTCGATGATATGCCATTTATAAAGGCGTCTCGTATCATTTCTGATTTGTACTCATCGGCACTCACAGGAGTAAAATTACAATCTTTAGCAAGGGTTTTTAGCTCATTCAGAAACTGGTCAATGGTTTCTCCCACCTGCTGTTTTCTAGTTGATAAAATGTGCCTAGCGAGGATTACATTTTTCGGTTTAATATATACATTCTTTAATGTCTCAATAGCTTCTTCATACGTATTACAGTCTGAGATATACTCATATATGTTTGGTTCGATATAGTTGATCAGAATATTGAACTTGTTAACTGTTCTGGCTCTAGCTCCACTACCATCAGTGGCTTCACGATTATTGTCTAAGGAGTCTATGAAATTAGTAAAAGTTCTAAACCAATGTTTATATACTTTATCAGCATCAGTCGTATCTGGATTAGTGCCAAGTCTTTCAGGCTTCATAAATCTCTCCATTGCCAATTAGTTGCTTTGATTGTAGTAAACCGTGTAATATTGGCTCAAAGCAACTAATAACTCAAATATATATATATAGTCTAAAAGAACAAAAATAAACACAATGTTAATATAGCAGAAATACGACACACCTTTTTTGACTTACCATGATCTGTCTCTATACAGTCATACCTTCTGCCCTTTATTTTAGTTCTGGTAGTAGTCCAGCGATAGGTGATTGCTGTTACTTGAGATTATTTCTTTAAGGATTCCAAACTTAATAGAGGCTTCTTTGATATGTAGAATTACAGGTGGCGCTGAAGTGTAAGAAGTCTGACTTGCATCAAAAAAGTAATCTAGTACAATATAGTCCTTTTAATAGAGATAAACTTTAATGAGCTCACTGTGTAGTTTTCTCTGTACAAGGATAACCCATATGAAGTGTGTAGCTTTCACTTAAGCATGTTATGAGCCAGGGATTGTGACACCATTTCTTTTTAGAGTCAGTCAGGTCTTATTATGATGCCTACAACATCATAGTGTGAAAAAACATCTCATTCCAAGTCATTTTATTGGGAAGCCCCCCTCTCTTTTAATAATTCAGAAAGAGTCATTGCCATACCCTGTAAAGTTTTAGCTTGAATTTGCTATAAGTGCTTTCAACCAATTGGCGGAATTGGTAGAATAATGTGGGCATAAAAAATTTATTTCATTTGTTGGTATTTTATTATTGCTTGTTGGTACTTGGAATATAGTGCATTACAAAATAATATTTTTGTAAATTTAGGAGCAATCATGTTGTTTTCATTAAATGATTGCTTTAAATGTCATTTTGCTTCAAACAAACATACTGAAAAATTTCAAAGTTGGAAATACAATAAATATGTGAGAGTCCCTAAGCCAGTAGCTGAACCTTAAAAGAATACTTTTTTAGAGAAGGGGACATCAAAGAATTTCAGAACATGACTGTTGATGATCAAGAGTTTCAGGCTTCCATTTCTTCAGGTTTGTCAAATGACAGGATTTCATCATTCCCTAACAGTACCCATAAAGATACAATGTAAGGAAATATATTGGATATACATTTGCCTTGGTAGCTTAATGCCTGTAAGTGTCATTAGAGGACCATAACAGCAGTAGTTACAGGCATAACATTTGCAATGACTTTCATAAAATCTACTTCTATAATGTTATAAATTTCTTTTCATTTAACTAATTCTATTGGAGGTTAGCTTTAGGCCATTTTTCTTAACAGCTAGAGCATGCATTTTTGTGCCTTCAGTTCATCTGCAGTTGCATTCCAAATATATTATTATGCTGGTTATTTTCACTGCCTTCTGTATGATTTCTTAACTGTTCTCTAGACCTATCTCAGATGCTGATTGTATATAAAGCTGTATTGAAAGTAAAAAGCTATGAACTTTCTTCATCAACTTGTAAATGCAACTAAGCATTAAAGGCAGTTTTGTAAAATATCTAGCATTATTCAAACAAGACTATGTAATTTATTGTAGGCATGATGAAGTAGAAACTTGATTGCTTGATTATAGGCTTGTGACCTTTTGTGTGAAGACAACTTACCAAGACCCATTTGTTTTATTTTTGACTGTGACTAGACAACTAACCCAATCTGTAGTTTCCAAGAGAGGAACAAGGACAGTTATTTTAACCATTTGCCAAAGTTCTTTCTTAAAAATTTCACACAATGATGCTGCCACTCTACTAGGTGCTTGCATTGTTTTAGAATTAGCACCATGTGTTATTTTGGTAATTTTTCAAGTACATCATCAGAAATATTACCGTCAGGTTTAAGAATTTTTTGAATCTGGTTTGGTTATAAATTGGTCTTGATCCCAAGTATTAGTTGGGTCACTGTTTTTAGAATAATTAGTATCACAGGTGTCAGTTTTTAATTTATGTACAATGATTGAAATCTGATTGCCTTTGACTGGTATGCTTGTTCGGTTGTAAACAATTTCACCCTTATTTATTTAAGGCTTGTTTGACAATTGGGTGCAATTTTAGTATATAATATAAGGGGCTTCATTTATAATGCCTTCCTCTATCTCTTGGATAGTGCATTAGCTCAAAAGTTCTCTTCAGACATTCTTGTTGCCTATGTAAAATGTATAGATTTTATTTATTTTTTGAATTTGGAAATTTTAAAGGTATAATATTTCATGTTTATATGGAGCTCATCCTCAGGACTCAGGACAGTTGTTGTCACAAAAATTTTAATTTGCTGTACTTAAGATAATTTTTTCATTATGTTCTGCCTTACAAATAATCAAATAATGAAATAATGGATATAATCTGCAAGAAAAGATATATATCAAAACATCATTAGTTGTACAGTTTAAATGTAGTTATTGCATTGTAAATATATTCAAAAAGGCATTTTGGTATTTTGTGCTCTGCTTGTGAAGACAAGCATTTTCTTTCTTTTTTGCTATGTTCCAGACAGCACATTTCATTTTGCTGGCCTTTTTTTCCTGTACATTTACAGAAAAGCTTTGTAAACCAACTTAATTTTTCCTCTTCTAAATGAACTTTTGGACAATGTTGTCTGCCATTCCTAAGTTTTTAAACATGTTAATAAGTTAAATATAATTGAGCTTTCAAAAACAAAAAAATCTGATGCTCTCAAACAGCACCTGTTGTAAGTTCCAATATTGGTCAAACAAAACAAGGTCCAATTGAAACCCAGTCAATTTCGTTATTCTATTTAATCTTAAGCATCCAATAGAAATAACAGTAAATATTACAAATCAATTGCCATCCTAATTTTGTAACCATATCAAAATAGACATTATTTTCATAAGCTTACATATTAGTAACATTATGCACTGTATACCCTATTTAGGTTGGCAGAGTAGGTATGAAAGGTAAGTAAAAATAGTTATGATATTTTTAAGTCAATGCTATATTACATAAATTTAATAACATGGTAAAGGTTCCAACAGTATAATTCTGTTGAATGGATGCAGTAAAATGAAAACTTGGCCTTTTAATATTTACTGTCAGTTACTGAAAAGAAAAATCTGATTTAAGTATTTTACAGGGAAGCATTTATAAGCATTTCTTAGACATATCATTTTCCACAAATGACAGATGTCTACCAGTGTATTCAGAATCCTGAATTGATACATATAGCATTCGTCCATGACATAAGGCTATTTTATGAAGCTTTACTTGCACATAATAGATTAAATTTAGTTTATCATTCACAGAGTTACAAACTGGAACTGTTTGATGTTATGTGATTTAGTGTCACATTGTTAGAATATGTTACAACCACTACATGTTTTTGTGACTTTTGGTCCACATGTACAAAGAGATTTTGATCTGAGTACATTCAAAAGCTCAATCTTATACTTCAAGAGTACCACAGCCACACCAGACAACCTCATAAAGTATGTGTGAGCCAATTAAAATTCATTGGTTCTTGATAGGATTATCAAAATTGGTGACTCCTTTCATTTCAACATATTAGAATTAGGGCCACGTTTTATAAAAATACTGCATGCCACCCATCAGGGTTTTTTGTTCAACCAACACCAAGAGAAAAATGGATTCACTACATTTTAGCAGGAACTTTCACTGTTAGATAACTTATGATAGGAAACAGTCATTGACCTTGGGACAGTTCACTACTTTTCTGGTACTTTATTCTAATGTGCTAGTTTCCTGTTTAAGGTTGACAGTAACCAAACTGGGGTTTTTTCTATGGAGTCATCAAATTAAGTACATCAATCACAGTAAATTTTAAGCCCCAAAATGTATTGAAACAAAGGAAGAAGTCACTAGTTTTGTTCAATTTTGCAGTTAAAAAGCTTCCTGGGTAAGTAAATTCAATGATAGGATACTGCAAGGACCAAGGTGGTCTTTTACACAAATAAAAAAAATCTATCACAGAGCATGTAAGATAACAACAAGATAAGGATTCTACCTTAAATGTTATTGTTTGGTGGCACATAAATATACATAGAACAACATGGATAAGTTGTATCCTAGAAACGAATCCAGCTCTATGAGATTAATCGGAACCAAAAAGTGTTGCATGACCCATTATTCAGTGTCTGTTCATCATAATGACAACCACGAAACTTAAGGTAATTCTGTCAAATGCTGTCTCTTCAACACTAAGTTGAAATTGGACATTCTCATTCCCTTAAATGTTTCCCCCCCTTCCTGCTTGACCTGCTTGAGAAAGTGTCCATGGTACATCCACTAGATGAAAACCAAAATTTCTCTCCATAGAAAGCATGTAGCAAACTAAATAGACGAATAAGATGGTGAAGGTGATACACTACCAATTGATGAAGGAGTGATGTCAGTGATAGCAAAATATTGCCATCTTTCAGTTAAACACATTCAAACAATTTTTAAATGTATCTCTTCCAACCATCTTTATTGGATGCTATGACCATGTTTTGGAAGGATTGGGACATTGTGGAAGAGCTGTTTGAAACACAATTTTTAGTGTTCACTTCAGATCCGGTGCTAGACATACTGCTGCCATTTTGGACAAGATAACCCAACAACAGCTTGGTTGTTAGATATTTGATAGAAAAGTGGTATACAGCTTCTCTTATGTAATTCACTTCTTTTTTGTATTCCATTTATAAATTTATTTCATTTTATTAAAGCCATTCAAAGTAGTTATAAATACATACATACATATATACTATTTACAGAATATTTTTATTGGATCACCAACTTCTTCAATTTCCTCATTTTGTATACCTAGGTAATGCTTGTATCTCTGTTATAACTCAGTTAATTGCATCCTTTCAGGACAATTTTTCCCCTGCTCCTACCTTTTATCTGATCATAGAGTGTTCTTTTCACTTCTGAATCTTGTACAATTGGCATGGTATGTCTGAGCCACTGCAGTTTACCTTGCTGTTTCTTGAATGCTAGTTACCTTAAATAACATGGTGCCACTATTTGTTATGGCTTCATTCAGTTTCTTGATCACAATTAAGCAACAGTAACAATAAATGCTTTAAAATATACTAACGTACAGACAGTGATACAAATTCTTTCATCTCTTGTGAGATACTCTAATCGATTAGAGGTGATGGAACTTTCAGAAGCCTCAGCAGCATTATGTTTTGCTTTTTCTTGGCAGAAAAAAAGAATATTTCTCTGCTATGATACTGGTTACTTATATATCTTATACAATGTTATACTTCTAAATAAACAAGCTAGTAAAAACAAAAACAACAAAACTTGTTTGATTATCTTCATATTCACTTTTAAGTCTTTGTATTCCAAATACTTTTGAATCTCCAAATTTGTTGTTTTCTTTAATTTCCCTTTTCAGCCTGCTACCACCACACGTTTATCCATAAAACATATCTCTGTTGGTAAGCTTTGCCTTGAATTTAAGCTATTTCTTGACAATTCTTCAGGAGAACAATTGACAACATCATGATGAACTAAAGTTTTTAAGTGCCCACATTGGAATCATAAAAAACTTCAGTTCATAGTGGTATCTTCTGAACCTAAATTGTGCTCATAAAAACTTCAATCTTCAAATTTCAGAAGCTACATGAAGAAGTAATTGTGCAGTCATCATTTGCTCTCCTGAAAAATTGTCAGGAGAAATAGATAAAATTAAGCACATTCTGTTGAGTAATACTTACCCTGACAATGTATTAGAGGAACTTATTTAGTATTAATTGCCCAGCTTCCCAAATCCCAATGTTTAAGAGGGTTCCAAAAATGCCCTTTGTATCTCAAATTGCCAGGGCAGTTTATGAATGCTGTTGTGGTACTGCACCCAAAGAAATTTTCAATTCTGGTAAAATTCTGTCTAAAAAGATGTGTTGCCTGCCACAGATTTAAGTATGGCTGTTTATGAGTTTAAGTGTCAATGTGAGCCCAGGTATGTGGGCCAGACATTTTTTATTTGATCAATAGAATAAAACAACACATACTCAGTATTTATAGAAAAAAGTTGTCGATCAAGTGCAGTCACAAATACAATGCAAGAGTATACACAAAACTGTTAATTGTGTGCAGTGAAAATTTCAAGCTAAAGCAGTTCAAAGTAATTGGCAAAGGCAAGTCTAACTTCCATTTAGGAGCATTGAAGGCAATTCATGTTCAACTTTTATCATCCACTTTGGGGTTTATATTTTCTTTAAACATTTTTACAAGATTAGAAAGTAAATTAATATGCTTTTTATATATTAATGGATGATAACATGGAGCAATTTTGCTGTAAACATGTTTATTGGACTCTCACTGTTAAGTTGTACATTGTATGAGCTAAACTGCCTCTATACAGAAATGCTTTTTGTTTAGTGTATTTTGTTTGTATGCAAAGTATTATTTAGGCTACTTTTACATCATTTAAGCAGTTTAAATGATATGGAAATAGTTCTGAAAATAGTTTATTGGAGCTTTGTAAATTCATTTTGTCATCATGTTGTGAACTGTAGAAATAAAATGGTATGACATATCAATACAGGATTAATGATTGCAGAGCCAGAAGGAAAATTTTCACTTTATGTTTGAAGTGATTTCAATATCTGTGATTAAATTCAGCTGGTATTTTAAGACACAGGGGACAAATTAGTGACTTGAACTTTGCAAAATGTTAAGTTATTTAAATTTCTGCAAAGCTTTATCCCAGAAAAACAACAAATATGTGAAGCTAGATACTTGTTTTTCTTATGCAAAAGCTTCACTAGCTATGTTATAAATCTTTTTAGTTCCCTGATTTGGACCTTGAGGCAGTGGTGGTTTAAAAGAATTTGTCTATTAGTTTTGGTGGAAAGGGTTTTCAACAGAATAAACTTTTTTTTAAAATAACTTATTCTAATTTTCTGTTCTTTGTTTTAGATTGACTTTGGACTAGTCACCAAGTGGACAGAATCTTCATTTCTATACCTTTATGAAATGTTTTATAAAGCAAACTCTTTACGGCATGATCAGAACTTTTTCAAACCAGTTAGTCAATTAAAAACATCAGTTATAGTTTGGTATTTACTTAATCCAGAGCCACCATGTCATGTTGTGCGGCATTTAACAGCTAGTCAAGTTAAATCAATATGGGGTATTACAGAAGAAGAATTAGAAGTCATGTATTTTAATGAGTCAGGTTAGTGATGATCTGTTTACCAATTCTTCTTGGTACTATTTTTTAAAAATTTGCTTGTGTTGAAAAGCTGTGTCACTGGATCATAATTATGATATATGTTTTGAATACTTTTTATTTACTGGAAATGTCTTAAGGCATTTTTATTTTTTCTCAGGTTACTTGTATCACTCTTTAGTTGAATTGAACAATTGCTTTGGTATCTTACAGTTGTACCCACAAATTGAGGTTCATTAGTTTGCTTCAAATGGAATGATAATCAAAGTATTGTAGCCACTTGCAATTTCCCCTTACCACACTTGCCAACAGTTTTTATTGAATTATGAAAATAGATGTTATAAAATAAGCATTGCTGGGTGGGGTATTCTTGATTTCAGGTTTTAAATATTAATTTCCTCATGCTGAATGATGAAAAGAACACAGAATTGAGTGTGTGTGTCAATGTACCAATTATTCTCATTTAGAGAATTTGATAACATCTTTTGAATAAAAAAAATTGAAAAGAGAGCAAGTGTAGAATAAGGCAGTTCATTTAGTTTCAGCTTGACGAGTGGTATACCTAGTGGTATTGCATTGCTTTTGATGTTGGACCTGGTGATTACTGCTAGGCTATTAATGACCCCAAGACAAGAGGTTACAGACATGTGTAGGTGTGTCACATTGTTTAATAATGATTCTGGAGAACTGTTTGAACCCATAGTTCCACTGTTAGCTTTAATGATTCTTCTTTTTTCTTTTCTTTTTTTCAAATCTTACTTAACCAAAACATTTTTTTTGTTTAGTTGCCTGATCATGAAGAAAGAAGCTTGGCTTAAAGCAATGCCACCAGGGGTTGCATTGGGTTAACAAATAGGAATATATTTTGTAGTAATTTGAATGCTTTAGTAGAAAAAAGACCATAGTATGTCTTTGCCATGCATGTATTATCAGCAATAATTGGGAGCTAGGGTTGACAAATAAGATCAGCAACAGTTTGATTTTGCAATGCTAGAAGATATTTGTACAAAACACAGGATCCTTTGTTGAATAAGCAAAGTTATGTCAAGTAATACTGCTAATGAAAGTTGTTTGGTTCCCTGGATATACTCTTGTAACCAGATAGCTAATTACAATACAACTTTTTGAGTTCATCACCTTTGATTGATATTTTTAGAATTAAGTTATGTGGAGATAACCGTTTTGGCCCTATGTCAGTATTCCAAATGAACTAACTGGTTTATCACTTGATAGCAACTTTATAAACCAGCAGGGCACTTGACTGCTTTGCATATTATTATGACTTCATTTGTATAAACAAACCTTTCACTGTAATAAAAGACCAAATACTAATTAATATTTTGGATATTTTTGTACTTTCAGAAAGAAGACCGGATATATTTCCACTATGTCACTATGAATGGTCAAAACTTTACCATGTATTTCTTAGAAAACACAAAGGAGTCAAACAGATGCAAAATTATGTGCTGAAACGATGCCTTAGAAATCGACAGGCTTTAGAAGAACATTATAAACTATCACTCCATACATCTAGGAGACAGAAGTGGTATCAATATTTAGAAGATAGAGATGGTGGTAACAGGGAAGCATTAAGAAATCTAACAGAGTATATGCCAAAAGTGACATATGTGTATCTACTTCATCAGGTATTTATTGGCATATGCTTAACTGCAATTAACAAGAAGATTGAATTTATTTGTTGTTGTTGTTGTTTTTCTTAAACTTCTTAATCTGAACAAGACAAATCACATTATTGCAATAGGTTATATGTTATTGGACTTTTTACTTTTATAATTTTTTTTTTGTATACTTTTATTAATATTTTGTTTTTGATTTCAAAGTTCAATATCAAATCAGTTGTACAAATCCAGTAGTCTTCCCCCTTTTAAGAGAGGAAAAATATTGGCTTCAGTATTTTCTGGATCATGGCTGAGGCTACTTGCTACTGCAACTGCTTATTCACTGCTGCTTAATTTTCATTAAACTCGGTTATTTTAGTGTATTGTCTGCAGTGCTTTGCCTTAGATATCAACATGAGCAACTGATTTTCTCAGAGAAAGCAACAAAAAGGAATAGAGAAGATTGCTTCAGTACTTTCTTGAGCACAACAGAGGAAATAGTGTGCTTTAAAAATACTTGTTTGGAATTGCATTTTGGTATAGATAATGGATCGGCTTCATTGTGGTATTAAAGGTATGGGATGAGGTATTTAAAGATCGTACAGTACTGCCTTGAATAGGAAATGATCAGAAAAAATAAAAAATACTATAAAATATTATGCAGTTGTTTAAGGATGACAAAAATAAGGTTTTTAAAAGATTGATCTGTTGGTGGTGATCTTACCTTGGACATTACTGTTATCAATTTGAGTCAAACCCACCTAATAAGAATTTGACTTGTTCCTACTCATTATTTTCCCTTCATTTTTGCACAGACTTCACAATGATTTTAAATGGATCGATATGATGTTCTTTACATCTTCACAAAGTACTTGTTGTACCTTCTGTCATATCTCTACTCCATTCTGAAAAATTCTTAACTCATCTTAGTGAAAATCAAAACTTGTCTTTTTTTTCTGTCTTTTCTTTGCAGCTCCATCCACTTTCTACTTCTATGTCATATTTGGTTCTTAACCATTAAAAAACACATGCTCTTGTGCACTGGTCATATTTTCCTCATTTACCGTACACGTTAGATGTTATTGGGATCCAGTAATTAATATTTTAGAATTAAAGACAGGTCAGTTATTATTGTTAAAAAAGTGCCATTTTGCCAGTGAAAAAAAAAGTAACCTATAGAAACTACAGATTACCAAGGTGATTTTCAACGGCTGGTACGATCAAAATTTCACCAAATGAAAAACAAAAAACAACAAACAACAGAGCTTTTATAGCTTAGGTTACGGGGCACTTTTTGGTAAACTTTAGTAATCCGAATGTTTGTACTTTTAGACATCCATACTGTGTAGTGTACAAAAGACAAATAGTACGTAGAAATTAATTTTGAGACCTTTTCATACACCTGCTACACTGGATCTAGATCTTTATGCAATTCATTTGTCAAGTAATTAATTTTCGGATGATCCAAAGTACCTAACAACCCAGCGTTGTTTGATTGTTGGATATTTTTGGGGTATTTGATGTCGTCTTTCAGGACCTGGTAGTTTACATTGGCTGAGCTTATAACAAGAAGTAAATATTTATATTAACAATAGTAGCCTCTAATGATTATATGTCAGAAATAATAGTGTAAGAAGGTAATAATGTTTATAATCGTAATGATCATCATCATAATNCCTGCTACACTGGATCTAGATCTTTATGCAATTCATTTGTCAAGTAATTAATTTTCGGATGATCCAAAGTACCTAACAACCCAGCGTTGTTTGATTGTTGGATATTTTTGGGGTATTTGATGTCGTCTTTCAGGACCTGGTAGTTTACATTGGCTGAGCTTATAACAAGAAGTAAATATTTATATTAACAATAGTAGCCTCTAATGATTATATGTCAGAAATAATAGTGTAAGAAGGTAATAATGTTTATAATCGTAATGATCATCATCATAATATTAATAATAGTGTATATATACATATATATACTATTGGGAAAATATTACAACACCATTTGAGATAAGAATATTAGTAAAGGAATTTAAAGAACTTTAAAAATAAAAAGAAGTAAAAAAGAGGTAACGAAAATGTGTCAGGAAAATAAGACAGTTGCCCCAGTGGTTGTCGGAGTTCAGAGTGCTTAAAAAAGAATTGAAACCAGGGAACCTTTTCTTTAATGAAATTCAAAACTTCGTGTTAATGAGTAATGTATTACTTAACAAAAACGAACTTATTATCCAAGTTTCTTATATTTCTTCTAAGCCCTTATGTTAAAGTCTTAATGAATTAATGTAAACAAAGAAACATTTTACAACTTACAGATTTTGTATTCTTTTATTGTAACTGTTAAAACCAACTCAGTGGCATTATTCAAACTTTACAGGGTTGGTTTTCACATAAATACGGTGTGATTCGTTATCGCAATATATAAATGCTAAGAATTCCAAAGAACAGAATAATTCACATATCACAGTGGTATTGTAAAGAGCTGTTATATTTATTTAATTTTGTAATGGAGTTTCAGATTTACATTTTTAAACTGTGAATGTGCTCTCAACGAAATTAGGATAGATGTTGAATTGTAATTTTATCAAACAAAGTTAGAGCACTTATGTAGGGTTTGCAGACTATTAATTTTCAAATTGTCAGTTCTGTAATTCTGAAGAAAGGAGATTTTTAAAAAGATGTCTAAAAATGCTGTGCAGGGAATTAGCTGTGTGTTGTGAAACAACTCCAGCTAATATGGGGTTTCTTTTACGTTATTTTTAGTTTTTATTACTACATATTAACATTATTTTTATTATCGATATAGATTACTGCTATGTATATAGAAGGACATTTAAAAGGTGGTTTTCAGACAGTTCAAGCCTATGCAGACTTTTGTGGCAAATTTAAAGTCTGGCTCGAAGAAAAAAGTCTTAAAATATGGCCACCAAGACACGGCGATGTTCTTATTCAAGACTACCGGGAGACACTAGATCATATCAACAAAGAGGTAAGCCATAATTCCTATTCACCCTTGATCATCTGTCCACGATCAGTCACTATGCAGTAGCATTTAAATGGTAAAATCTTAATCTTAATATTGATATGCCTTTGACCCCCTTATTAGTTTGTATAAAACCTTGTTTCTTTAAAATTAGTAAGATTTACCTTTTGTTGGCATATTGTTTGCTACCAGAATTATTCTTTGGTGTTAATTTTCATTACCAAGAGAAAATTTTGCTACTTTTATATTTAAAAACAATTCCAGCTGACACGTTTTGTTCATTTTTTTAGTTTTTTTATTGTTTAGTCTTTTCCAATTAAGAAAAACTCATGTGAGAAAATTATTCCGTAAAACAAGATCCATTAACGCTTCTTAGTACAGAACTCTCTTCTTGAGACTCCTCTAGCCCAGGAAAGCAAATGAGAAAACACAGACCGAGCGGTCTTGTATCAGCGAGAAAAACATAAGATGGATGGAGAACGTATCGTTACTTTGGCAGCCTAAAACAAGTTCTCTCTACCAACCAACAGCGATAAAAACTGGGTATAACTAGCCACTAAATTTAAGTGAAATTAGGCAAAAAAGGCAGTGAAAATACACGTTAAGGTAGATAAGCTTGAAACTGCACGAAATCATTTGAAAGCAGATGTTGTAACCGTATAACGATGTAAGGGAAAAGTAAGCATAGTTGGACAGCTTATAGATGCTTTAAACTTTGGCGTTATTTCCTTTGGAAGCACTTTCCTTCTATATCACGCCATTAGTGAATGAAGCCTGTGTACTATTGGTCTTAAGATGCACACAGTTTACACTCTTTAGTAATGTTATCCACAAAGATATTTTGAAACTTACGGTGGATTTAAAACATAAAGCAGTGCCTGCTTTTCTTTTTACTCATAATTTGCCTCCCGATTTTTTTCATTCATTTTTAATTTGTATTTGTTTGCTTAGGGGGTTGGGTTGTTGTTGTCTTTTGTTGCTTCTTATAAGCTCTTGTGTTGATGATATATTTCAGTTCACAAAGGCAGCAAAAGAGAAAGAAATTTCTGCTGATGAGTTTTTTCGAAGTGCCAAGTCTTACCTGGAACGATTGCATGAAGTCTGGACATGGCAAAACGAACATGGTACTGCTTACAGAAAGGAGCACCGATCATCTTTGACAGTTCATAGAAATCCAAATTACAGGTATGCTGTGGTGTAGATATTTAATAGAGGTTTGAAAGGGGGATGAGTGTTGGTTGTTTCTGGTATTGTTGATAATGTTAAAAACGTACAGGTGATAATAAGCGTAGAATAGAAATTTTCGGGTACAGCAACTCTTGACAAGATTACAGCTCCCGCCATCGAATTTCTGACATTATTTCATTGGCATGTGAATAGGCTTTTTTTATGTTCGACTTGTTAACTGTCACCAGACCGGGTGAAATGCTGAATGATAATTATCATTTCTATTTTATCACCAAATAATTTGTAAGCCATTCTTTTTTTGAGAATAGATCATCAGGAAGGTAGTTTTATTCTTTTCGTCTACTTCTGCTTCTGCTTTTCCTTCTTTTTCTTTTTCTTTTTCTTTTTCTTTACCATCATCAGCTTGTTTTTACATTACTTTGAGTAAAAAGTAATTTGACTAGTATGCCCTGCATAGTCTAGCCTGGGTTTTATAAAAACCATACTTCCTTGAAAAGGATCAATAATGACGTATTTTTTCCGGTTTGTATTTCATAGCTCACGAGGATAACTTAATTTATCATAAAACGACGCCGTTTATTGATTAACCTGTTTTGGTTTTTGACTAGTTAAATAATTGCCTGGAAGTGCAACTAATTATATTTGATGGTGTAATTCCAGTAGTTATTTGTTCAAAGGCAGGTGACTGATAAGCAGGGAAAGAGCCCTGTAACCTCTTTTAGTCAGGCCATGATTCTGAGACTCGGGTCTGTTCAGGCAAAAGTTTAATATAGTTTTCATTTGATGTATGGTGTGTTCGCTTCACCCTTTGTTGATTTTGGTTTCCAAAAATGGGCCTTTTGCAATGAAAACAGACAAACAGTAAATATACAAGATTTTACCTGATATTGTTAGCAAATATAGGAAGTGGCCACATCAATGGGATCTCCCACAAAGTTTGTGGTGGGACCTGTATTCTGCAGGACCTGCATTCCTCCATTTTTGTATTCCGCAATATTACTGTAAGTATCCGTTCGAGTCATAATTTACTTCCCTAATGACATGGAGTAATCAGAGTAAACATGGAAATGTTGAGAAATTTGCAAGAGAAAACAAAATGCCAACAAAACAAAACGCCTACACCATTCGTAAAGCGAGTGAGTCTTATTGTTGCAGCTTGTCATTTTTGCAGTTGCTTTGTTTTCGTTTATTATAAAATAACATTTTACTAATCATATTAATAAAAATATATATAATAATAATTAGTTACCGTTACTATCAATAATGTTTTATGTATTTCTTATGAAAAGTTTTACGTATTTTGTATTTGTTATAAAAAGCGAAAATGATAGATTAGATGTACACATATTTTTTAATTTGTAAGTTTGAGGTCATGATATTTTTTAACTTTTGAATATTTTTTTTTTGCAGTTATCCTTTCAACTCTTAGTACCGCTATGTCAACAATTATTACAGACCTTTCCCTATTATCGATCATGAGCATCTCTGGTTTCGTTTCCCTAATCCCATTATCGCACTGAGTTATTATACCCAATAGGATCTGCATTTTCAACTACAACGTGTGAGGCTTTCGATCATACCACTTTGCCGTGTCTCCTTTTTATTCTTTTTGCGCCAGTGTGGTACACTCGCAAATGACATGGCTTATTGTTTCCCCATTCAGACCACATTATCTCTGCGATTCAGCAGTTTTATCAATGTTTTCCTTCACATAATTAGTTCTAATGGCATCCACCTGCGCTGGACATATGAATGATTCAGTTGGGGTTTTTAAATCACAGCTATTTCGAAGATGCCTCTTATTAATGGTGTATGGTAAATCGTTGATCAACTGACCATACATTTGTTTGTCTCTCCAAGCTTCCTTTTTTCATTCAAAAATCTCTGAAACTCTGACTCTTTGACACAGTTCTCAACGTCTAATATGCCTACATGCTTACCACGTTGCAACAGAGTTTCAGTTGTATTCTTTAGGAACCATCCCAAAATATCCTCCTCGCTCCTGATGGCGTCTTCACAACTCAGCAATCTTCTTCCACCCTCTTTTTGATTAATATAAAGTAGATCTGCATCACTTATGGGGTGAAGCCCATTTTCTAAACAATTTTCGAGTTTTTCTGTCGAGATCCTTTACTTCATCTACGTTCTATTTCATAATTCCAGCTTCGTACCTTAAAACTGCTACTGCGCATGTAATGATAACTTTGATCTTGTTTCTGCGTTTCTGCCATTTAGTTTAGATTTGAGAATCAATCGTGTACGCCATTTATACTTCGTTGAGAATTGGTCTTTCATCACACTCTCCTTGATCTTATCATATTCTAGAATTCCGAGGTATTTAAAGGATTTCTCTTCGATAGTTTTTACCACACTCCCATCAGGTACTTTAGCATCTTCATCATCCTTTTTTTTTCTTTTTTTTTAGTTAATTACAATGCCCAGCTCCATTTGTTGTTTACAGGGCCCCTAGCCTGCAGGACGCTATTCAAAGGGACTGGAGCAAAGAGGAGACGAGCTCTATTTCACGTATACATAGGGTTGGAAGGTGTTTAGTACAAATGAACTATCAACCCATTATTTACACTGGTATTCCCCAATACTACCACTGCCTCGGAATATGATTTTCTGTAGCCTGAAAGAGAGTAATGTAATTTATGGATGGTCTGTGTTTATTTCTCCTAGTTTGTACTTAAAAATATTTTCTTGCAATGAAAACGGACTCGCCACCTTAATTGGGAATGGCGCAATACAAATTGTTTCAAATAGGCGACGTGTAACCAACTTGTGAAAGTTGCACGTAAAATAAGGTGCTTACTCCTATGAATATCACATTTTACTGTTAGAAATAATGATCAATGACCCTAATCTAATTTCCTATTCTTTATTATTTTCTCCTATAGGAAATATTTAGCACGTGGATTAGTAGAAGATTTTTTTCAATTACGTGTTTATTTTGAAAGAAAAGAAATTTTAAGTCATTGGCTTAAAGAAAATACTTGGCTTCTCTCATTACTTGGGGACTCACCAATACAGAGTTTACAGTCTACAGTATGTGCTACCGATTTAGCTTTATCTTTACGTCCGAATGACCCTATGGTAAACTTAGTACAAAGGTGAGTTGGCCTGATCTTAGCGCACTACTCAAGAATTGCTAAGCAGTTAGTGAAAGTTTTCTTACCCACCCCAGGTAGTTGCCTAATAAACATCAGCAATATACAGTTAATATCAATTGTTCATTCTTATTTGACTAATTCCTCCACCCCCAACCAAAACTCTGCAATGAAGAAAAAGGAAATAATAGCAGATCACACTAAATGCAACAGTAAAATAAACCATATCAACAGTGAACCAGGTGGTTGCAATATAGAATAAGAACAGACAAATAAACATTTATTAGATAACTTAAAAGTAAAAAAAAATATGATTTACTAAATTTCTTAATTATTGTGTGTTAACCATGTTCTTAAAACTGAAGTTTAGTGTAATACCTTTATTTATCCAATCGATGCAATTAACCGGTTTTAATCAAAAGGAAAACTGCGTCGTACATAATGTGCGACTGGTGATTTTCTCTCTCTCTCTCTCTCTCTCTCTCTCTCTCTCTCTCTCTCTCTC
>RDPX01000026.1:590125-630125 GCA_003991215.1 Morbakka virulenta
CTCTCTCTCTCTCTCTCTCTCTCTCTCTCTCTCTCTCTCTCTCTCTCTCTCTCTCTCTCTCTCTCTCTCTCTCTCTCTCTCTCTCTCTCTCTCTCTCTCTCTCTCTCTCTCTCTCTCTGTTTGTGTGTGTGTGTCTCTCTCTCTCTCTGACTTGGGAGGCTGATTAAAATTTCCTCAAATATATGATTGTAAACCTCATGATTGAGAAATTGCCAAAACAAATTTAGAATAGATGTAAGAGCTTTATCATGTCATAAGTCGTAAGCTTTTTCCGAGCTACGTTTCGAGAGATATTACTCTCATCGTCAGGCTTTAGAATAGTTTGTACTTTTTATTTTATTGTAATTTAGTATTTCGTACAGTGGAGGAAGAAGTTGAAGAGTAAATTATTGTTTTGGGTTTTTTTGGTTTTGACGCGTAGGGGTGGGAAAAAGTTTTCACGTTTACTATACTTTCCTTTTTTGGGTGCGGAAAATAAGTTGTTGTAGATGTTAATGGATCAACTTTTCAAAACAGATAAACAAGGCTTGACTTTTTGAAATTCGATATAGTCTTTTCTTCCTGCAAGGGTGCTGAAGCACTTGTAGTTTTAATAATGTTCATCAAGCTTTTGTTTACTCAGATTAATTCTTTATGACAGTTCAGTTTTTGTTTTCTTTTCAGATTTTTAGAAACTGGGCTCCAGACTGATTTCAACCGAATTCGGTTAAAATTATCAGAAATGGCCAATTCCCAGCTCCATTTGTTGTTTAAAAAGGCTCGTAGCTTGCAGGACGCTATTCAAAGGGACCAGGCGCAAAGAGGGGACGAGATTTATTTCAATGATATACATAGAGCTGGAAGGTGTTTAGTACAAACGAACTATCAACCCAGTATTTACACTGGTAGTCCCCAATACTATCATTGCCTCGGAATATGATTTTCTGTAGTCCGTAGGAGAGTAATATAATTTATGGAGGGTTTGTATTTATTTCTCCTGGTATGTACTTGCTACCAAACAACAGATTATTTATGATGCGTTACTACCCAATCTCTCTTTTCGATACATTTTCCAATACAGAGTAACCATGCATTAAAATGATAATCGAATTGACACTACTGAATTCCTTAACAATAGCGATTGCTTACATAGAATAAATTAGTAATTTAGTTTTAAAAAAAGTCATATTTACACTGCTTTTGTCAACAGTCTTTGGCTACTGCTGCTTTCATTATGTTTAAAGCGTAATGCCGTTTTTTCAGTTCAAGATCCTGGAGGTCTTTTAATTTTACAAACATAACTAAGTACCCTGCCACGTGTAAGGTCCATTCATTTATAAGCCTAGATATTTGTAAGCCCATCCACAATAATGCCCATTCATGTATTACTATACATAACCCATACGGTGCATTAAGAAGAATAGTTGATTTGATGGCACAAAGGCTTTGAATTGAAATTTTTATATTCTGTCTTCTGTTTTAGCTCTCAAAAACCCATTTGGTTTTGTATGTATCTTTGGTGTATTAATAAAATCTAAAAAGGGCAAAGCATTGTTAGTAAACTTTAACCTACTGATTAATGTAGACATGATGCTAATGCATAGATCAACTCGGGGCCTAGACAAGGCAGGTTTGCAGTATTTGGTTAAAGTAGTTCATTACAAAGTAGCTTTTCTGATCTTTTTTAATGTGGTAACAGGAGTAAACATATTGATAGTTTCGTAAGACCGGGACACTCCTTTTATGTGATTTGTATAGGATGACTCGTCAAAGCTTTAGCTAGTATTGTGTAGTAATATGTTTGTACCAACGCTACAAATTGGGGCCATAGACACTTACATACATCTTTTCGGTCGGTTTCACGTGGTTGTATTTTGAATGAAACCTATAGAAAAACGTAGTTTACGTTGATAATTCACACACATACTCAAGATTTATATCTGAATGATTCGTCTGAATTTGTTATATTTGTATATAACGTACACCATTTACTTACTTGCATTTAGATTATTTATTCTTTACCGTGCCTTTCACAAGTTTGTCTCACTTGTTGACAGTCAATTAAGGTACAAAGTTGCAATAATAATGATTGCGTATTGCTTCAGGTTTTATCACTGCTTGATTAAAAATTCCTCAGATGTCACTGAATACCTTTCAAAAAATGATATTTCAAGGTACAGCAAGTTGAAAGTACTTAAAGTCCCAGGCACTTCATACTGACAAGAGAGAATCTATATTGTGAGAAAGGGGAATTTGGTTGGACTCGTGGTGAAAATTACCTTATTGTTCTCGTGGCCGTTAGTCTCGTAATAGCGGAGTATACTGCTTGGAATTAGATCATTTATATTTTTCTAATTGTTTCAGGTTTATGACAATTTTTTTCATCAAATAATCCCCTCAGTAATGTTGGCTATTGAAAGTAAAAAATTAACAGTTTGGAAATAATAACAGTTGGGTCATAAATAGGATTTTATTCATTTTTCAATATTGTGTTCTTTTGTTTCAACACAAATTTAACAGAGAACATAAGTATGGCATTCTTGAAGCTGAAAAAGCAGCTGGATTGTCGGAAGAACACTAAATAGTTTATTGAAAACTGTTGAAAAAAAAGTGATTACCTTCTTTTGATAGAAACAGGAGTCATAAAATTGGTGTGTTTAGAGAGCAGCTCAATATTCGATTTTTAATTCAGAAGTCTGTTCATCATTAATTTTGATCCCAACATAATAATTGCCAGGGTAAACGACATGAGTAGCATATTCGATCAGATATTAGGTCTGTTTTCCTTAAAATACTCCTAACAATACCACCTTTGAATTTTAAGCAAATAATTTATAGCTGGATATAATTTCAGAGTAGGCATCAGTATAACTCATGTTATTTTAGGAGTCTAAAGAAAGTAACAATGTTTAGCTTTTTGAATAAAATACAAATTCTTTCTTAGGACGCATTTTCACGACGTATGTGCACAGTAGACCTTGAGTTCCGGGAATGTGATAATCTTCTAGAACGGATTGATAACTACTTTTTAAAGCTACCTTTCCGTAACCGATACACTTAATTTGTCAGTCATCTAAATTCTCTTTAACAGTTTTTAGTTTTGCGATAAAAACAACGCATTGATTTGCCGTAGTATTTCAAGTTTAAAAAATTCTGTGCTAATTTGCAGTGTGTATAAAATTTAGAGATGTCCAAAAAATTTAAGAAATGGTGCATTTTTAATCCACGCATTCATTTGATATAAGAGTATTATAGCTTAGATGGCAAGTATTTGAATTGTAATTATGAAAAATAACCCTGTTGATCATTTGTCTTTAATGGTACTTATCAATAGAATATAATTTAACTAGTTTGCAGGTATGCCATACTTGGACCTTGCTGTTGTGTGCGATATATGGCTATATGAAAATATTTTATTTGTTATATATCATTACTTGTAATTGAGGGCAATTAAAAAAAAGGGTTGTTTTGTTCTCCTCGTCACTTCCTTATGCCATTCAGCCTTTTTGCTTTAACCCGTAACATCTGCAAGTACACTCTCGCAATATTTTACCAAATTGCACATTTTTCTAGGAATTTCAATATTAATATATTATATATATATTATATATTTACTATCCAGTGTTGGTTTGATCACTGACAAACCTTTTCCTGCGTCCGTCTTATCAGGCTGTTACATGGGTAGATTATTTTAAGGGTAGGTATATTTATTGGTATGCTTTTATACGTATGATGCATGTCTTGCGGCTGTATCCATATGCAAAGGACTGACAAGTCTTGGCGTTATGTTTTTACATTCGACTAGTACTAACGGTGGATAACCAATCCTGCGACGACGTAAAGTCGGGTGTTCTGCATTTGTTGAGAAGTGCACGTGTACATCGTCCAGTATATCGTGCATATTAAAGTCAGTAGTATTAATATATTATTAATAGTATTAATGGGACAAATGACTAAAGCATATCGTCAATATGTCTCATTCTGTACGACAATTTAAATCGCAATCGGTTCGGACAGCCTTGAATTACATGAATTAAGAATTATTCAGCACTTGTTTTGCGAATCTAGTCGAGGGGTACTAGACCACCGTTTATGATCGGAAGATGTAACTTTAAAGTTATTGATTTTAATCAGTATCGTTCCTGTGGTCTGCAAGAATCATCAAGTTTTGAGACCTAGCATGCATGGCTCTTTGTTTTTGTCCACTCTGGGATCAATTTTCAAGCAAGGGAAAGCTCCCCACCAGAGGGGAACTTAGAGAGAAGGCGAGTATGTATTGTTATCCATGGTGTGTTGCATGAGTTCTCGTCAATCCTTACTAACTCCATTTCATCCCCTTCGGATACATCCTAGATGGAATTCTTTAAAAGACAAATTCTACCGTTTATCATCAGTCGGATATCCCTGTATGTCTTAATTTTTACTTGTTTTTTACTGTAGCCATCTGCGTTTGGCTGTGGTACGTTATTCGCTGTCTCAGTGTTAAGGAAACTAATGGAAGAGGAGGACTAAAGAATTATCTACACTAATTGGTGACGACACTGCCAGGACAAGGAATTTTTATTACGAAGTAAAAGTCGGCTTTTTTGTTTACAACTGTCATCAATTTTTTTATTATTTCTATTTTTTTAAAATTATTACTGTTGCTGTTTTTTTGTTATTACAATTGTCTATTTGGTATCTCTATTTGGCGTTACTGACCGAATCTTCATAAGAGACCTGGGCCCAGAAAAGCTGTTCTTCCTTCCTCAGTTGTGATATTCTTGCTTTGTATCCCAGTATAGATAATATGTATAAAAATATTAATTATGTATTATTATTATTATTATTATTACTTTTTTACTATTACTACTACTATTATTATTACTACTACTACTACTTGTATCCCAGTATAGATAATATGTATAAAAATATTAATTATGTATTATTATTACTTTTTTACTATTACTACTACTATTATTATTATTACTACTACTACTTGTATCCCAGTATAGATAATATGTATAAAAATATTAATTATGTATTATTATTACTTTTTTACTATTACTACTACTATTATTATTATTACTACTACTACTTGTATCCCAGTATAGATAATATGTATAAAAATATTAATTATGTATTATTATTACTTTTTTACTATTACTACTACTATTATTATTATTACTACTACTACTTGTATCCCAGTATAGATAATATGTATAAAAATATTAATTATGTATTATTATTACTTTTTTACTATTACTACTACTATTATTATTATTACTACTACTACTTGTATCCCAGTATAGATAATATGTATAAAAATATTAATTATGTATTATTATTACTTTTTTACTATTACTACTACTATTATTATTATTACTACTACTACTTGTATCCCAGTATAGATAATATGTATAAAAATATTAATTATGTATTATTATTACTTTTTTACTATTACTACTACTATTATTATTACTACTACTACTACTTGTATCCCAGTATAGATAATATGTATTATAATATTAATTATGTATTATTATTACTTTTTTACTATTACTACTACTATTATTATTATTACTACTACTACTTGTATCCCAGTATAGATAATATGTATAAAAATATTAATTATGTATTATTATTACTTTTTTACTATTACTACTACTATTATTATTATTACTACTACTACTTGTATCCCAGTATAGATAATATGTATAAAAATATTAATTATGTATTATTATTATTATTATTATTACTTTTTTACTATTACTACTACTATTATTACTATTACTACTACTACGGAAGTGGAAGAGAGTAAATGTCTTATTCATGCAGAGTTTGAACAATGATCCATTCTGAGAATATGGAACAAAAGCTCCTAATGCTGCTTTACAATTTCTGTGCCTGTAGTTACAGTCAAGTCAAAAACTGTACGAGTGATTCTCCCACTGGAACAATAAAACAAATAGGTCTTACTGCTCAGTTTGTTTTCCCAAATACTTTTCTAACTATCCTGGCCTTACCTATGAGGCATGCATTCTGCAATACTTTTTCATACCCAAAACTTTTCCAAGCTCGTAACGTCAATTCCTGATATTCGTTTATCTTGTTCTTTTCTTTTTCAAAGACGACTATCGAAGGAACATCCAATATCCGTGAGGGTGCTGTGTTTTTCTTTATTTACAAGTACAATACCTTGCCACCTTGTTTTTATTTCGTCGTTACATTGGATACTCGTGTCAACTAAAAATTTTCAATGCATTGTTCTCAACAGATACCTTTGAACGTTAATCGTACAACTTTTCTGGTTTCTCTAAATCATATTTTGTATAAGGTTGCAAACGTATCAATTTTGCCACATTGTCATTGCATCTCATATTCTCGCTGGGTTAGTGTGATGCATTCACTGCTTATATCTTCACCTCTTCCTCCCTTTTCACCGCACATCTTGCATTAGGGAGTATCAGAATACTTTTCGATGTGTCTGACAAAGTTCGCCCTGATTGCTAGTTCTTGTCCAGAGCACAACTGCGCTTCCGTATGAACCTTCATATCTCCATGTACCAGCCATTTCCAGGTATTCTTCGTGTCAACTACGTCCTGCAGTTGCCCAACAGTCCATACATCACTTTTTCAGACCATTTACCTTTTAATTGTTTTGTCTGTTCTCTTTTAAAGCCACTCTTAGATTTTGCGCCGTCAGTCTTGGTTGTCACACCTAACAGTTTTCCAGTAAATTTCTTAACATATGGCCCAAGGCAATTTTCTTCCCTTCAACTGACATTTTCACGCCCATCAAACCCTGATATCCTTTCCTTCTCCTCAGATACAACCTGTCTTTATCGCTTTTAAAGTGAAAGGCACCATAAACAGTCAAGAGTTTTCCTTGTTTTTCTATCTACGTTTTTCAATTCACTACTTTCCAATCAATACCTGCTCCATATCTCACTGTAGCAACTGCCCGGGTATTGATTGCATTAATTTTTCTCTTCCCATTCAGTTTTGATTTAAGGCCCAACCTACTAAGTCTTCTAGTATATTCCTTGATAGTTTTCTTTTTCATTTTACTTTCCTTGCTCATATTCCATTCTAGTATTCCAAGATATGTATAGTCTTAATCATCTACTTCTTATCTTCTACTCGTTTGGAAGCTAAATTCCATAGAATTTAACGAGTTTTCCTCGTCTGGCAATCACAAATTCACATTTCTTTAAACCAAATTTCATTCCAATACCTTGGCTAAAAACATACCGTATTTACAATTTGATCCTCACTTTTCCCGAAGAGTTTAATGTCATCCATAAAGAGAAGGTGATTCAACTTGAGTTCCTTCTGTCCCCACTCACAAAACGCAGTAACCTTTCCAGGCAGAAGAGAAAGAGGTAACATGCTTATAATATTAATAAGGGAGATAAAGTACTTCCTTGAAAGATTCCTCTTTTTACATTTGCATCATGTTGTTCTTCTCCATTGGAAGGAAGTGAGAGCTTCCATTGTTTCATGCTTCTTTCTAAAAATTGTCGAACATATTTAGCTATGCAAAACATGTCCAGGCATACATTTATCCAGGTGACATTCAGAAGAAGTAATAATAATAATAGATATCTGGATGACACATGGAAGGACGATCTTGTGCCAAAAAGACCCTACAAAGGGGAAAGCTGTTGACAACCTTCGTCCTATTACGTGCCTTCCCTTAATGCGATAGTTGTTGACGAGAATGATTACAGCAGATATTTACACGATAGATAACGAAAGTATGTTTCCTGAAGAACAGAACGGGTGTAAAAAGGGTAGTCGTGGTACCAAAGACCAGTTGTTGATTGACGAAACTGTTTTAAAAGACGGCAGGAAGAAGCTTACGAATCTAGCTATGGTGTCGATTGCTTATGAAAAGGCTTACGACTTTATACCCCATAACATCCAAGCACTACTGGTATAGCTTTCACCTTGAACCCTTGCCTTTTCTCTCGTAGTTCGAAACACAGTTGTTGATATTTTGCAATCTTTTTATTTCTCTTTGCCGTTTCTTTTTGTCTCTGTCATTATTATTATTATTTTATTATTGTTATTACTAGTACTATTACTATTACTATCTATATTCTATACTAAAATGTCATCTAAAGTTATACCTGTTTCTAATTAAAAAACAGGTTACATGTAACTGAATGTTCCAAGCGATGCAATACCTTATACAGTGATACAGATAAAGGTTTCTCAAAATTACTGCAGCTCCTTATGGTTTTCAATCTCACCGAAACACCTAAGCTCTCAAAAATGTTCGACACCACTCATAAAGTACCGATGACACTGACTTTTCTCATGTTCTGCAATGTCCTAAATTCATCGTTCAACATTTGATATTTTTCCTTTCTTTTAAACTCTTTCTCCTTTACCCTGCTATCTGCAGGCATAGCAATATCCTTTTTTGCCCTTGACTCCTCTTCTTCATTCACAAACACGATGTCCTCTGTCCTAGGTTCTATAACATGAGGGAGGATCCTGCAGGTTGAAGTCCTGCATAATTCTAAAATGTTCATTCTTTCTGACACCGTCGGGTTTATGTCCGTATCAGATTTTTCCCCTTTTTTTCACCGGCTTTGTCGCACAACTGCCAGTTAATATATCAAGCAATTTTGTCATTTCTCTTTTTATTACACTCAGATCAAGCCAGCTCTTTTAAAACTTTTAAAAACATAAAATTATCTAAATTTTCATCATTCTGATCTCTGGCATAATTTGTAAGAAAGGAGCAGAGCACACTATATTGTGCTTCAGTACAGCCTTTCAAATCTCTTTTCCCCAACCATTGCCACGAACTGCTCCAATGTACTTCTTCCTTACCAGTAAGAATGACCCTCATAACCTCTTCTCTTACCATTCCTTTTTTAATTTCTATCTGTTCGTTTTGAACTGTTCATGGTTTATTGTATTCTGATTGAATATCTCCATAAATTGATACAAAATTTAGACCAGCCTCGTTAGAAAAATAAAAAATATAATCTTAAATACAAGGGAACACTATTTTTCTACCCTAAAGCAATGTTTAACACTTATTTAACCCCCTTCTTTTTCTTTTCTACCAACACTGTCTTGCAACATCACTTTTACGGTCCAACTTATTCATAAAGAGCAAGACCTGTGTCCTTCGATCTAATTTTTTCAGTTCATATCATCTCCAGTTAAGTATTCTACTCCGGTAACTCATTAAAGATACTGCCCATGTGCCTATTGCTTTGATCCTCCTTCGTCGATTTTCTGTACTACTATCCTCGACCTCCAAAGGTATTCTTTAAAGGATGTATCCGACTTTTTCTCTTTTTTGATATTCAGGACTTCTACATATGCTAGATTTCCATTCTTCCCTCTCGAGCTCTTAGATTGTCTATCCATCAGACAATTTTAAACCTCAGCACTTAAAAATTCCCCCTTTTTCATAAACCAGCACACCAGACCTTTGAACACGCAACTCTATGTTGATATCTTTCCCGATGCCATGCAATTTGGCCACAGGCTTTCAATTTCTTTTTCACTTTTTTTCTTGCACTTTCAAATCATCCATAAAAAACAAGATATTTATTTTTTCATTCCCTACAATATAATTAGTTTTTATTTTACTAAGGACTTTAGATTACAGGATCAAAAAAACTGCAAGATAAGTGAGGCAAGGCTGTCACCCTAAAATATTCCCCTGCCAGCGTCTACAAAGCCCAGACCCTCCATATGTCGTAATTGCAGTTTTCACTGACCTTTGTAACCATCTGACTATATTTTCTGACATATTTGGTAGTATGATAAATTCAGTGAAATATGAATATGGTACCATATTGTAAGCCTCTTTTCGTTCTACTTAAGTTATTCACAAGTTCCTGTCTTTTCTTGCAATTTCTAAGGATCGTTGCATCTAGATAAATGGTCATTAGTTCTTCTCCTTTTAGGTTTACATCTTTTCTCCTCATCCTATAGAAGTTGGCTTTTCTCCATATATCTGTATATACTGTTTGAAATGATGCTTGTTAACAACTTCCACGCAAGGGGGAGGCAAGACATTGATCGTCAAATTCCTAAATACTCTTCTTTTTATGCGTCGTTCTGGAACAGGTCCCTCCGTTTCTTAGTCAAGCAAGCAGAAATTTATCCACCCCCTTTCAACATTGCACCCATCTGTGTGACAATTCAGCCATGAAGTTTTGTCACTCTCATTCACCAGTATCTTGGGACTCCGTCACGCCCCGAGGTTTTCCATTCGGACTTCTTTCTGCCCGGAGGTGACTCAATATACTGACTAGTTGCCTTTTCATATCTTTCTCGCCTCTTTTACTGTCACTCTGCGTCTGACTCATGATTAATTTCTGCAGACCAGATGATGGACCATAATCTCTTACTCCCAACTTTAAGTATGGCATTTTCGGCTACTTCTTTGTCATTCTAATACACCCTTCTTTTGTGTTATCAAGTGATCACTTTGTAATATGACAGAAGGTCCCGTGCGATGGCGTGCGGTGTGGTTTTTTTGTGATTTATAGGTTGCTACTTTCAAAAAGAGGGTCAAGAAAATTGACTGTAAACTGTAAAAAAAGCGGACCCAGAGTAAATTCTTCTAAACAATTTATACAATTCTTGTTCTTACCCAAATACTGTAAATTACTTAATTTCTACAACATAATTTTAGAATTATTTTGCTATCATTTGAACATAGTGCAGTGAAAACCATTCAATTGTTCATAGGCCCTACAGTTTGTTATTCCCTTGGGAGATCACTGACATACAGATCAGAGATAATGCATGCTCATTAAATAATTTAAAATAATTAAATAAAATAAATAATTTAAAAAAATCATTGCTGCCCTCAAACCGGGAAAAGCTCCAGACAGCTCCAAGGACCAATCTCCCTACTAAGTATTACATGCAAACGATTTGAACGTATGATACTTGGAAGGTTTAGCACCACCATTGATGAGAAACTCATCCCAGAACAGGTCAGCTTTCGCCCAGGGCATTTGTGCTCAACACAACTCACGAACCTGACGCAGCATATTGAAGATGATTACCAAGAAAAACTCATTACTGGAGCAACATTTGTGGATTTAACAGCTGCATACGACACTGTACAACATCAACACCTCATACACAAAATTGGGACCATCACAAATGTTGTAGACCTGTGTCGTACAATGCAAAGTATGCTGGAAAATAAACGGTTTTTCGTTGAACTTAATGGTCAGCGAAGCAGATGACGCATACAACTTAATGACCTATCACAAGGAAGTGCTTTATCACCTCTCCTCTTTAACATCCATACAAATGATTTACCATTACCGAGTGAATCTAGGCGTTTCATTACACTTCATTACACCTGTATAACAACTCAACAGCGGTCCTTCACTAAGACAGAAAACACCCTCGAGAACGCCCTGAACCAGTTTACTGCTTATTACGAGTCCAACGACTTGAAGCCAAATCCCAAGTTTGTGCTTTTCACCTGAAAAATCAAGAGTGAAAGCGTACTCTCAATATTACATGGAACCAACAAACTGGAGCACCATCCACATCCAAAATATTTGGGCGTCACTCTGGATCGAACACTCTCTTTCAAATCACACTGCTCTAATGTTAAGGCAAAGATTGCCACAATGAATAATCTGTTGCGCAAGTTGGCAACCTCCAAGTGGGGAGCCAACCCATCAACACTGCGCACCACTGCTTTTGCCTTATGCTTTTCAGTCGGCGAGTATGCATGATCCACCTGGGGAAGGTCAACACATGCCAAGCAAGTAGATATTTCGCCCAATAACACTTGTAGAATAATTACAGGGACAATGCGATCCACACCAGTCCATACTCTGTATGCTCTGTCAGGCATAGCCCCACCACATGTGAGAAGGACATCTTTCTCTTATCTGGAACGATTAATGCAAATCACCGATGAGCGTCACCCGTTGCATAACCATGGTCGACCTATAACCTGACTGAAATCAAGTCATAGCTTACTGNGCTTTTGCCTTATGCTTTTCAGTCGGCGAGTATGCATGATCCACCTGGGGAAGGTCAACACATGCTAAGCAAGTGGATATTTCACTCAATAACATTTGTAGAATAATTACAGGGACAATGCGATCCACACCAGTCCATACTCTGTATGCTCTGTCAGGCATAGCCCCACCACATGTGAGAAGGACATCTTTCTCTTATCTGGAACGATTAATGCAAATCACCGATGAGCGTCACCCGTTGCATAACCATGGTCGACCTATAACTTGACTGAAATCAATCATAGCTTACTGTCCATACCAGATGAAAATATCTCATCTTCTCAATCTCAACGAGAAACCACGAGAAGGCACTATCGAACGAATCACCAAACTCAACAGCTTTTGAGAGCAGAGGTGTAGTACCTAAAAATCAACTTGCTACTGGCCACGATCTTGGCAGGTCAACGTGGTGCAGTCTAAACCGGCTACGTACTGTTTCTAATAGATGCAAATCTCTCATGAAAAGAATGGAATTATCAACATCTGACACCTGCAGCTATAACGCCACACTGTGGACCACCTCCTGCAATGTCCAGACGCCCCAAATTGCAACGTCACTTACTTAAAGGAGCCCACACCATCGGCAATATCACGGTTCCTGCTACTGGGCAGAGACGCTGTAGCAGAGACACGAAAACGAACGAATGAACGATTAAATTATTATTTTACCATTTGATCATACCACCCTTCACGATGGTAAGGAAATCTGTGAACAATCAAAATGAAAAGAAAAGGACAGGGAAACAAGACCAAAGTCGAAACACACCTCCTTCCAGATGAAAAGTAGTTTTTGCTGTCTCCAATCTGAACTAATAAATGAAAACGCTTGTCAGATCATTCTGAAAAGTAAAATGCTCGTCACTTTCGTCTTTGTCAGAGCGTTGTTCGGTTGCGTCATCAGTGTTGACATTTGCTCTGGATTTTTGTTTACAAATTAACGGAAGTGAAGCATGTTGATATTAAAGATAAAGAAACTGTGACCAGACTGAGGGAAAATATATTTTTGAACTTCGGAGATAACCAGGATGGAAGATTTTTGGAGCGATCACCCTGCTAGTCTTATTGACATGAGCGATGTATCGCCCTCATGACACTTGTACACAAAAAGGCCCTTTTAAAGGCCGTTGAATTGTTAAGCACTTTTTCTTGCAAACTTTTCGTTTTGCGCTAACGATGTTTGACAAGCGTTGGACATTTGAAGCGTGTGTGGAGGTGTGCATGTGCGATCGGACGCCTTTTGTTACAAAGACTGCACAGACTTTTTTTCCAAATCGCTAAATCATCTAAACATATATTTTTAGTTTGTGATCTTCCGTTTTAAAGACTTGACGTAGTTGCGCCATAAGTATTACAACTTTTTGGAGCCAGTTATTTTTTCTCAACTTGGCCATGAGTTTTACACTTTATTTTATTGTTTTTTTGCCAGAATGTTCATGTGTTTTATGATTTAATTTATTGTTTGTTTAATCCTTTTTCTCCACCATAGTTTGTTTATTTTCCTTTTGTTTGCTTAAGCTGATGTTAACTTAATTTTCTACTAACAAATATGAAGGCAGCATTGATTAGCTGTCTAGCTTTGGTGGTGTTGTTAGTCTGTATGTTAAGGGTCAAACATCACTTAGTACTTTATCTAACATGCTTTTGGAATCCCACAACACACCTGATAAACAAAGCACCAAAGTTTTAAACTTGGCTCCCATTCGTTTTCTGAAGTATTAACTGTTGAAACATTACTTAAAAAGAGGGAAGTGTTGATAATGTGCCACAAAAACCAGTATTTTCTTCGAGATACCATCTTTAGGAAGATGCTTTTGAGGGAGAAAGACTCAAGCCTGACTACGAAAGACGGCTAGACCTATTAGACTTTAACCTGGATTTTCAAACTATGGGATGGTTTATTGTTTAAACTTTTTCTTTTACTGGGATTACTACTTGAGTATGCTAAAGAAGTCATCTATCCCAGGACACTGGGTTTTAGGTGCAAGTGAGTCGCCTTTTGCTTCTTCTCCTCTCTGTTTCAAACAGTTTTGCCATGTGAAAACTAGAATGTGGACAGTTTATGGGTATCAGATGTTTATCCTCCTTGTACATTTCGGCGTTAAAAGTTTTTGGAACCATTGGATTTTGGAACCAAGCTCCTGTGAGAGTAAAGGGCAAACTGCACAGGACAATGGTGAGACCAGCAATGATGTACGGCTTGGAAAACGTTCCTTTGTCAGCAGGACTTGAGAAACAGATGAACGTAGCCAAAATGAATATGCTTTGATAGTCTCTGGGTGTTACCGGGAGAGAAATTTTCCGCAACGACGTAGTGAGAGACAAGCTGGACATTGAACAACTCTCGCAGAAGATATGAGAATCGAGGTTGAGGTGATTCGAACACGTGGAGAGAATAGACACACCATAAAGGAGAAGAAAGGGAAGGCCAAAACAAAAATGGATGGATAACATTAAAGTTGATATGATGGAAAAGAAGTTTAGTCAAGAGGACACCCAAGATCGCGCTGTATGGAGATCGAAAATTCGCTGCGGAGACCCCTGAAAACAGGGAGAAGCCAAGAGAAGAAAAAGAAGTCACTAGTAAACACGTTACATCGTGTGCTTACGCGGAAAGCAGCCTTTTCTGAGAGTAAGTAGGAATGGTTTTTTAAAATTTATCTTTAAACGTGCTGAGAATACAGGATAGCCAAGTAAACATGTAATAAAAGGTGTATTCTAAATGACGTTGGCGTGAAACGGAACATATAGTAATTAAAGGGCTATAAGGATCTTGCAGTGGATAGGTTGAAGACAGGAGGATGTTGGAAATGACCACTATCTCAGAGAAAAACAATTAAATTATGAAAGAGTAAATTCAATTTAGTATTTTAAATCTGGTCTATGAAAAATTTAAGGGTGAAATTTTACATAACATACCCACAACATGTCGTAAAGGAAAAGGCGGATGACAAAGTTGAAAAAGAAACGCATGAACTTTCTGCGAGTCCAAACAGCACGGTTTGTAAGTAGGTCTACAATTACAGCAGAATCTATCTGATGTTCTGCTTCAAAATCGTATGTACAAGTATCGTACCACAGGTGATGTGAAAAAGTAATTTGGCTTATAGTTATCCTTCAACTACTTCTAAATAAATATTCTAGTTTTTTATTTGTTCTTTTGAAATTAAAAATCTATTTACCAACGTTCCCTAAGACGAGGTCAAAAAAATTTTGTGCTAAAACACTACCATGAGAATATTGAGTCATCTCTATTCCAGAGGATGTTTTTGTAGAACTAATGAATTTATCAGGAAGATGATGGTGTAGCTCTGGGCTCAATTCTGGGCCCAGCTCTGGCTTATATATTTGTAGGATATAAAAATAATTATTTGAGTCGACACAAAATATAGATGTTCATATGTATTGTAGATTCGCCGATGACACGCTTCCTATATTTGCAAATGAAGAAGACAGTAACAAGTTCATGGTTAGCCAAATGAATCTCCACCCATCCTTACTGTTTACTGCTGAAAAAGAACAGGATGGTTGTTTTCGTTTTCTAGATGTCTAACGTAGACTAGTGCGTTTCAGAAAGCACAACTGCACAATGCATACGGTTGGAGTCTTTCAGCCCAACGCAGTTTTAAAATGGTCTGATAAAAACTCTAGTTAAACATGCTGCCTTTATTTGCTTTCTTGAAAAAATTGTCAGGAAAAAAAAGTAAAATTAATAAAATTTTGTTGAGTAATGGTTGTCCTAATGATGTTCAAGAGAAAGTAAATCGAAACAAATTTTCTAGTTTCGAAAACCCTATTAAACAAGGCCCCAAAAGGTAACCAATATACCTCAAACTATCCTGGACAGGACTGTTTTTACAAAATTTGAGTGAAATTACCAGGGCAGTTTCCGAATGTTATCGTGCTGCTGCACCTAAACTTATAAAAATATTTTTACTACGTGGAAAATTCTTCCTTCGTATACAAAAGGGTGCCTTGCTTATCAAAATTTAGGTAGGTTGTGTATGACTTAAAATGCTGATACGACGCCAGGTTCGTAGGCTGTAAATCCTTAAGGCTGATAGACAGAATACAACACAATGTACCTGGTTTGTAGGGAAAAATCTCGTGTTTGTCGAGTAGACAATGCAAGCTTACAAGCAAAATTGTTAATTCTGATACTGCTACAGCCCAGGATTTGCTGCCCAAGTACGAATGAAGTGAAGATTTTGAGATAAGTTCAAAATACCTGGCCAAGCTACATCTACCCTTCATTTAGGAGCATTACGGGTCTTTCACATTCAATTTTGATCACCTCCTCTTTGGAGACAAAAAGAATTTGTTTATCGTTTGCAATGATTTTAGAGGGCCAGTCACCAAAAACTAGCTGGCTTTCCTCAGTCTATTACAAAAAGTTAGCGGGCTTTCTCGATGATCTCTATTTTTTCAATATTAAATAAAAAACACACTTAGTTTCAGCTTTCTTATTCTGGCGCCTTGGGTCCAGTCCTAAACCATCGCTAATGATCACAGCAGTGCTGCTTTTAAATAAAACCTCCCTTCCCAAACTTATTTGAAATGGAAAGCTACAACAAAATTCCTGAAAAATATGGTTAATCTCACACCTACTCTCCACAGACTTGGTGAATAGGTCCTGAATAGGTTACAGATGTTGCACGAGCATCTAACGATACCGTAACAAGAAGGCTCATGTTCGTCGACGAGAAATATACGAGAAGAGGCAATCGTAATAAGACAATGCTGGAAAATGTGACAGTGCATGAAGTAAAAAAGGGCAAGTCGTTAGAGACATTTTTGCCGGAATGCACAAAGAGAAACTATTAGTTTGTCAAACTGACTTGTATGTTAGTCAGTACCCCAGAGTCCCGTAAGGGCTATTGGGTTAAGAACTTATGTATGTATGTATAAATGAAAAATTTTGTTCTGCTCCAGAAAATAATACGTTACCTCATGTTGATTCTTTATCTCGAAACAAAAATAGTATGCAAGCACTTATTTTGTATTGAGTAACAAGTGGGAGGGTAAAAAGCTACAAAATATTTCTTGGCAAGAGTGAAGTTGTGTCGAACAGGAACTTGTTAGTAACCAAATAGAAGCAAAGAACTACTCTGTTCCGAGGCCTGAATTGGTGCCAACTGTGAAGCTTTTGCCTGCGGTGAATCTTTTCACAAACAATGAACTTGAAGTACCATACTTTATTTGATGTTGAAATAACTTGAGTGAAATAGTGAAGGTGAAGTAACATTATAAACAGGTAATTTGAACAGGAGGAAATGTGTCCTATGGCCTAAGTCAACCAGCTGACTCGATCCGCTCTGCATGTTGATCTTTTAAGAAATAATGTAACTGGTTTCGAAATGCTCTTTAAAATGCGGATTACGAATAAAAGCTGCTCTCGAGGGAAAAATGGGAATGAACCATAGTAACAGGCCTTAGCTTAAGTGTAATCCTGCTAACTGGCCAGGGTACTCAAACTTAAAATTTCCCGACATCTCCCCTGCTTTCTTCCAAAAGCAAATTTCAGCCATCAAATTTAGTAATAAACAGTTAGAAGATTAAATGAGGTCTATTTTATCAACGAGTCAACTTTTTGCAGCATGGGTTATGGCTGAAAGTTCTCTCGCAGCTTTGTCTCGCTCAAAGGCTGTTAAGCATAGTAAAGAATCAACGAGTAGCTAATATGGAGAAACTAATATTAATTCATTATGCTTTGGTGTCAAGCTTACCTACCCAGTTCATATTCAAATACCTACCTATACGATAAAATTGTTTGTTTCCCAAAAGAAGCAAAACATTAAAAAATTAAGGGTTTATAATAAGTGGGAAAATATTTAACGAATATGCAAGTTTTTTTGAGAGATTTTTTTAATCAATTGAATAAATATACGTTTAACCCGATTTCCCTTCAGCAGATACTACTTTCAAAGCACAATTTGTTTGTTTTGTTTTGTTTTAACGTCATTTCCGAGATCGAACAGAAAATTTTCAGGACCAATTACATACTGTTTGTTGGCTCGAAAAGAAATTTTAGAGAAAATTACTGTTTTTTTTGTCCCCCAAGTTTTGTTTTGTAAACAAACCGATTTTTGATTATCCCTATCTTTGTAAGCTAGGGCACCTCCGTGGAATCATATTCGAAACGCTACGTCAAAGTCTGCTTTACAAATCGTTTGTCCGTGCAAAGCTATAAAGTCAAGAGCCTAGCCTTTCAAAAAGTAAAAAATAAGAAAACAAAAAACATCGACTCACGAGTTAACAGATTAGAAGTCAATAAACAAGACAGCACGAATAGCTAAGAAGGTAAGACCACATATCTTATCAATATAATTGTAATAGACCATGCAATTACGATAAAAAATATAACAAAACACTTCATAAATGCGTATGGCTGACTTCTTCTAGATCATCGTAAAGCCAAAGAAGCTCCTCTAGTTTATGCTTAACGATATAGCACCAAATATCACGGTTAAGCTTTCCTGGTGGTAAAAAAGTTTAATCAGCACTTCACAATATTCCCTTCATGAAAATAACCCCGAGAACAACAGTACCCACAATCTTCACTGCCTCCTGTACTGGTCTTCAAAAGGGGAACAAAACTAGTGACTGTATGAATAGAAAATATTAAGGAGTGTGCTGCGTCTTCTAGTGTTCAGTATCACCCTCAAAAATGTCATTACCTTCCACCTTCGAGAAACTGCATAATTACCCTTCCACGCCAAGGAAAACTGGATGCTGGGTTAACGCAACATTAATGTCTCCAAAATAAATGACTATCGGAATACCATCTCAGCAAAATCATTTCAGCACCTTGCATCATCTGAACAGCAGTTTTGGTAAACGTAGTTGCAAAATTGCTAAAATTAAGCCTATGGATGTAACATCTATTAAAGGTATTCCATATTGAAATGCCAATGCATAATTCCCCATACTCCTTGTAAATCAGTGCTCCGTAAGCTATGAAAACTTGCTTGGGATCAACTTTTTACCAACTTTACTCTTAAACTTTGGTTGCTTGGGTAACCATTTCCACTTTTCAATTGTTCTTTAAACAGTTTGTTTCATTACAACTTTCTTAAAGTATTGGATGTATTAGTCGTACTGTTTCTTTACACATCATGTTGTTTCGTCATCTTCAAAAGTAAAATTTTAAGGTTTTTTTATTTCCTTTCTTCCTATTACAGCAGCTCTTAGCAATATCAGAATCAGGAAATCTCTCTCCAGCAGTCAATTTCATCATTTCCAAATGAACAAGTGCAAAGTTTATTGCTCGCAAAATTTCAGCCCTGTAAATTTTTCTTAAACGATCAGCAAGGTTCCTTCAATATTTAATGTCTTAACAGTTGATATCGTTACATTTCCTTCGGTGCGAGCTACGAAAAATACTTTCTTTATCATATGTTTTGAATAAAGTTGAATATCTTATACAAAGTAGAAGCTCTTTGGTTAGAATGTTGAACCAATTACCCAGCTTCTTGGTTGCAGGCCCCTTAACATAAACAGTTAGCATTAAAAATCTATACTATATACCTTTGAAAACGGCATGTACCACACCAAGGTGCCTTCCACCAGATGTACAAGGAAACAATGTATTTTTGTTCGGTATTGCGTTTGCCACTTCTTTCGAGGTAACTGATAATCTGTTTTGTTTCCCACTTCTACTCTGTCAGAAACCAATTGGGTATTCAAAGTTATTTAGGCAACTACAGATGGAGTGATGATCATTGACAGATTTGAGCTAACCTAAGGCCTTGTTATCTTCGAACATACACTCCCGCCCGGTATTTGAACAGACACGCAGTTCATCGACACACTAAATGCCAAATCTGCCATACCAGAGATAAAAAAATACATTAACATTTACTGCTGAAAGATCGTAAATACAAAGGTTAATGTCGAGTTTACCTCATTTTATCTCAGAATTAAAGTAAGAAACATTAGGGTAAGCAAACACGGCAGTGAAGTTTCTTCACATCCGTTTAATCAATCAAGTATCATCTTGCATACAAGGAAAAATCAACCTTGGCTCATTACAACATATGCGTTCCTACTCATTTACAAATATATAAAGGATCACAATAATCATTACTTGAAAATAAAAGGTGATTACAATGGTTTGTCGATCGCCTTTTGGCTACTGATCAAACAATTCCTGCATAAGCGTAACTTACTTTCATTATATGACAATTTGTACGCTTCCTGCATAAAATAAGTTAAATTAAATTGCTGGAGTAGCAATTAAAAAGCCACATTGACTATCAAAATTATAAATCAGCACTGCTGTACCCTGGTAAATAAAATTCTGACAACAAAAATTAAATAATATCGTTTCCATTTATAAGAAAATAGTAACAACTTCAAATGAAGAGGAGCTAGTATCTTAAGTCCCTTAACGTTCATTGCAAATAACCGACACGTCCATGTGCTAAACTTTAACAAAAACCTGGTCCTGGGTAATAGGTGGGGCATTGGAGTGGATTTAGAAAAAAAAAATGCTGAAGAAAAGTGACATTGCACTAGTCAGTAAAATGATCATGGCTATGATTTTCCACGAAGGAAACCAAAATGCAAATTGGCATATCAAAATAGGGTGATCAGAAACTCTATGCAGAGCGCTGCTGGCGCTTTTACTACACATGGTAGTTGTACAATCTCACAAGGTTTAGAATTACTTTAAAAAGCCTGACATCAGTGTCTCTCAGTGTAATGCTCAACAAACTGTAAATTATATTAAACAGAAATATACTACTAGCACAACATTAGCTGCAAATCGTAGTCAACGGATAAGGACACCCATTACAAATCTGAACCCAATCTCTCAATTTCTTCAAGGACGAAGTCCATATCCTTTTCGGTTAGAGCTGGGTTAAAAACTATCATCCTAAAGAAGTTAACGTGCTGCTTCAGGGGTTGAAAGCCAATAAGTAAACTGCCCTTGATAGTCATTCGGCGTTTAATTTCTGGCGGTATCTGAGGAAGAGAAATAGAAAAATAGAAAAATAGAACTGTACACAGATCCTTCTTTCAAAAAAAATTGTGTGGTAAATTATCTTTAATTTCAATGACAAAACCAGACTCGCAAAGGAAACGTATGTTATTGTTAATAGTTTGCTTAATGTCATGTGTTAAATTCAGACAGACAACGGGGGGTCAATTACAAAGGCGCGGCCTCATGAATCCACTTTGCACTACATGCACATCAAGAATTTTGTAAACATATTAGACTAAACAGGTTGTACTGACGCTAGTCCACGAACTGTTACCTTGTGGAAACAGAAACATGGCTAAACTCAGGAGGGGCATAAATAAGCAGCACAGACCAACATATTACCAAGTTTCAAAGTGGTTTACTTCAGTGGCCTTCCTCTACAACATTCAATATTGTGGAATCGATTATTCCTGTTATCAAGTAAAAGCAATACAACAACTGTCGCTTGCAGTTTTTCACTAAAAAATCCAACCAAATCACCACTCACACCTATTCACTACCCACACACACTCTGAGATGCTAGGTCATTCAGGGTATTTGAATGTATAGTTACTATCCGATAACCCGCACCTTACTAATGAATCATTAACTTCCGAAACGTTAAGCAAAGTAGTTTATTTTACTGGCATCCTTTAGTTAACGACTTGGGTTAGATGACAAGTTTGCTTGCTACTGGGGAGATGTGTGTGTGTGTGTGTGTAAGCTGCTGGAGACCAAGTGAGTAGGCTGCACCGGGAATATCTCTCTCAACTACAGGGGCGTCAAAGACGCACATTTCCTGGTTGGATTTTTTAAAAAAATTCTCCAAATCGACGACGAACCAGATTCAAAATCACATGAACGACGAGATCGATTTCAATGGTACGGAAAAAACAGCTTGAATCGAAGGCTATTCGTTACTAACTAGTCAGAAAAACCTGGGTAATCAACATCCAGGCATCACCACGTGGAGGTTGCCTTCATGGAAGCCCAACTGGGATGTAATACCACGGTGTTGGACATTCACTTTAAACATTTCTATTCTGGTCTAGTGTCTATAATATAATGGTGCCTTTACTTAACACAAGCAAAAAAAGTGCGGGCCCATTATTTGTGGGAAGGTAAAATAGTCTAACAACCTAAAGCTATAAAGCCTATGTCAAATATCACCAATTTCAAAACCAGAATATGAAACATCTGCCAAATATAACTTGTACATAAATACCCAAAGCGCACACCAAGGTCACTAGAATAACCTATTTTATGAATATTCAATTATTCCTTTCTCTCTGCGTTCAATTTACATTTGCTCTTTTTTATCCAATGTAAACATACCGCTTATTTATTTATTTATTTATTTACGAATATTTATACAGGATAAAAGCTTCAGTTATTTACATATTTACATAAATACTGTTATCAATGTTTGTCCTGTAGAATATAATAAAAGATATAATAAGAACTGATTAAAAACTATATAAAATTAAAAGCCTTCAAATTTCAATCAAGATGAAGATAAAAAGGGTCTTCTATCTTCAAGTGGCATATTATTAAATAGCTTAGCTCCACCATAATAAAAACTAGATCTAGCAACTTCTAGTTTTATTGATGGGAGTTTTAATAAATTGGCATAATTTCGAGTCCTTTTAGAATGTTAGTATAGGCTTCGTAAAAACTCCAAGTTAACGTCGACACTCCTCTTGCATTGGAAGTGAAAAAATATCGCTTTAATCAGTTCAGTTGTTTTATAGAGCATGTTCTTTCCGTCACAAACAAGATAAAAATTAGCACTTGTTACTCAACGATGTCCTTTTCATTCAACTATACTTCGAACGCGACAGGCAATCATAGTCTTAAGACGAAATTTCTATTTAAGTTCAAATACTAGTGACCTTCTATATGGCTACATAGCGATACCAGGTTTTTTTGTATAATGTTAATTTTTAATCAAGTTCCTTAGAATAAAAAGTAAAAATAATTTTCTGGATAAAGAGTTTTGTCATTTGCTATTTATGGTATAACGTCATCAATATCATTAAATAGTACTGTTACTTGTAAAAAAATACTGTAGTATTATTCTAGCAAATCTCTCTTCTAACCTTGTGTAGCTTTTCCTCTCTCTCCTTTCCAGGTGGCATATCCCTGATACTTGGTGGCAGATAGCGGAAGCAGACATTTGTATATTCCGGCTGTTAAAATTTTAAAGTTAAAATTAATTATTTGCTCCAATCAACATAGTGGTTTCAAGGAACATTAACTGATCTGCTTAATTCTTTGTGATGTCCTATTAAGGTAACAACAGCTGTAGCAAATTCATTACTACTTTTACTAAATGATAAATAATATCTGTTGTACTAAGAAATCTTGGCAAGAGAGAAAATTAATTTCGAAACATTCCATGTTTCAAAATCGATAAAAAAATTTACTAATATCGGTTTTCCACAAAAACAGAAAACAGTTAAATAAAAAAAATCACAAAAACAAAAAAAACATCAGATGATGTAACAAGATGACAATTAGAATTCCTCAGATTTTTTTATGGTTTTTCAAAATGTAATTTCATCTACCAGCCAAGGCAACAGAGCTTCAAGTTCACAGTTTCGCCCTTCTCACCAGATACGTCATTGGCAATCTTGTCTAGTATGTATAGGTTTTTAAAAAATTGGGTTCAAATCCATATTTTTTTAGGGGTATCATGTTAAGGCTGACCTATTTTCCAATTTTTAAATAGGGTTCTTCGCGCGATATTAGTAGGTGCGAGAGGGGGGGGGTTACTTTTGCTGACAACATAAAATATGAGGTTCACAGTAGAAAAACAGTAGTAACAAAACAACATATGTAATTCAAGCAACTTAACGAAAAAAACCCTGTAAAATCCAGTATCTCAAATATAAATAATTCAAAACATATGCTACCGTACCTCCAATATCAATTCAAAATGGGGATGTTCTTTAATCTTCTCTGTCAAGTATCTGGACAAAGAACGAGATTAACATGAAAGAACAGTTAGAAAAGTAAAATATTATCCCCATGGTTATTATGGTCCCAAAAAATCTACAACTAATATTTGCGCCTCCAAAAACAAAAATACCTTAACATCTTTGAAGTAAGAGGTAAAATGCTTACTCCAGTGGTCCAAATAATGATTTTTCAAATTTGTGCATTGTAGCTCCCTACTGCTCAGTATAATATTACATGGCTTTATTACATTATACAGATATATTCTACATATTATATAAATTACATATTTATACGTGAGCACGCAAACTTTTTAAAAACCTAAATTTTAACTGGGAGAAAATGTTTGTAATACAAATAGTTGACACCATCATTACTGAAACAACTAGTGAAGATAAAATGCAATTTTTTATGTACTAGAGAGTCACCACACATCAAGGCTAAAAGCAACTGAAGGATGTGGGTTAACAAAAGTTTCAGGATATGACGAGACGATGCCAAGGGCAAAATTAAAACTTTGCAGAACCTCCCAAGTAAATGTTGCACTGACAGAAGTGTAATAAATCTTCTTGTTTTTCATAGGCTAGTGTGCGTTATTGAATGTTGTACGGATCCTAGATATAGTTCCGTCTCTCTTTTTCTGGTACTTAACTATGTTTCAAGACACCCACTGAGCTTAACTGCAACAAAAACTTAACCGCTTTTCATGCATTCATTTTTGAAAAGCTATCTCCTAACCTGTACTAAGGAATATATAGAGGCAATCCTAATTGAAATTCTTTCATTTTGTACCGCTACAAAATATACTTTGCCTAATCAACAAAATGACCTACTTATTTGAAGATAACAAGATGGTAGTCCTCTTTCTAGACTGGCATTACCGCAAGTCATGTTAAAGTATGAATAGCAAAAGAAGCACTTTCCTTAGGTTAGAATACAAAATTGTAGTTACCTGGCAATGTGGAAAGCTTTATCGACATGTTCTTCTAATCCTTTAGTACCCTGGGGGAGATCACCGATTTCATTATTTGCAAAAGTTCAAATACTATTTTAATAAGATAATTTTCTGCGATATTCGAAAAACAGGTGTGGCTAATTAGTTACCTTCATCGTGGCGTTAAGGGGTTATGAAAAAGACTGGGCCAATGCCTTAATCTATCTGGGAGGGAAGGAATAAACTCGCTTATAATGTCAACGAAAGGCTACTTCCTCCAGAGTTAAATGTTAATTGTCACCATATAACAACGTCACTTTAACTTAGGCATCTTATTTTCTCGTCGAGCGGCTGTTTTCAGTAAGCGGAGCGCACAGCTATTGTATGAGATTTTAAAAAATCCAGCAACAAAATATGATATATAGAGGGAAATCGCAGACAGCGCTGTAACGTTTGGCTATAACGTGAGGCAGGGAGTTGAAACGTGTTTGTCTGTCCATATCTGTGTGAGGATGGAGATATAGAGGAATGTCCTGCTTTGTTTACAAGTTTTAGCATGGCAAATGTCTTTCAGATATCTATATAAAACTAGAAGTCAATTTCAAATATACTATTTTTATTACTTGTTCTAAAGGTAACGGTTGCATAACTTGCAAATTACAGAGATAACATGTACATTAAAACCCCCAATGTTTAGTCGAATTGCACAGTAATTGTGAAACAAGCCAGACTAAAAATCACAGACGGACGAAAAATATTTTCGCAATACCTCCCGACTACTTTAGCTGGTGTCGCACCCGACTTGTTTTTAACAAATGTTTCTTTTATTACCTCATTGTCTTATTTCACATCTGGTTTCCAGTGGTTTTTAGTATTCCTCCCCACTCACTTCAGAGCAAGAGGTCAAAGATTACACCAGTTATGGCGAAAGACTGGGTATTTGTAAAATACTTCCAGATGTGTTCTTCTGAAGGACTGTTTGCAGCTTTACCCACAAAAAAAAGGTGTACATTTTTCACAAGTTGTCACTGCTGAAAACTTCAACAAATAGCAAGATTTTTCCTATTCTTGTTTCTATACTAAACTAGTACGGTGAAACATACTTTAGTTTACTTACTTTTGCCTTCCACATCATCCAGAATTTAAAAACGTCCGCTGGGCGACCACATTGTATAGTTTTGTCGCCATTATCCCATTCAACATTGTACGATACTTTATCCTTTTGAAATAAGTAGGAAGCGTTGCTTTTGTTGCATTCTTGAAGGACACCCTGTCAGATAAACAGAAACACCATACAGCTACTCAGTAACAATCGTGTGGAAAACCAACACCGACCAACACTTGCAATGAAAAACACTTACATTATCGCCTGAAGTTCTTTCCTTAAATATCTTTTCTCATCTACATGTACCTCATCTCTTTGAAATTTCCCTTTTAAACAAAATAATCAAAAAAACAATCACATAGACGTTTTTCGGTTTCTTTCCATTCTAATAAGCCATCCCCCATTCGCTGTAACAAATGGTGTTTATTTGCGGGGCATTGGAAAAGAACGGACAATTATAAGCGGGTGATCTTCTTGACACTAACTGAAAATGCTTTTTAATATCCCCAAGAATTTTACCACTTGGGGAATTAGCCCTGGAAACTCCAGATTACAATGCAACTCCACTAACCACTAAGCCACGGCTGTTTAAAAAAAGGTTCGGCTGACGTCTTAAAGATGTGCACGACTAAAATTACACATATACAAAATGAAACGGAAGCGTTTTTGTTTCGCAAACGTTAATTCTACAGACACCGCAAAAACTATTAAAAATATTATATTCCTTTCGAAACTCAGTTAAAGTGCTTACCATCACTACAATCTTTAAGGGCATATTCTGGTAATCAGTAACATTAAACAAATAAAAAAAACTTTATCCTGTTCCAACATAAGCGCTTCCATGCTACCATGGAATCACATTATGAACCAAAAATACATTTCAAACTTACTAAAAAAATGTTCCAATGCACAGTACTTTAAAAATTACATAAATAATTAAACGGACACACCTTCCCGAAAACTAAAAAACACATTAAAAACACATATTTTCACAATATACTAGGAACCACAGAATGTTACCTATCATTAACGACTACATATTTACAAATCTCTTCAAAAAAAGTCGTCGGAAAGCAAGAGTGAACTGCCTGTATAGCGATAAACTAAAAATTTCTCGAGTAAACAGTTTTTACTTTGCTTTTGAGTTAGGTCTGCGTTAACGTACAGCGCAAAATTCATTTCTGTACTATAAGTAGGAAAACAGTGAAGTTGTACGTGTTTCTAGAGATAGAATTAGGAGAAGGAAAAAACAATTAAATAAGATTTCAACCTTTCTATGGGTTAAAGAGGTCAAAATGCGGTTGGGTGGGGTGTGTGTGTGTGTGTGTGTGTGTGTGTGTGTGTGTGTGTGTGTGTGTGTGTGTGTGTGTGTGTGTGTGTGATGGAGCAATGTTTTTAGTAAACAACTCTTGAGTTCAATAATTCTGACATACATATACGACGTCCATTTTTTGGTCTTCTGCTACTCAGGTAATCGAAATTTTTCCCCCCACAACTTCTTATTTGTCTCTTGTTCCCTATTTTAATAACCAGACTGTCTTCGCACTATTTTCAACAGAATTTTCAATACTCATAAAGTTGTGCATTGCAAGGCACAAGGTGAGTTTTAAAAGGCGTTTCAATCTGATGTAAGAATCTGAATCGTGAAAAAAAATTTCCCTTGGTCAAAAGAAAAACTGTTAATGAACAAACTTTTAAAGTAAAACGTCATCTTGGAATCTCCTTAGTAGTATACCATGAAGAAAAAACGTGGTTTTAAGCACCATCGAATTCTGTTATGTCTATTATATTATTGCATATAATTGCTTTAATTTTGACACATAAGAACTTTCAACAGACCAAACACCGGTAAACCACAAAAATAAGGAAAAAAACCCTGCATGCTATGCACAATATACTTCTGGTAAGAATAAAAACTGCCCCATAACATTTGATTACCTTCTGGTTTCACTGGTTTTAAAAAATTGACTTAAATTCGAATTTCATTCACAAAATAGCTGAAGCCATCTGAAACCAGTTTAAGCAAAAACCCTAAATTCCCTTGGCTGACTAAGTATCATTTGCACAAGCCAACTGACGTAACCTATTGCATCCATAATAGCAAGTGTTGAACCAACCAGCCAAAGCAACAGAAACGTCAGGAATAATGAAAATGGGTCAACATGCATCGGTGATACCAAAGGACTTCCTCATATTAAATGCGTTTACTACCAACCAGTGATGGTGACATGAAAAATTAATGTCACTGACTAGTACTGCGGTCTTTAATGATCAAAATGACAGAGAACAACCACAGAAAGACCGGCTATTACGTGACTTAACTCATGTTTCCAAACAATTAAAAAATTTAAGTCATTTTTTAAACCACTAGCAATAACATTACACTCCGTAAAAACAGAGGCAGTACAAAAACATACCGATTCTTTCACCAATAATGCGCTACACTGAAGTATCGTTCCCAGCATTTTATGTGGGTTCCATGTAACTGAATCCGCTCTTTGTTAAAAATAAATAAATAAATAAATCAATGAGTAAATCAGAAAAGACCCACAAAACTTCCTAAAAAAGATAAATATAGCAACATTTAACTGTATATTATGTGTTCAAATATAGATTTTTTTAGTGCGTATGTTTGCACCCCGTCATGTTTTACTCAACAAACCCAGCCAACTATTTGGTTTAGGAATCGTGCGGGGGAAATATTTATCTCGCGGTAGTGAAATTTTTCATTCCGGGGGGATATCTTCTATGATTATTATTTTGGGTATTACCACGTACTACAACTCACCCAAGGCCATATCTGTCGTATAAATGTTTACAAGATCGTTCGAAAATTAAGGTTTTGTCTCCCCCAAGTACATCTTACCCTGGGCTCAGATAAATAAAACATTCACAACATAAACCACAAAACATTTGCAGAACAAACAAGGTACTATTTCTATGCAATTGGTGCCTTTTGGGCCGTTAAAGCATAATGCACTTGACGTAAAACTCCATTTAATACAAGGCGGGCCAAGCTGCGAGGTGCATAGTTGACTGTTCAAGGGTAGTGGTGGTATGAAGAAAAAAAGGTGGTCAGGCAATCTAAAGTGCTGGTTAAATAATACAAAACTACGGTCAGGGAATATTAATTGACGGCGAGAATATTGGTGGCAACGTCCTGGTTACCACTTCCTTTTTATGGTTCCGAAGATATTCGATCAAAGTACTTACTTCCTCTTCACTGTAATATGAGCCCCTTCGGCCATTGCTTATAATACTCTCACAGTTGATAGTCGTCACGTTGCAAGAAGTACGGGTATTGGACATGATATATTAGCTGGAATGGCAGAAAGAAATAGAAGAAGAGGAAGACCGAAGACAAGAATAGCTGATAACATCTAAGAGATAACTGGAATGACGATGGCTCAGATGCTGAATAATTCAAGAGACCGGGAAAAGTGGTGGAAAAATGTCTGGGCGTGCCACGGCGGATCATGATAATGAGACTTCTGTTTGATGATGATGACGATAGGTCACGAAATTAACAAGACAACACATAGCTCAATAGCAAGTGAGGGTAACAACTTCAGCATCTGAAATAAAATTCCTGAAACCCGTGGTTTCTTAGGAAGTCGGCCCAAGCGTGATGCAACCCGGTATCTGACACACATATTAAGTACAGCTTTGTTCGTATTTCTAATCATGAGAATCCATTTGTGCCCATGGTTTCAGGAGAACGGCAAGGCAGCTTTCTGTGCGAGCTAAACGTTGACGATATACCAGATATTACCAAATAATTTGTGAGTACAAAGGGGAGTGCAAAGTTGGAATCGACAACTTAGTTAAAGAAAACACGCTATACAATAAAATGATAAAATGAAGTCTTTTGGATTTCAAAAGATTCCTGAGTTTCTCAGGTTGTAATTATCAAATATTTCATTACACACATGAAGTAATTTTTATCTATGGAAAATACTTAATATTTGATATTACCGATATTTAAACCTATTCTTCGCCAGGTGCAAAAATATGTTAACCTTCAAAACGTTTGGTGTTTCCGTGACATGTTAATAACTTGCAGGACTGAATTCACTAATACTTCGGATATGTGTAGAGACTTCTTACAGCTGACTCGCCTTATTTAAAAGGAAACGCACAAAACCTTTAATTTGCTAAACGGTCACAAAAAAATTTAAAAGTTCCTGAAAATTAAGAAAAACTGTATTTCTGGAATTAATGGCAACGGATAATAGGGCTATAAGAAGATTTTAGCCTTTGAAAGCCTCATTTCGTTTAAGAGTCTTCACTGAACTGCTGCTGGGTAATGGCAGTGTTACCATCTTCTAACAGCTCGTAGTTTCAAAATACCCCAGGAAGTCACTCACACGTGACAAAAAAAAAATTCTTATGTTATAATCTTATATTATCTTACATTAGTCACAAGTTTTGTACTTTCTCTTTTTTAATAAACCAAAATTACTGAAAATGTCCCAATTACTTTTTACAGATACAACCCGCCATGGATTTCTTGAAATTAGTTAGAATGCTACGCTGAAGCCCAGCGGAAATCCGCACTCGTGCCTACTCAGACCACCAAGGTCTGTCTCTGGCATCACTGTTGACAATACTTTGCTTGACATTAATTATCTTTTACTTGGTTCAAAATTATATTGCACCACTCCGGTGGTTACTGGTTAAACTCGATTGCAGCATTTAACGCCAATCAAAGCACCATACTTTCATACATCATATCTTATCATGCATCATACTTGTGGCGTAATTGGTAAAGACCTGTCTTATGAGATCAGGTCCTTATGGTATCTTCTTTGTTTGACTGACATAATAATGGGCAAAAAAACGACGGTGATATAAATCTCGGTGATATAAATCTCGGTGATATAAATCTCGGTGATACAAATCTCGGTGATATAAATCTCGGTGATACAAATCTCGGTTGAGCCTTGTGTGACCGAGCACCCTTACCAGGATAGCACTGCTCACTTAAAACTGGAAGGGGACTAGAAAATGTGTCCTAAACAAAGCTGCCTTAATCTGCTGGTCAGTTTCCTGCGGCTGACGGCTGTCCTTATTTGCAGTAACAGAACTACAGGTAGATTTTATATCAAAAGACTCTCCCTTCAGTTCGGCTGCTGGAATGTGAAAACATTAATAGGCAAACAAAAAANATAAATCTCGGTGATACAAATCTCGGTGATATAAATCTCGGTGATACAAATCTCGGTTGAGCCTTGTGTGACTGAGCACCCTTACTAGGACAGCACTGCTCACTTAAAACTGGAAGGGGACTAGAAAATGTGTCCTAAACAAAGCTGCCTTAATCTGCTGGTCAGTTTCCTGCGGCTGACGGCTGTCCTTATTTGCAGTAACAGAACTACAGGTAGATTTTATATCAAAAGATTACCACTTCAGTTCGGCTGCTGGAATGTGAAAACATTAATAGGCAAACAAAAAAGATCTGAGCGTAAAATTCCCATCTTTGCTAATTAACTGGTAAGATATAATGTGGACATTGCTGCTGTATTTGACACTGCCTTGCTGGATAACATCTGTCTGAACAAACGCAGTTGGCTTTCAAAAGGAAAGACATGAAAATCTTCTATGGCTTGTTACACCAGGCTTTTGGTCCAAAACCTTTCCTGATCACACCACTTCTGGCAAAGGATGGGGCCAGCTTACTTAAGACCCCTGATAAAATAATGGGACGCTGGTTTGATGGTTTGAGCATTTCCAGGATCTCTTTTACAACCCTTCTGTTGTGGATGATACTGCTGTGGATGGTGTTCCACAGCGATATTTGCACGCCAAGCTAGATATTGAGCCATCTCTCACAGAGGTTATCGGAAGCATTAAACAGATTAACACAGGCAAAGCACCAAGACTTCATGGCATTCCAGTTGAATTGTTGGTATATGGTGGTGTAATCGTCAGTATAAGCCACGAAAAAGATTCAAGGGCAATGTTAAGGAGAACCTGAAGCATATGAACATTGCTGAAGAAAACAGGGTGGCATTAACTTCTGATCGTCAGCATTGAAGAGGTTGTTTAATCTTTTAAGTTGCTAAGTTGAATGAGGAGAGGTGAGTTTCTCGTGCTAAACTGAGGAGAATATGCAAAAAGCATGAGCTTTTGGCAGTTGATTGTGGCCTTCTTTGGCCTTGTAAAGTGTGTTGTCGGTCTCTGTTGTCTAAAGACAGGACTGGTGAATCATCAGAAGTCTCATCAGATCACTAGACCCAGAATCATTTCTTTTCTCCCCATTTCTTGATCCTCCATGTATGTATGTATGTTATGTATGCATGTATGTTATGCATGTATGTTAAGTATGCATGTATGTTATGCATGTATGTTAAGTATGCATGTATGTATGTATGTATGTACGTTATGTATATATGTATGTATGTATGTACGTTATGTATGTATGTATGTATGTATGTATGTATGTATGTATGTATGTATGTATGTATATAATCATCCATTTATTTATCCAAAGAAACAGACCACACTAAACAAAAACTAATGAGGAAAATTTGCTTAACATGGACCAAGCTTTTTTATCGTAATACATACCTGTCGATTCCCTTAGCAAGATGCTTGTACCTTTGGGACACGAGTACACTTCCACCCCAAGCAGCCTAGAAAGGTGTATATTTTCAGACAAAATAAGTTAACATTAATTATTTAACAATGTTTAAGTACTATATCAAAGACATTACAAACTGTGATCAATTTCACATATTCTTTTCGGGTTTTTTCTCCTATCCGTTGTAATAAGTCGTTTTTTTATTGCTCCAAACCCTCCTCATAATTGACCTTTTTAGATGTAATTCCCTACATTATCACTTTGCACTTTGTCAGCAAAATGTCCCTTTTTACGTCCTCCGTGAAGAGTTTTACATACATTTTGAAGTTGCTACTTAATTCGAGGCTACCTACACACCCACTAAAGTGTTAATAATTTAAATCACTTACATAATTAAATTAAATCATGGTGTCGTCAGCAAAACGTATTTTACCAACTCTTTATTCTCTTAGTCATTCATATTAGACAGTGTTCTTGTGTTTTTAACACACATTCAGGAATGGGTTTGGCTGAGGCAGTTAAAACAGTATACCATGTAACCCCAGGTACTTTACTTAGGCAGTTAAAACAGTGTACCATGTAACCCCAGGTACTTTACTTGGGCAGTCACAGGCCTCACTTTTATGTATCTTGTTAAAAAAGTTAAAACCCATAAATATATCAAAAATCTGACGCAGGTGTGTTATGACCACTGATTTACATCAGAATATACCAATATTAAATCAGTTCCTGATGACTATAATGGCCATATCAAATACACCTCCTACACGGACTTTTTACTAATGCATAACTATTGCCACTCGACAAGCTTTCAGGCCTCTTTTTAATCCGAATATTCTGTAATCTGAGTTTTCCGTCACTGACCTAACCAGGTCGGATAAATGTGACATGCACTTCTATTTCTATAGAAATCGATAAAAAATGCAAAAAATTTACAAACAAATCTAACTTGGTGGCAACCAAGTACTGCCCGAAAACAAGCCTGTTGGAGGCATAAACATAGATACCAACAAGACTTCATTACTGCTTGCATTTCGTAAAATTAACTTCGATTTTCAGCAAAGAAACCAACCTACCTCTCATCAGAGACGGGTTGCAGTCGTAATGGCGTTATTTGTCCAAGAGTAATTTTTTTTCTGGGAAAAATATTTCCAATTTTACGTTCAGATTATAAAATCAAAATTCTATTTAACTTTGTGTCTTTCGCATTTTTCATATTGCCCATGTCCTTTGATTGACCCAAAAGCCATAATGAGTCCTTGTCAAGAAACAAATTACGTTAATTTACGATGTTAACCCTTGTAAATTGATCTTTGATTGCCTCCCTTCCCCTATGGAGCGAAGGGGGCATACAAAAAGACATTTATTCAGTTCCATTGATACATTCCGTGCCCCATACCAAAAATCTTGCTTAAGGTTCCACGCTTTCTATTAGCAAGACACTGAAATTTCTTTTGTTCTCGGGTCATGACGTAAACAAATAAAAAACGATGTGTCACACAATAGTTCCTGTCCGTTTAAAACTTACTTGCATTCTCCGTTAAGTGTCTTCTTTTCCCATAGCTATGGGGTTCGACGGTGTACGAGACTCTTCCACCTGTCTCTGTCCATTATATCTTCCTCTCTGGTACCCACTTGCTTCATATCCTCCTAAACTATGTTCCTCAAGCTTCTCTTCGGCCGCCCAGGTGGTTGCCTTCCTTCTACATTTAGGTCAAAAATTCTTCCAAGGGGGTCCTACAGATCTCTCCTCCTGACGTGACCATACCATCGCAGTCTTCGTCTTCTCAGCACTGTTTCCAATGGTTCAATTAAACATCTGTTGGCCACCTCTTCACTACTTGTCTTGCAAAGTTACCCCTGCCATGTACCAGAGCATTTTTCTGTCACAGCTCGTCAGCACTGTCTTCAATCTATCAGTGACCAGCCCTCTGAGCTGTAAAATAACACCGACCTGATGCATGCATCATAAATTCGTCCTCTATTTTTTAATGATAGGCTCCTGTTCAGTAAAAGGCTGACAACCACTCTCCAGTTCTGCCATGCAGGAAAGGCTCTCATCCTTATAACTCGATTAACTTCTCCCTGAGTGTCCAGTAGGTCACCAAGGTAACAAAACTCCACCTTTTCGGCAACCTCTCCGTCTATCGGGATGTCGCTATGGTCTTCCTCCTTCAGACACTGATTCTGACTGTTGCAGGTAGGGCATCGGAAGTTCAAATTACCATGTACTCTTTGTAATCCTGTGCATCGCTTGTGGCACCAGTGCTGGCAAGAGATACACAAAATCGAGTTTTGGCTACTCTTCAACATACTCCTGATGGAAATCTGCCTGACCTAAAAACTTCATTTTTCTTTCCTGTCACCATAATCCTTGCCTTCTTGTTACCGCCTGTCTCCAATCCAAAAACTCCTCCTCAACCTCCTTACTTTCTGGAGACAGAACCAGGTCATCCGCGAACAAGCAGCTCCCATATATCATCATCTCTGGACTCTTGTTCCCTCGTCCATTATCAGTATGAACAGAAAAGGACTCGGGGCCGACCTTGGTGGACTCTTACCTTTATGGGAAACTCATCTGACAGCCCACCACCAACTCTTACTATCGACTTGAGCCTGTATTTAGCATCATTTCCACCTGAACCAGATGTTCGGGAACCAGCTGCCTTCGTAGAGCCCATTCTTTAGCCTTTCTGGGAATCCGGTCAAAGGCCTTATCCAAATCCACGAAAACATGGTACAGCTTCCTCTTTGTCTCAAAGGTAGCTCTCCCGTAACTGTCTCACTATAAAGATGGCATCCTCTGTCAATTTCTCCGGACTGAACCCGAAGTGGACACTTTCAATATTAACAATCTTGCGCAGCTTGGCATCGAGGACCATAATCTTCATACCATGTTCCAGTAATCTGAATGTTTTACACAAACCAGTGCATCTCCTTTACAGCGCAATAGCAGTGTTGTCTTTTCAACTCTCCGGCATTGTTCTCTCTCTTGCTATTTCTCTGAGAGCCGTTGTCATTTTCCCCAACCCCCACATCTTCCATCGCCTTAAACAACTCTACACTCATACCCGATGGTCAGGAGGCTCTCCTGTTTGTCATTTTGCTGGCTACACTCTTTACTTCCTCCTCTGTAAGGCCCACTATGGGGCTCTCTATGGGATCACATCTCTCTATCCGATTCTCGAACTCCTCATTCAGTAATTCCTGTAAATATCTCTTCTATCTTTCTGCCACTAGGGTCTTTTCCACCAGAATGTTTCCATTTTTACCTTTAATAAAGCAAGTTCCTAGAACATCCTTCTTATCTTTTTTCATTTGTGAGGCCACTCTGAAGAGCTTATTTCTTCCTTCTCTCGTGTTCAGGTTGTCACTTCATTGTCTCCAAGCTTCCCTCTTTCCTCTATCCACTCTTGCCTTTACTTCTCTTTTAATTTTCCTGTACTTCTTTCTGTCATGCTCTTCACCAGTTCGTTGCCATCTCTTAAAGGCAGTCTTCTTCACCTTGATGATCTTCCTGTACTTCCACCAGGTCTCTCTTCCTGCCTCTCCTGTCGTCTCCCCACAAACCTCTTTACAGGTGTTGAGTAATTCTTCTCCAGCTGTTCCATGTCGCCATGGCAGAACTCCATACTATTCTTAAATTTTTCTTTTCTGTCCGTTTAAAACGGCCATGCTAATGGTTTCCAATTACAAAAAGCAACAGAAAAATTCATTTTTGCTCAATTGACTTTAACACACCTTTTCAAAAATGAGCCGTGTGGCTGATACCAGTTTTTGCTGGGATATATCCACAGTACATTCGCTTCTTATCTTTTAAACGAAGTTCGATACGTAAAAACAATTTCTCTCGAAAGCCGAATGAACGACTATGCCCAAAAGAAAATGTGAAAAATTGATCTTTAACGTCTGTGTACGAGAATTTTTCTTGTATGTCTGGTGATGACGAAAGAGCATTAATGTTGGCTATGCTTGTTGATAGGAGATTCGTGTAAAGTAAGTGGCTTACTTTTAATTATTTAAGAAAAAAACAGACAGTTTTCAAAATTAAATTTTCAAGTACACTAAATTACTTTTATTTTCGTTTAATTTCAAATTTTCCAATTGATAAATGCCACTTGTTGCATATGGTTGCAAATCAGTGTTACGTTATTGCACTGTCATTTATTATTTATTATGAACAATATATAATCTTTCAACAGACTATAGAAAATTGCTAGTTTCAAACTGCTTGATTCATTAAGTATTACATAAAATTTTAAACATGGAGCATATTCTGGGATTAAATCATACCTATTTTGATTTACCAGGTGAGCTATCACCTGATTTCATAAAAAACAAAAGAACAAAAAAACATTGGTCTTTTCATCAAGACTCTTCCTATTTCCTCGACCACAACACAAATGATTGGTGAGACAATAATCACAAGAGATCGCTGATTTTCAATACATCCAAGCACATTCTCCTTTGACAATCTTAATTGTCAGTTTTAACCCCCCCCTCCCTAAAAACCCCCCATCAACGACTCGTTAAAAAACCCAACAAAACCCCCCCAACAAACAAATAAAAGCGACCTGGATCAAAACCAATGAATATCCTACTAAGGGTTGGTGTTTGGTGTTTACCTAAGGAGTTTAAATGATTGCTTAAAATATTCATGTTTTATTTTATCAAAATTTACTTGCACTAAGATCGGTGCCACTAAAAAAGACAGTTAACACTAACAAACCTCATCCATCGCAGAAAAAAAACCAACTGGCTTGTAAATTAAATACGGCAGTGCACTCTTGTAATTAATAATTAATTAATTAATTAATTAATAATTGGAAATCTAATCTTGAACGGCCTGTATGTCTCACCATTTTGAGGGAAAAAAGAACAAAAAATAAAGTCTTATTTCTCGCTACAAAAAAATGAACAAACGTCTGTTCCAGACATATACGCAAAAATGAACAAACTCGTATAATTTTTACATTTTGCTTTTTAATAGAACTATATATATATATATATATATATATATGAAACAGTATCTATAAACGTCCTATAATTATACGACTTAAAGAGCTTTGAGATTTCACAAAAGTTTTAAAAGCATTTCGACCCAATCTAAAGGGCGTGGCCACAAATTCTCTAGTGAATACCCCGGACCCCTCATTATTACGCTCCATTCAATAAAAGGAAGTTGACGGTACCAGCCCCCACTACCTCCCATGACTACTATTTACAATATTTCAAATGAAAGAAAACGGCAACATAATGTAGTGACTACAGATTAGGCTATACAAATAGCGGTCAGATTATTGTACATTCAAATTTCATAGAAACAAAAGCTGATATAGCGGATTGTATGAGCGATATTTGAATTTCGCGCCCATGACGTCTTCCAGAAGTGTTGGAACCTGAAACCCTGATGATGGCTGGGAATAATTATAACATGCAACTTATTCAAGCAAAATTTAAAACGTGTGTTTGATGCAACGCCTTAGTGCATTTAGTTTGCCGTCCAAGTTCTGCTTTCTACCTCCGTAAACTCTACTACCCAATGCAACTATGCGAGTCACCAGTATTGCAAAGCCGCCCCTGAGGTAATATTTTACTTATTGTGAGAAACAAAANAAAACCCCCATCAACGACCTTTGACAATCTTAATTGTCAGTTTTAACCCCCCTAAAACCCCCCATCAACGACCTTTGACAATCTTAATTGTCAGTTTTAACCCCCCCTCCCTAAAAACCCCCCATCAAGGACTCGTTAAAAAAACCAACAAAAAAACCCCAACAAACAAATAAAAGCGACCTGGATCAAAACCAATGAATATCCTACTAAGGGTTGGTGTTTGGTGTTTACCTAAGGAGTTTAAATGATTGCTTAAAATATTCATGTTTTATTTTATCAAAATTTACTTGCACTAAGATCGGTGCCACTAAAAAAGACAGTTAACACTAACAAGCCTCATCCATCGCAGAAAAAAACCCAACTGGCTTGTAAATTAAATACGGCAGTGCACTCTTGTAATTAATAATTAATTAATTAATTAATTAATTAATAATTGGAAATCTAATCTTGAACGGCCTGTATGTCTCACCATTTTGAGGGAAAAAAGAACAAAAAATAAAGTCTTATTTCTCGCTACAAAAAAATGAACAAACGTCTGTTCCAGACATATACGCAAAAATGAACAAACTCGTATAATTTTTACATTTTGCTTTTTAATAGAACTATATATATATATATATATATATATATATGAAACAGTATCTATAAACGTCCTATAATTATACGACTTAAAGAGCTTTGAGATTTCACAAAAGTTTTAAAAGCATTTCGACCCAATCTAAAGGGCGTGGCCACAAATTCTCTAGTGAATACCCCGGACCCCTCATTATTACGCTCCATTCAATAAAAGGAAGTTGACGGTACCAGCCCCCACTACCTCCCATGACTACTATTTACAATATTTCAAATGAAAGAAAACGGCAACATAATGTAGTGACTACAGATTAGGCTATACAAATAGCGGTCAGATTATTGTACATTCAAATTTCATAGAAACAAAAGCTGATATAGCGGATTGTACGAGCGATATTTGAATTTCGCGCCCATGACGTCTTCCAGAAGTGTTGGAACCTGAAACCCTGATGATGGCTGGGAATAATTATAACATGCAACTTATTCAAGCAAAATTTAAAACGTGTGTTTGATGCAACGCCTTAGTGCATTTAGTTTGCCGTCCAAGTTCTGCTTTCTACCTCCGTAAACTCTACTACCCAATGCAACTATGCGAGTCACCAGTATTGCAAAGCCGCCCCTGAGGTAATATTTTACTTATTGTGAGAAACAAAATTCAATTTTAACCGTCAGTTCATGCTATTACCAGTGCAAACTACGGTAATATGGTCTTATACCAATAAATGGTTTAAGAGTATTTACATCCACATGCATCCAAATGTTAAAGCGTTTGCATATGTCTGCTATCTCTTCAAGGGGGTCAAATGCCCCTGCAACAGTTGTCCCTGCAGTTGCACAAACATAAAATGGCTTTTCACCCTAAAAAATTAAATGAAAAAAAAGAACCATAGTCAGGCACGAAAATGCAACAAAGAAATCAAAATCCACTGTTCCCAACAAATCTTTCACAGTTACAAATACACCATTTTTCCAACATCAAACTATTCCAAAATGACACCAACTTCACGTTAATACCCATCGAACAACAATCACCAACCCACTGTCACCATAAAATCCATCTTTTGAAGCAGTTTTGTAAAGTAATTTATGTCTATCTATGTTCAAGGATATATGCCTCTGTACTTATGGCCAAGCAAGCGGGTAAGTGAATTATTGTAGTATTGGGATCATTTCATAACCATACAGCAAGGCCATGTAACTCATTCCAACTGATTTTTCTCACTTTTAGTACACGTGAACATATTTACGAGGTATGAAAACCCCTCTATCTTTTACT
>RDPX01000026.1:632625-638878 GCA_003991215.1 Morbakka virulenta
GTACCTGTCGTCTCTCCGAGAGACTTCAAAATACCAGATTGGTGTCAGGCGGCGGTTAGTTTGCCTCATGAGTAGGTGACTCTTTCGCACTGAATGGCAACCCTACTGTTGGTGTCACCATATCACTATCCTCAGTTTGAAATGTTAAATAATGAATTATTCAGTAACGGCGTCACTGAGAGTGGAACTTCACGTGAAGCTCTCTCTCGCGGAAGGTGTTTCACGGGTCAGCAGCGTGGGCCCGGTCGTCAACTACCTACTGTTAGGATGAAATGGAGTATGGAGTAAGGAGTAAGGATGTGAACAAAGTTGTTATGTGGTGTTATATGAAGAGTGATCCTGTGACTGAGAATGGTGCACCTATTAGAGGATATAAAAACGTATGTTTTAAACATGGCATGAGACTGAACCATTTGAATCCACTGAACAGAAAGCTTGTGACCAGGCAAGGGCTATTAGGAAAAACGGCATGTTATCGGAGGTTGAGATAGAAGTAATAAAACGGCAAATTGAAATAGAAGATTGCACGGAGATACCAGGAAGTGATAGTATAGTTGAAAATGAAGATACAACAAGAATTGTAGAAAATGTTTATTTATCAATGCAGCAAAGTAAGATGGACAATGAAATTGACACAGCGAGATTGCTGAATATTCTGATGTACTGGTGATGACAGAAATATTAGAGGCTTACAGATAAGGATATAATTAAAAAGATGAATACTGTTATGAACAAAATACCAACAAGCACCATAACTGAGACAAATGACCTTGTGTATACAGTGTGTACGCAGTGTGTACGCAGCAAAAAATTGGGAATAAAGACAAGTGAGGGAGAGCCAAGGGAAGAGCCATAGTAGATAGATGAAGATATAAAACGCATCAGAAGAGATCTGAATATATTGCAGAGAGAAATGAAAGGTCAAGTAAGAAACAGAGCAAAGGTTGAAGAATTAGAAAATAAATACCATTTTAAGACCAATTAAATATAGTAATTGAGGAACTGAAACAAAGGTTGGTTGGAAAAGCAGCAAAGATCAAGGGGTATGAATAGAGGTGACCAGTTCAGGTAGAGTCGGTTGTTTAATCAAGACCAAAAGAGATTTTACCAACAACTGAATAGCAAGATTAGGTACGAAGGCATTATCCCTAATGGGGAAGCAAGAAAAAAGTTTTGGAGTGAGATTTAGAGCAAAGGCGAACAACATTACAAAAACGCAGAATGGCTAAGGAATGTAAGGGCAGATTTGAGAAACCAACAGCAAGAAAAAATTATTATAAGAAAAGAAATGGCAACCAAACAATGTACAAGAACGCCTAACTGAAAAGCACCAGGTATGGATCGAGTGCAAGCATTCTGGTTGAAAAAATTAACATCACTGCATGAGAGAACTGCAGAGGAACTATCCCCGATTCTCAACGGAGGTGCTAGTTTGCCACATTGGTTAAGATTAGGAAGGACAATTTTGTGTCTCAAGATCCGTAAAAAGAGAATGCAGTTGATAATTTCCGACCAATAGGAGCCGTGGCTTAATGCTTAGTGCAGTTGGACAGTAACCAAAAAGTTCGATTCCACGAGCTGGCGAGGAGAATTCGGAACTTTACAAAAGAAAAAGCCATTGGTTGGCGTCAGAAAGGGCATCAGGCCAAGAAATTCCTCACTGCCAAATCAAAAAGTCCCTCTGAAGGGCACCGTCTTAGCCCCCAATTGCTGGGGGCAAATGACGTTAAAAACCAAAAAAAAAAATCCTGCCTTCTGCCTTCCTGTCTTATGGAAATTATTATTAGGGGTTAATACCGATGGTGTATACCAGCATCTTGAAAAAAATGAGTTGTTACCAGAAGAACAAGAGTTGTCGTCGAAGACCTAGAGGAATAAATGATCAGTTATTGATAGACAAGGCAATATTAATGCATTGTAAACGAAGGCACACAAATATCGGCTTGGATTGAGTACAAAATAGTTTATGAGATGGTGCCATACAGCTGGGTTGTTGAAGGTTTGGAGATGTTTGCGGTTGCCAACGTAAGAGAGTTTTTGAAGAATAGTATGCGAAGTTGGAAAACAGAACTAACTTCATTTGGGCATGTACTAGATACAGTCATGATAAACAGGGGTATTTTTCAAGGAGATAGTCTTTCACCATTGCTATTTGTTTTATGCATGATTCCATTGTCAATGGTTCTGAGGAAAATAAAAGTGGGGTATGTTTGGGGTGCAAATGAACTAAAGACAAACTGTCTTTTCTCTATGGATGATTTAAAGTTATAAGGTAAAATATGCGAGTAGATAGAAACTCTTGCAGTGACTGTGCATTCTGTCAGCGAAGACATAGGAATGGAATTTGGCATTACGAAATGTGGAATGCTATTGCTAAAGAGAGGTAAATTTGTATCACCTGAAGAAGTAACTTTGCCAGGTGGGCAGATAAAGGAAATAGATGATACTGGCTACACGTACTTAGCCATTCTAGAGTATGAGAAGGTGAAAGAAAAGAAAATGAAAGATGTTTTTCCAACAGAGTACAAACGGAGAATTAAGCTAGTGTTGAAGTCAAAGTTAAATGGAAAGAATAAGATCTTGGCTACAAATACGTGGGCAGTTGCGGTTTGAATGTATAGTCTTGTTGTGTTAGACTAAAAGAAAGAGTAACTAACAGCGATGGATTGAATGACCAGAAAAAACATGACAATGCATGGAGCATTCCACCCTAAGAGTGATGTTGGCATGTCTGTGTGTCAAGGTGTAATGGAGGAAGAGGTTTAATAAGTGTTGAAATGTGTGGAGGGACAGAGGAAAACAGCTTGACTTGTTATGTCAAAATGTCAACTGAAAGGCTAGTGAAGGAAGTAAAGAGAGCCAACATCATTGACTGTGAAGAACCAAAGGAAAAAAATGCACTCAAAAGAGAAATTCAAAATGAATAAGTTGCCATTTGGACTGGGAAGAAGATGTATGGACAGTTTGTTCGTGAAATGCTGCCAAAGGGTCTTTGACAAACCATGATCACTACGAAGTCACCACAAACCAGATCATTATACCGCACAGGTCGTCTCGCGGGTCAACAAGGAACGCGATCTCCAGTAGGAAACCGGGCCAGGATCGAAAAGTCAGCCACTGGAACAAACTAACACGAACAGGCAGTAGAGGATTATCGCGCGGATGACACCTCTCACAGTGGCCTATCTGCAAGACCCCAAAATCCTCCAAAGTCAACTAGACAAAATTGGACAAGGGAAGTATCAAGTAGTAATGGAAGCTTTCTACACTGCTTCACAAGAGTGAAGCCTAACCTCAACAACAAAAACTTCCTATATCACCTGGCGAAAGAAACATCCCACAGACAGGCTTACCATTAATGCCAACAAATCAGCCAATGCCAGGAGAGACATCATGAAGCAGAAAAGGCTAACTGATATAGAACTTATGACCATCCAAGAAAGACCAGACTTTAAAACCCTGACATTACTGCAGAGGACCACGATGAAGACAGGTCCGAACAACAGCCGATGAGGAACAAGGAGAAAAGAAAATCACTGACCCTGAAGACCACCCAGAGGCAGTCCAAGAAGAACTTGATGATGAAAAAGTACTAGAGATGATAGCAAATATCAGGCAGAAATAGGAAATTGTCAAGGAAGCGCCCATTAGGGAAAGATCCCTGATCCCAAAATTCAAGAAAGACTGGCGTTGAAAGGCAATCATCAAACATGCAAATAAAGCAATAAGCCAGATCAAAGTGTACATGATAATACCGATGGAACTCCCAGACATAAACCAACTTACATTTGCAACAGCTTCAGTAATTGGAGGGGCAGTGGGAGAAAGACCCAGGAAACAAAAACAGGAACAAAAACAATCGGTATGGAAAGAGAAGATCGAAAAAGAGATTATGAAGTTACGTAGAGAGCTATCACTCCATAACGAAATTGAAAAAGGTTCAACCAGTGAAAGAAAGAAGATACACCAACAGTCAAAGGAACTTTCAAACAAAAGATACAAGCAAAACCACAGAGGCTCGGGAGATTCACTAAAGGAGCAACTTCTACAGACAAAACAAGATCTTCAAAGAAGATGCGAAAATGTTTTACAGACAGCTAAGGAAAAAGAAGATCAATATCAAGGACCCACCTACAATCGAATAAGTTGAGGCGTTGTGGAGTAACATATGAGAGGACGACAAAAGCCACAATGAACAAGCTGCTTGGATGCAGCAAGTACAGGACCACCACAAGAATGACTGATCAGAAATCATCAACACAGAGACCACTGCTGCCATCAATATGACCAGCAACTGGAAGACGCCTGGAATAAATTCAAGTGCCCATTTCTGGATCAAAAACCTGCCTAGCATTCACGAAGACCTTTCAAGGGTATTCATGAACATCATAGAGAATCCAACTGATTGTCCCGACTGGCTCACTTAAGGTATAACATATCTGCTCCCAAAGATAGTGGAAACACCGATCCCGAAGAACTACAGACCCATCACATGTCTACCAACCATGTATAAGATCCTCAAATCTATCATCTCAGAAAGAACCTACACCTTTCTGGACAAAAACAACCTGCTATCAACAGAACAGAAAGGATGCAGGAGAGGAAGGTATGGCTGTAAAGACCAGCTACTAATTAACAAAGCCATACGTGAAAGGGCCAAGTCAAAGAAGAAGAACTTGTCAACAGCATGAATTGGCAAAAAAAAGGCATTTGACAGTGTGCCTCACAAATGGATGGAAAGGAACGTCGATATCTACAGTCAGCCCAACCATCATCAGATTCATTGTACAGAGCAGGAAAAACTGAAAGGCCTTGAATCTCCATCATGGAAATGGGCTGTTAACATCAAGACCAATTAACATCAAAAGCAGGGTCTCCCAAAGAGATTCGCTATCACCACTGCTTTTCCACTTGGCACTGGCTCCCCTCAGCCCCCTACTAAGTAGAAGCAATTATGGATACGAAGCAGAGTATGGCAAAGTTAGCCACCTCTTCTACAGGGGCTAAAAGACCTTTGCCAGGCATTATAACCAGCGAACAGGGCTACTCACCACTGTCAAGGCTTTCAGTGATGACATCAAGATGGAGTTCGGACTCAACAAATGTTCCAAACCCACCTTCAAGAGAGGACGGCTGTGAAAGACAATTAACATAGACCTTAATATCAACACCATCATCAAGGAGATAGAACAAGAAGGCACAAACAAGTACCAAAGAATGAACGAAGGAGACGGCATCAAACACTCTGCCATGAAGTAGAAGATCCAGAAGAGTACAATTACAAGTACAAGTACAAAAAGCGAACTCAATGTGGCCAACCGATTCGAAGCTATCAACACACTAACCATACCTGTAGTGCCATACAGCATTAACATCATCAACTGAAAACTGAGCGAGCTAACAACACCAAACATCAAGACCAGGAAGATGCTTACCATGGGAAAGATCCACCACCCAAAAGCAGATGTCGACAGACTATACCTATCAAGAAGTGGCCTTTAAAACTACCACCATAGCCCTAGACAGACACCTAATATCAACAGATGATCCACTCCTCTAAGTAGCAAAACATCAAGAAGATAAAAGAAAGGTCTACTTGACCAAGAAAGAAGCAGCAAAATTTAAGCAGGGGCTAAATGTCCCAGAATTACCACCGGCGCCAATGAAAAAACAACAAAATATGCCCGCAGAGTACAAACAGGATGCAAAACACCACGGTCATTTACAAATGCAGAAGTAGTGGGAAGAAAAGGCAATGCATGGAAAGTACCCTAACAGAAACAAAGAGACAGATGTAGACCAAAGAAAAGACTTCTGATTGGCTTAAATCTGTCGGACTAAAAGCTGGGACCGAAGGCGTGATCACCGCTGCACAACACCAGAGTTTGGTCGCAAGATCCTGCTGCCACCGCGTCATTAAGAATGGAACAGACCCACAGTGTAGGATCTGTGGAAAATATGAGGAGACCATTGAACACATCATTTCGGGCTCCCCGGAGCTATCAAAGATAGAATACATCGAAAGACACAACAAGGCACAATAATAATAATAATAATAATAATAATAATAATAATAATAATAATGCATTTCAGTTAAATGACATGATAAATGGAGGAAGTGAAATACCAGCTTGGCTAACTATTGGGAAAATGGTACTCTGTCAGAAAGATCCCATCAAAGGTAATGCAGTTGATAATTATCGTCCAATATCCTGCTTACCCTTGATGTGGAAGTTATGGACCTGTCTCTTAT
>RDPX01000026.1:656262-667246 GCA_003991215.1 Morbakka virulenta
AGACTTTTCAATGACATTTGAGACTACTAAAGTATGTTAATCTTTGTCTTCCTCTGCTTTTTTGCCTTTAATACGACCTTTAAAGTTAAGATTTCCTGGCCCTTTTCTTCTCATGATATGTTCAACACCTCATCTGCCTTTCACGGATTGTTTTGTCAGGAACCTTTGTGCTCCAGCTTTCCTCAGAACTGCTTCATTTGTTTGATGGTCTACCCATGATATTCTCACCTCTCTCCTGTAAAACTACATTTTAATAGCTTCTTGTCTCTTTCACATTGATGGTGACATATCACCGAGTAGATGTTATAAAACCTTCTACTTTGTAGCCGTTGACATTTTGCTATGTTTCAAGACCTTTCCTAATCATTAAAGATATCTTTTGCAATCCTGTTATCCTTTTCTTGATTTCCGGATCACACTTTCCATTCTCTGTTATGTTGCTACCTAAGTAATTGAACTTATCAACTTGTTGTATTGGGTCACGTCTAATATACAACTTGCATCTGGGACAGCCTCTTTAAATTCTTTAGTTTTACCTTCATCTTACAGATCACTGGTATACGATCACTCCCACAATCAGCACTAGGATATGTTTTGCTGCGCTGTACTGCATTCCGAAATCTCTTATTTATTGTGATATAGTCAACCCGAATCTTTATATCATCTCCTGCACTTATCCATGTCCACGATCTCCTTGGATGTTCTTCAAACCATGTATTTGTTTTCACCTGCCCATTCGATGCACACCACTGAGCAAATTTTTCTTTTCTTTCATTCTGTTTCCCTGGCACATCACTATCCTGTTCACATCCCATTTTTGCATTCAAATTGTCCATCAAGGTGATAACCTCTTGCGATTTGCACTGGCGTCAAGCCTGTCTAATTGTTTCATAAACTAATCAGTCCCATCTTGTTCACTTTCTGATGTTGACGCATAGGCAGCAATAATAGAAACATTGCAAGGCCTTCCTTGCAACTTTTACCAATAATACTACGTTGGATATCTGCCCAGAACACAACTTGCACTTCCCTGATCTAGTAGAAGTCCAACCCCTCATGTTTTTCACTTCCTGAATCTATCATACGATGTTCTTCACTTACGAAGTCCCCCATGCTCTTCCATCTGGTTTCACATACTCCGAGGATCTTAATACCAATTCTAGTCATCTCTTGCTTTACATTTTTTAACTTACCACTCTAATACATTGTTCTCACATTCTATGTGCCAAATTTTGATAGTATTCTTATTGAGATGAACTCAGTCGCTGGAGAAGGGTCTGGTGCCCCTTGAGGCACAAAGGCCTTCCTACTGAGTGGGGAATCATTCCTTGAGGAAGTGACCCCCTTCACGCCTCCAGTTCTCATTTTCAATCTGTGCATTACCATGAATATTCTTGGCATCTACAAGCAGTGGTTTGTCATTGCCTTCTGCCTCCCCAAAAAATCATCTGCTTGCAAGCAACCATTGTCTTACGAGGCCGAAGCTCATCCACCTTTCTTACCAATTTCTTGCTGTATCTCCCGTTGCACATCGCTCGTAACCCTGAGTAAGGGACCTATCCAGGTGGTACAAGCCGGGTCAGTTGGACGGGAAGGGTAGGCCACACCCTTGGATCAGTCCTCAGACCCTATCATCCTATAATTTTTTTAATACGGTTGTCAAATCACACACAAAATATCATCTTATTTTTATAAAACACGTATTTTTTATCGTAAAGACAAAAAGGTATCGCAAAATTGTAAATTCTGTGTAAAATTACTACTCCTAAAAAATGGGTAGCTAAACATAAATCAAAGTAAAACGATATAAAACGGACAGATAAACGTTTTACACCAAACAGAAACTAAAACAAATTGTGCTTTGAGAAAAATTACTTTTTATCAGTCTTGATTTTCTTCACATTTTTTGTGCCTAAACCAAGTGTTGCTGCAGCTTTCAAGCAAGAGTAGTGAGCCTGAAACAAAAATGTTATTGTTATAACGCTCTGAAAAAAAGAAAAGAAATTCTTGTGGCTCACAAACAAAATAATGCCTGCCTGGGAAGAACTAGCGACAGCTATCCTAATGAAAATATTCTAAATGAACCCTGGTGTTTTGCTACACGCAAAAAGAACAACAGTTTGTCCACTTGACCTAACGTATAGAAAACATGGTAGGGAAGACGTCGTGGTTGACACTACCAGATTAGACTAAACTAATCTCAACCTTGTATTCTGTTTTCATACGTATTAACTTAGCAACACCCTATATCAAATTAAGTTCATTCTTTTCCTCTAAATTTAGATCATTTCCCAACAAAGATTTGGGTGGGGCACGATTTACCAATTAAAAATATTATCTAAGTTTAAAAAAAAGGTGGTGACAACCACCTAAAAAAGGTGGTGACAACCCCCCTAAAAAGGTGGTGACAAACCCCCTAAAAAGGTGGTGACAACTCCCCTTAAAAAAGTGGTGACAACCCCCTTAAAAAAAGTGGTGACAACCCCCCTAAAAAGGTGGTGACAACCCCCCCCCCAAAAAAAAAGTGGAGGGTAATAAACAAAAAGCTTATTTTTCAAATCTTCCGGGGTTAGTAAAGGGTACGAAAAACTGTTAGTCTGTATAATGTATAACACTGTTTTCTTTGGTTTTACAGTGGTTTATCTTTCCTAACCCAAAAGTCATCGCGGCACAAATGCTAGCTCAATATCGCTTTTTTTTTATCTCCCCTTCCTTTTATCCTTTAATAATTTAAAAAATTGGTTTCATTCTACTCTTGGAAAACACAAAGGAATTCCGTCTCCGTACTTTCAAAGGTAGACAGGGTAGGGAGTAGTAATTAATGGGTTGAGACGAAATAAAAAGCTCTTGCACAGAAATATTAACTATTTACTAACTTCCTAATAGTTTGAGAAAACGTGAGAAAATCTAGCTTTGATACTATTACCACTATTACAGTGTTCAATCTGACACCTTCCTAACAAAAACACATCAACTACAAACCAATAAGCCTTTTCAAAGAAAAAGCTACCATCATGAATTTTGGTGAAAACTTGGCATAATGGCGGCTCGCAAAAAACCCCCCAATGTGGACAAAAGTTTTAAGAGGCTACAAAACAAAATCCCTGGTCTTACTTGACGTCATTTTTGCTGGCCGAAAATTCCGAACCTATTACCTGGGAAGCACAAGTAGTACTTTTCCACCTGTGTTCAACTGATTTTCGAAGCATGTAAAATTTGGCCTGATCTAAGCATCCATAGGATATTTTTCAAGTTAAAGCCGTGACAATCCATGAGCAACCACAACTAAAACAATAGATCATAAATCTTTTTTTCTAAAAGTTTCATGTGCTAAAAGTTGCACCATCGGACGGCAATTTTTTTCCGGTGGTTGCCTCACTCTGATTTTCCCTTTAACGACAGATAGCATGTTTGGGTCAGACAAAAAGGAGAAAGGGGAGTTTCTTCCTGTAAGATTCTCATCCGTACAACTCTTACCCAGGATAATTGCCATTCGGATTATTTTGTCTGTCAAAGAAAAGTTTCTGGCCAATTTTTTCTTTTTTCGATAGAGCATGCTAGGGCATTTTCACGTAAAAATATGTAAATAATCCATATTAAATTTTGTAGAAACACAATTCTGCGATCTCGTGAAAGTATTCACGAGATAACGTACGAAAACTCGCTCCAGAGAGGGTTTTTTTTGCATATTCTATTCGCGCAAAATGATTTAGCTTTAACGGCCACAATTTACAAAATTTTATCGCAGGTAATTTTGATGCTGGTGATGCTGCCGATGCTGGTGATGCTGGTGATGCTGGTGATGCTGCCGATGCTGGCGTTTTTTTCCCGGTACTTCGATTTTGGATATGATTTATGCCATTCGTCCCACTGGCTCAAAAATATATTTTTCTGAAAGCTGCGTATAAAAATCACTTCCGCTTGATGGCAAATCCTGAATTTTCATTTCATCATTGCTAGAGGCCCTCACTTTGCATCCTTTTTCACAAATCGAAGCATAAGTGCAAAAACCACTCCTTTACATAATCCCTTCAAACAGTTGGGAAGCTGCATTGATTGCCGCTCTTTCGAAATCCGTCGACATCTTGTTTGGTTGATTTTTCAGAAGAGAACTTGCTAGAAGCGCTTATTACAAATTGCCTTTTCTTCGTTAGGCAGCAGGCCGTAGAAAAACAAAAGATAGTCTTTACAAAGGTTTGGGCGTATTTCCTTAGAATTTACTTATTATTCGAGACATTTTCTATTATCTACAAAAAAGGCGGGGTTACTCTGCGAAGTCTTATTATTGTTTAAGAGGGTTTCACTGACATCAATAGGTGGGTGGTTCAAGGGGAAGTCAAGCAATCTAAGTTCCATTATTTCATAAACTGGCCGTATAAACTTCAAAATTCAAACAAATTCAAACTAAACAATTCATGTACGAATTATTGTCCGAAAATGCCATCTCAAAGTTGTTGTGTTGAACCTCATTAACAAGTCGTGCTTCCCAGTTGCTCTTGAGGCGAGCTCTTAAGTTCCTGCAACTGGATTTCACTTAAACTTATAGCATTCAAAAAACAATTAATCCGTTCTTGCTCTGGTTTTCTTACCTTGTCTTGAAATATGTTTTCTCCCAATAAATTTCATGGAGAGGGGCAAGTGTGTTCTCGGGTGGTTCAATGCAATTCATTATTACAGCCCTCGGCCTGACAACCCTGAGCTGCCTCATAAACGCCTATCCATTCATTTTCCTTGCCTGTGAGCTCGAATGGGCAGGGGTTAAACGGCTTCTTAACTTCACTTTGAACAATTCATTTCTTGTTTTACTTGACAACTTTAACCCATATTCTCCCAAGCATGTCCCCCTAACTTCTTTCAGTACCAAAATTGGTGTAAATATCCGCCTTAGGCTAGAATAGAGGTGTAAAAAGTTTGATTGCAATCCTTTGATGGGAAAGGTGTCTTTTAGCTGTGTCTACTTTTGTAGACATTGGTAGGATCTGTTAGAAAAAGCAAGTGTGAAAACGCAATTGAAAACAACTCATTATGTTTTACATTGATGATCTTTGCATCTTTTCAAGCTATTTAAAATGCTACAATCATAAAATTAGACAGTCTAGAAGTCAATTCAGCTGTTTTTACATAATTCATTTTTCATGATAGAGCTGAAAGCAAAGCTTGACATGCATGCTCTTTTTGCACTTATCGCACCTATTTCGGCAACTTCGCCGGCAGACAACACACTTTCTTACAGGACCAGACTCTGGATAGTGGCCAGTGTTGTCAGATCGCACTTCAATTGGAACATCGAGAGAAGGACCAGATCTAGAATCAGCTGATGGTCGTGGGATGGCCCTCTTCACCATGATAGACACAACGTTGCGTCGAAATGATTTCTGGTCAATTGCAACATTGGATACTAAGCGATAAAGACGCCAGGAAAAGACCATCAATAAGTTGAGTGCATTCACAATTAATGGCCAATACCATTTCTTCCCCTTAATAATCGGTCTAAGATCAGACAGGGCACGGTCAACCAAATCTACTCCTCCCATTCCCCTGTTATAAGCTTTTACTACAGCAGGCTGAGATACAGATGTCTTGCCTTTTCCTTTTACCCACCGTTTTGCTTCACCGAGAGGCTGCACACCTACAGCATTGCTGCACAATGTGACGACAGCATTGTCATTCCATCTTACTACTTCGATGTCTCCCTCTGAGCGGTAGTCAAATGAGCCACGTGGTAAATGTTTAATACGTTGAACGTCTTCGACTGGGCAGCCAGCCATTCTATTAGCTCGTAATGTGCCAGTCGCACGAAAACCTTCGTTCTTTAGATGCTTGATGAGATCGTACGAAGTGAAAAAGTTGTCAAAAAATAAATGGTGTTCAGAAGAGTCACTGCAGACTGCTGCAGCAGTTTTGACGACTTGCATACCTAGTGGTTCCGTTTTAGAAGAATTTCCAGAGGCACCTTCATAGACGGATACATAGTATGGCATGCCAGTACTGCTGGCCATCATCCAACATTTGTATCCGAATCGAATTGGCTTGCCACGAATGAACTGCTTACATGAGTGACGTCCAAAGTAAGGAATCATTGATTCGTCAATACTTAGGTCTTCGTGAACAATACCGAAGGACTGAAATATACTGTTTAGTAAATCATAAATGGGCTTAACTTTTGCCATTTTTCCTGGGCCAAGTGATTGATTGTCGGCAGTATGCAAAACCGATTTTATTTCCTGGAATCTATTTCTGCTCATAGTTTCAGGAAATACATCGCAAACAAGGTCAGCTGCCTTGCTCCAGTAGTCAGCTTCAGCCAAGCGGATATTATATCCTGACAAGAAAATCAATCCTACAAAATTCGTCATCTCTTCTTTCGTAATATTGAAAACTTTGTTTCGATCTCGAAATGCATATACGTTTGTTTCTCGAACCAGAAGGTCGATTACATCATCAAAAACAAGTTGACACACTTCCCATTCAGACAAATTAGCAAGATGGGGCTTTTCGTTCAGAAGCTTTGCCTGTGCATTCTTTTCTTGGTCGGAAGGAGACACAATGCTGTCAATGTGGGATTTCGTCCATTCAGGAGCAGTTTTCTTGACAACTTTTTTTCGTTTTCTTTTTCCACAAGACTGAATTGAAGACGTATTTTCATCTGAATTATCCAAGTTATCATCATCTTCACTAGCACCATACTCGACTAACTCAAGTTCACCAGCTACTTCAACAGGAAGATCAGTCGTGCCTAAATTGTCATCATCTTCTGGCTCCAGGTCACTATCGTGGCCACCAGTAGGAGGACCAACTATCACTATGTCTGCCGTCACAGGAGAATCAGACTCAATCTGCTCTATGACATCTGGAAGAAGACGATGGCGGTGAATCGTACTTTTCTTTCCGTAAAAGCTCTTGACATTCATGGCAAATCTAAAGTAAGAAATAAGATGAATAAGTAATTAAAAAAACAGGTATGGAGTCATATTTAGAAGCTTTTGGAATCCCTTGTCTGCCTTTTGAACAAAAGATGATGTCATAAAACATTAGTGTATTATATAAAATTAAATGAAGATTTCAGCTTGTCAACTTACCAATGATAAAACAATGTTATAGAAAATCCTGCAGCGTACCCACGTCAGTCAAGAAAATTGCAACAAACTTCTTGATTTGAGCTTATCATTGTTCTATATGTGTAAAAGAATGCTTCTGTGGTTTCAAAATACTGTACCAATTCTCAATACACCAGCGTCCACATCTATTTATACTGGAAAGCCCCTTGAAATTGATATTGATCATAGCAATAGTCATATTAGTCATAACACTATTTACATAACTAAGTGTTAAGCACTCTAAACTAGAATCGACAGGAAATATCAATATGAGTCTCTCTGCTAACACTTCCTACCAATGTCTACAATTGTAGACTTCAAAATTTATTGACACGAACGTTTTGTGTAACGTTCAATAACAAAATAAAAGTATGTTTATTAGACAGAATCACCTTTGTAAAGTGTAAATACAAACTTTAAAACCGTCTTTACCGCCAGCTACCTCGCAAACACAGCAAAGTGCAGAACGTGGTTGGCTGTTCAGGTTTTTTTGAAAATTGGCACACTTCTTACATGTTATACTGACACATAGTACCAAACTAAATATCAGTTTATAACTCATCTTGCCTATCATGTATCCTAAAATAACGAGGGACATAATTTAATGCCAAATATGCTACATGTGTCTATAAAACAAGCATTGGATTAGAGGTCTACTTTTGTAGACATTGGGAGAATATGGGTTAAGTTCCCTTTGATAATGTCCTTAATTTGTATAAATTCACTTTGTCTGTGCGTTGATGCCGTGAGCATCCCATTTCTATCCAATTAGGGCCCTACCGTTCCCTTTTTTATTGGGAATTCTACCTTGGACAAAACAGTAACAACGTGATTCCAGCACTTTGCGTACCCAGCAGGGCATGTACAGTGACCACAAAAAACATCAGGGGCTTCTGTGCAAAAAAACCCAAACTTCATGGGGATCCTCACAAAATTTTTGAGATATTTTCCCTTTGAGTAAAATATTTCTTAGTGACAATGTGTGCACCAAAATTTTATCAACAAACCTATTCATTAAGTATGAATAGCCCTTCCGTGCTTTGTACTGCCCTGTGTACTTAGTTTCAAATGCTTCTTATTAAATACGAAATGAAAAATTTCATACTTAAAATTTAATAACAATTTCATACTTAACTATTACTCTATTTTTTTTATCAGTAACTTAACTGTCGGTTAGCAGCTTGGCATAGGAATCACTTAATTCTATTTCCACTTCTTTCAAATTTTGTTTCATTGGTTCTTTTCTTTCATAGGTAACAAGCGCTCTGACCGCCAAGTCCAATTATGTGCCATCCTGATTAAAAACCACTCATTGCAAAAATTTATTTTTTTCAAATTCCAATAAACTCCACTCAAGAAATTCAGAACAAGAGAAATTTGATGCCATTTTCAAAATTTTCTCGGTAATTTTAATTAAATTAACTAAAATTTATTTTCAAAATTCTGCTAAACAAGGAGTAAGATTTCGAACAACTATCTCCTTTTGATGTTAATGAAACTCTCCCAAACAATTATAAAGACTCTGGTCTCCGAGTATTCCCATTCCTTTTGCTTCAAACATGTTTGCTATAGTCAAAGGGTACCCTCGATTCACGGGTCGTCCGAAGTTAATCACGAAATCAACCACACAAAAAATTTAGCAGGCCATACAACTTTTAACACATGAAACTTCTCGATAACGAGATCTATGAAAACTGCATTTTCACAGCAACAAATTCAAAGTTAAAGATTTTGGGAAAGCTTTAGTTGTGTGTGCTCATGGATCGTTATGGCTTTAACTTGAAAATATCCTGAGGATGATTAAATGAAGCTGAACTTTACATGCTGCGAAAATCAGCAGAGCACAGGTAGAAAGCACAAGAAACGCTGCAAGTAAAAATCTTATTGTAATATTCATTGAAATTATCTGCCAGCAAAATGGGGGTTGGGTAGGTCCAGGGATTTTGTTTTGTACCCCCTCAAACGTTTGTACGCATCTTGTTTTTTCTCCTGCGAGCCGCCATTATGGGAAGTTTTCACCAAATTCATGATGGCAGCTTTTTGTTGAAAAGACTCGTACTCACACAGATTCTCCAATATCGGTCAGAATCAAACTTCATCTTTCAAGCATTAACATCAACATAAAACTTTAGTACAAAAAGCAAAACAATAACTAAATTGTAGAGTCAATATCTATAAAAAGCTAATCTATTCTTGCTAATCTCACAATATTGATGCGAGTTATTAAAGCAATATTCTGTCTTACTATATTAAAAAACTCTGCTTTGCTATACAAAGTTACCAATATGTATCTACATCCATCAACATCTTGAGTCATTGGTCAAAAAACATTTTCTTTAAATTTCACTAATTAAAATGAAATGTTGATTGCCAAATTACTCCCGTTGTAATTGCCGAAGCATACGTAAAATATCAATGAGCATAAATAGCTAACATTAAGCTTGCAGATCCTTGTTAAGATATTAAAAAGGCTATTCCCATAAAAATTAGTTACCTATAAGACCACAAAATCAGCACAAAATTATTCTGCACCATACGAGTATTCACAAGCACTGGACCTTTGACAGGCTATGGTGTTTACCACAAATTACCACCCGTTTGGTTACCAACATTAAACTCGTCACAGAACAGGGCCAGCAAAACTGTAACTAACTGCACACCTAATTTCTTCTATAATTTCCCAATTAAAGCTAATATTGATGTGAAGCTTTTACCTTCCATTTACTGTTAATAAATTAGCTCAAAAACTTTTAGTGGCTACAGGACATAATAATAATAATAATAATAATAATAATAATAATAATAATAATAATAATAATATGCCATACGAAGGTCTGGAGCTTGCTCTGAGCAAAATTAAACAAAGCATTGACACTTTGCAGATTTTTTTCCTTTCCTTATATTTAAAAAAAAATCAGCTTTAATACCTGGATTACAAAATAAACAAATAATTCTATATATGTTGGGCTACTAATTATAAAATATGAAAATACTTTCTAAAGAATCTGCGTAGAAGCCCGCTGAATACTTTTTGTAGCAAGTATGCTAAATCTTGGAACATTTTCGGACCCACAAAAAAAACCCAAGCATATTTTAAAACGCTCATTGTTTTTCTTTTTCGTTGATGAAGTTTTGGAGAAAAACAGATTGCAAGTCACTTTCATAACTCGAGAACTGTACTCTCGTATCAAACAAGATTATTCACTAAATCTTATCATTCTATGACTTCCTTATGGTTAGTCTCTTAACAAAAGGAATTGTCCCTGTTAACCATTAAATCTTTCCAAATTATATGGCTTCATCTCTGTATTTTCATCGGTTTACCACACTGAATCCTTAAATAAAAAAGGTAAGCATCAGGAGTCAGGGGCTGTCAAAAGCTCCACGCAGAAGAGGTTAATTTAATGTCCATGGGCCTTTTTACATTCTTAAATCCCCTTTGATAAGTGTTGTGCACCATTCCAACACGTAAATTCATACGTGTTTAAATGGACTGCATGATAAATAAAAAATAACCTTCTACCAATCGCAAACCGTAAATTTCAACATTAAAATCGCTCTTATTTTGTAAAGTTTAATTTCCTCTCATCTTATATAACATTCTGCTTGTTTTTTAGCGGTTGCACATGGTTAGATAAACAAAACGTTCATTTAAAACGTGCAACTAAGTTTTCATATTTAATATTGTCAGTAAACCTGTATTTGAAGAAGAACAAAATGAAATGTCAATTTCAAATAAATTTTCTTATCCCGTCACATGAGCTTGCTGTCCTGATACGTTAAATTAGTAAATATTTTAAGTATTTTCCACACTGACTCACTGACTCACTCACACACTCTCTCTCTCTCTCTCTCTCTCTCTCTCTCTCTCTCTCTCTCTCTCTCTC
>RDPX01000026.1:684111-701984 GCA_003991215.1 Morbakka virulenta
CCATGGTTATGCCCAAATGGAGAGTATAACTATGGAGGATGTACCCCAACTGGGCTGCGTTGTGATATTTCCAGTCCTCTGGATCCAGTGACAGCTTGGTTGTGTTGCAACCTGTATTGAGTAGATCAATTTCATTGTAAATTTTCTAGATCGTTAATTTACAAATAAAACCATGTGAAGTTTACAAAAAAAAAAATTATTATTATTCAGGCTCAGGCTCAGGCTCGGGCTCGGGCTCTGGGATGAAAAATGACATTCTTGTTCCTGGTCTTCATAAACTCTGCTTTGCTGTTCTTTTGCTTCACAGTTCTCGATTCCTCTAGCTTTTTAACTTCTTAGAGCCTGGCGTCCATTCTCCTTGAATTACTTCCTCTTCAATCGATATTTACAATTATTAATAATACTCTTATTATTAGATTATCACAGCTTATGATGTTATTGCTGGCTGAAACTACTCAATACCAAGCAATATCCCAAGAACCTTAGCTATCCAGACTTTCTAATGACACTTGCTGAACCCTGTACACAAGCTTTCAGTAATGTGCTGAAACTCGCCATGATTTCCAACTTTCTCAAAATGCGAGTTGAAAGTTTTTGCTTACTGTGCCTTATCTTTCTATGGTGATTGGAAAAAATATTCATTGGAATTGCCGAGTTCTCTTTAATTTGTGTTTAAATCTTGGCATTTTTCAACATTTCCCTCTCCTTGTCTTTTACTCTCATATCAAATTGGCAAGCGACGTCAGCGTTGTAATATTTCCTGCTTTTATTACATCGGACGACCATTTTTGGCGTATAGTGCTCAATCTCTTTGCCTGTTTGGATTCTCATACCCCACATGATTGTGGCTTCTTCATTTCCCATAACAGGTTCAATGTAGCGATCATACCATTTCCTACTCCCTAGTAACCCATACCTTTTTACAAATTCCTCATGTAGAGTCAGTGTCAACTTTATGGTCTCCAGTGTTTACACTGATACTGCGTCAACATTTTTTACTCTAATAAAACATGAGTTACACTATCGGCCCCAGCTCAGAGACAAGACTGTTTTACAAATTAAAGCCAAATGATAATTCATTTAGATTACGGGTTGTGTAAAAAGAACAAGTGCTATTGATACAAATGCTAAAAACAATACTAAGTCCCTTGTTGCTCGTTTCATTGCTGCTGCAATAACAAATAGCAGTGTATACCTAATGCTCTTGTACAGGTCACTCAAATAAATTTAAAATAGACTATTACATGCAGTGGCTTAACATTTATCACTACACATAATTGTAATCTACTACGTTAAAGAGTATGGCAATTTGCAGTGCCAACGAATTATATTGTTGCAATTAAATTAAAGGAGAGGAAACAGAAAAGCTGCAAAGAAAGTAATTGTCAGTTTTAATTCAAACAACAGGGAATTTAAATCACAACATACGCCTATCGTAGTCAATTCCTATAGGAAGTGAGCTACTGACCACTATTTCCCAGTCAGTTTTGCTGCGAAGGATTCAGCTGCAACTTGGTCTGGCCGACTTATCACCACCACTAGCTCCAATGGTAGGGAAAATCAAAATAGATAACTAACTAATGTCGAGTATTTAGATTCTGCCATAGCAATTTTAATCTTTGTTTTTCTCAAAAAATCATTCTCTACTTCTGCACTAAAATGATCTTCATAAATCACAAATTAAAAATCTCCATTTACTAAGGCTACATGATATAAGTGTAAAAAAGTTAGTGATTACCTAAACAAATACGGTGTTTCTCGTTAAATAATCAGCTTAACCAAATACATACCTGGGAAGAAGATGCCATCACCATTTGGAAAACCAACATATTTTTTCATTGCATTTAAGACATGGGCTTCAATTATGACAAATACTGGTGCAACTTCGAAAGTATACCTAGCGATAGAAATAAAGCAGCAACTACAAACAAATAATCGATATTTTTCCAACCCATGGTGTGTGTGTATATATATATATATATATGTGTGTGTGTGTATACTCAATCTACAGACAGTACTGTTTCGCCCTTTGTGTGTTCATCAGTGCAGCACAGAGTTCCTGAGACATAACTCTCAGGCCATATTGCCGGAGCAAACACAGCTTAAGAAGTTATTGTGGGATCCTGCCAGAGTGCTCAAACTACGCATGCGCAGTGAGCATTGCATTACGCAAACGACAGGTTATATATATATATAATAAAAACCAATGTCAAAAATAAAAACTACTTGGCAATTCAACTTNGGGTGTGTATAGATATATATATATATATATATGTGTTGTGTGTGTGTGTGTGTGTGTGTGTGTATACTCAATCTACAGACAGTACTGTTTCGCCCTTTGTGTGTTCATCAGTGCAGCACAGAGTTCCTGAGACATAACTCTCAGGCCATGTTGCCGGAGCAAACACAGCTTAAGAAGTTATTGTGGGATCCTGCCAGAGTGCTCAAACTACGCATGCGCAGTGAGCATTGCATTACGCAAACGACAGGTTATATATATATATAATAAAAACCAATGTCAAAAATAAAAACTACTTGGCAATTCAACTTTTTTGTATTATTCTTTTTCCTAGCTTACTATACTACACTGTTAACAGTAAAGCGTTAATCTTGCTCCAAAAAAAGGAAAACGCACAAAAAACATACAGTTTCCAGTTTGGCTTTGTTACCCGTTTTATCTTCAAATGTACCAGTGTTAAAAGGAAAGAGCTGTCAGTGGTGATCACTTACGAAGTTTTAATAATGCATTTCTTGGCCTGATCATATTTTCTCTAAAAGCCTTCCTGATGGCAACATGTATAGCACTTCGTATCACTTCTGACCTCTTTCCAATGTCCCTTTTCTTCGAAACAATGTCAAAGTGCCAGTATTTTCCATTCATACAATGTAACTATACCAAAAATGTGTCTTTCACAAACTTTCGTTGATCTACAAAATATCCTTAATACTCTATTTCTTTCTTCATAAATCGTGTTTTTAACACCAACATTTTAAGACAACACTCTCAAATTTTTAAAGTTCTAAAACTCAAATACAGTATTATTGTAAACATCAAAATAACGTTTAAGCCACTGGAGAACTATTGCTCTCGACGCTCACGGTCTCTTTTCTCTACTGGCTTGTTAACAGCCATATCTATAGCTGGCACGTGTAAAAGAGATCCACCTGTAAGTATAACTTGTTCACAATTTGTTTTGGATAAGATGTCGTTTCCGATATCAACTTCAGGAGTCTAAAATAAGTAATAGCGAGTTTCAAGTTGTTGTTTAGTTTTTACTGTCAGAAAAAATGGCACTAGAATAAAAGTTAAAAAAATTAGGCAAAGGCAGTAGACGTTAAGGGGCAAAAAAAAAAAAGAAATGGGACGATGGTACCTATTGATCGTTGTTGCCAAAAGTGACGTAATATGATGTTCTCACTAAAGAAAAAATAAATGGTACCATAGTTTTACCTTACTTTAAAAAGTTCAATCCAATATCTTGGTCAAGCTAAACAAAACAGAAGGCAAAAAACCTTTTTAGTAAAGTAGTAATGTACTTACATTGAACAATTAACTGTTGAAGTTATCCATGACCCCATTAAGGATGTTATATCCAGTCCTTGGAACAATTGGTTAAAAAATCTTGGGTGACCTTTTGTAACAGAAAGAGACACCATTAACACAGCACTTTTAAAGTGAAGTAAAAAGTATTAAATGGTGATTAAAATGAGTTGGGCTAACATCGTACTTATCAACTGATGGTCTTAAGTTGTATCAGCTGATTTGTTTCTACAAATTTAAGGCTGGGTACAAAACAACACACTATTGCTGTGTCCCTCATAGTAACTACTTTTCGCCCCTTGGACTAACTCCTCTTCTTAGTACTCAATATCAATAATATTTCCGGAGCCGTAGTAATACAAAATACAATGTACATATAAACACAACGCAAATAAATTTGCTCACTTATTTTACTCAATTTAAACACTAATTTAACTGCGGTGGCAAAATAACCGTGTATAGGTGAAATTGATCAAGTCTGGAATCTCATCTTCATGAAACGGAAATAACAAAATCTCTATAACAGTCCATTCTTATTGGTCGATTTAATAATATGAACTCTCTGTTGCAATCAAGTCAGCTGGTGAAACTGTTAGTGTTAAAGTTTTTATTTGCTTATTATTTTAGTGTCTATTAGGAAGTGATATATTTGTCTCCCAAGCTCCTTGACCCCACTTGAATGAAATATCACCCTCGCATCAACTTTTGCGCTCACTTTACGGGCAATGGACTCCCACACTTAAAATCACTGCCTTTTGCTGTTATCAGTTAATACAACCAATTCTACACAGTGATTTCAAGCAAATAAAAGTTTTCATTCGAATGCACTAATGGCTTAATTAACACAAGATAAGAAACTTTTATTTATAAAAACGTTGTGCTCCAATGATACTTTAAAACAATTAAAAAATTCGTAATAATTATGTGTTGTTGTTTTTTTGAAGTGTTTTTTCCCCAGCAATTTCAAGCAGAAAAATCTATTAATTTGCAATCCATTTCTTCTGCTCTTCATCCTCAGAAGCAAGACATGAATATAGTGCTGTATATATATTTTTTCCTCTGTCTGTCCGTTGCATATTATTTGGGAAATTAAAACCGTTTCCTGTCATTATATCTGTCAGAATTGTTTATCTATAGATTATCCTTGACCTACCTCGACACCTTTTACCAGTTGGTGTCTATTTCCAGGCAACTATTGGACCGTTTGTCCGTACCACTTACGTCTAAGCCTCCTGATCTCAGTTACAGTGATTCTACCTTCCGTTTTACTATCGAGGTAATCGTTTGAAATTTCACTGGCAAAAACCCTAAACCAATAGATGACTTGAAATCATTTGTTCCGAAATACTTCCACATTTTTTTTTCAGTTTTCATGTCACTCTAACATCCAGCACCGTACTGTTCTAAAGGGTTGACACTGCTGTTAGAGTATGACTTCAGTGAGCATGTCCTCCTGGAAGGAGAATGAAGCTACTACTTCCAGTCTGTAGGATCTAAACTGTACCTCATTCTGCGGTCTACTGTCCATGAGGCGTGCGGTTCCTTAGGATCTCCTGCATCTGACAATAGGGTCCTCAGTCTGATGCGCGAATGCGCTACATTTCCTCTGTGCAAAGTACAGTTACTGCAGAAATTACTCAATGCCGAAGCGGCAGGCAGCACATGGTAGCTTTCCCAAAATCTGCAGGAGGCCTAGGCCTGTACCCCAGACCATGATCTGGGTCTTCTGCATTTAATCTCAGCCCCTTCCTCTCTAAAGACCTCTTTCCAGGCGAGGAGCCTCTGGACACACTCCTCCAGCGAGTCTGCAATAATAACGAGATCATCTGCATAAAGTTCTTTCCACGGCACTCCAGTCCAAAAATTATGAAACAAAGCATCAAGAACAATGATGAAGAGCAGTGGACTGTGCAGTGAAATGTAACTGACTCCAACCTTCACTTCAAACTCATCGCTAATTTCCTCTCTTATACAACCACAGATACGTGTGTTCTCAGACATGCTTTGGAAAAGTTTCACAATCCATTCCTAAACTCAAAGCACTCTCATCGCCCACCAAATTACTTTCCAAGGAACAGTGTCAAAAGCCTTCTCCAGGTTCGCCAATGCCATGTTAAGACGCTTGTTTATTGCCAGAAATTTCTCTGGGGACGAACTGGTATTTATAGACTGTAACTATCTCTCTTATCAACTGATCTACAATCCTTTCTATGGTTTTCATTGCCTGCTCTGTCAGTTTTAGACATTGGTTATTGCCCTGATCTAAGAGAATCACACTTTCTTTGTATAGAGCCAAACAATGAACCTTTGCTCCCATCCATTGGGGCTCCTGCCTTCACGAGTGGTAGTCATTGCAAGGTCACAGGCCATGGGACCACCTGTTTCACCTGTGGCATCAATCATCGCCAGTACTACACCAGATGTGAAAGCTTCTTTGCTACACTTCATCTTTGGGATGCCCTACTTTACCATATTGATGGAACCTAGAATGGGTGGTCCTCACAAGTGGTGGCTCATCTGACAAATTTCTGGATCCCACTCAAATTCTACATTGAGAAGTCATTCATGGGGCTCCTGCCAGTACACTGACATTTCCTCTGGATCATTTGTCACTGGCTTGCCCACTACAACATCACAATACTCCATCCTCAGTTGGTTGTAAAGATGGAATGACTTCTGAGGACTTGGATCAAGTCCTTACCTGCCTCATGGCATGCCTGGTGCACTGCGCATCTGGGAGTGCATTTGGGAGTGCATTTGGGAGTGTAGTAGGAGTCTCCTACAGAATGCCAACCCAATGCTTTAAAGTCTCGAGGTATGCTAGCAGGTTCTACACGTTGCCCAAGAGTGACCGGGAATTAGTTCTGGCAAAGGGTTATCTCATTTGCCTATGTCTAAACTGAACAGGATGCAGTTTTGTGTCAATACCCAGGGCATGCAACAGAATGCTATTGATTTGCAAGTTGAATCACATTCTCCAGATTCTTCGTTGGAGCTCATCAGGGTCTTTATATCTGGCTCAGAGACCGTTGTTTATCCTCTTGGAAAAATATCAACCAGACTGACAATTTGAGGATTCCAAATGACTAAATTTCTTCAGTTTTGGTGACAAGATTGTCACCAATCCATTGACTGCTTTGGAAATGAAAGTGATTCAGCAGTCTCATACGCACTTCAGACGAGTAACATACTGATCAACTCTAATTATGTAATCTGCTTTTGCTTTACTGGAAGTATTCAAAGAACTGTACAAACATGGTGAGATCAGGGTTTATTAATCACAGTTGCAGTTCTCAAATTTTTTCATTTGGGCCGCAAAACTCTCTGCCTGCATTGTTATCATCTGTATTGATATAATCTAATGCATTGTTCTTATCACACTGTAATAATCTGTAAAGGTTCACTGGGATTTCCTGTCCGTAACATGGCCCTTAATCCCTCTCTGTTGTGACACAGCTTCAAAGGGCCAGCCATCTTGAAATTTTCTCACAACTTTACCAAAAGGGAAAAGAAAAATACACAACTTTCTGCAGTTATACTCATCTATAAGTGAGTGAAAATTTCAACTAATTTTATCCAAAACTTCGTTTTATTAAAACATAAAAAGGCATTACTTTTTTACCCATCTTGTTAGGTTAACTGCTCTCGTCCCCACATTTGATTAAGGTTGGAGAAGGCAATGAATACTTTTCTTAATCTCGTATTAATGTTTATCAACCATAAGCTAAGCGAAAATATTGATGTGAAGGGAAGGAGAGAGCAGCAAGGGGGGAAGGGCAAGGGCAAGGAGGTGAGGGGAGGGAAAGGAGGTGGGAGTCACAGATGAGGGAGATGGCAAGCAGGCCAGAGGGAGGAAAAAGAAGATAACAAGGCAAAAGTGAACAAAATGGAAGAGGGTCAGAGGGAACAGAACAATGAGGGCAAGAAGATGGGGTATCAGGCCAAAGAGGAAGAAGCCACTGAGAAAAAGGAAGGAAGATCACACTATGCAGCACTAGAAAAAAAGGTAGCAAATGTAACCAGATAAACAAATAAAATGTTTAAACCTTGGTAACACAAAAAGAAGACATTAACCAGCATTTGTCTTCAAATACAACAAAGATTAAAATTAAAGTTGAAATACAACTGGAAGTAAGCTAGTATTAAACATACCAAAAATATTACTTACCTGTTTTGACACAATACTTCAACACCTCTTTTGTGAGGCTGAGAAGATCCTCCAAATTGGTTGCATCTTGGTAGAGTTGTAGATCAATCAATGCATCCAATTCTTCTGGAGTTTTGAATTCAACAATCTTAGTTTCCCTGTTTTGCATTTTGTGAATGTAGTCTTTGAGTATGTCCACCATATTTTCAATAAAATCATCTGTTGATTTAGATTCTGTTGCATATGGAAGAAGGTCTGCCAAGAGACAGAAATTAAAATGTTATGGGTTCCTACTAATGTGTCACCATAGGTAATACAAAAAGCATTATGTGGTTGTGACAGAAAGTAATTGTTCATGATTACCAGACAAAATCTTAATCTTATCTACTCTTCAGAAGGCATCAATATGCCTTCCTTTACAACAATACAAGCTCTAAATATCAGGGACTGACCCATGCACAATCCTACACTGTGTACCTGCTATCCTATAACAACTTATCAATTTTTGGGAACCCAAGAATAGCAGTTTCTTTCTTTAGTTTTCCACTTTGGAGCCAATTTTAGTGATTTACTGGCACCAACTTCCTTTTTGGTTAAAAAAGTAGCCATGGAACTCTTTTTTTCTTAAATGTTTCCTGCCTTTTCTTTTTTACACTTTCCCTGCAGTCGTTTGGGTCCTCTTTTCCCATCTCCACCTAGACCCTCACAAAGTAGCTAGTGGTTTTTCACTAATACTCATATATTTATCAGTGCTACAAAATGGAATACCAGCAATCTATAACAAATACTTGCCCTCTGCTTTCTCCCTTTCTCAGTATGTAAACACAATCAACATTATCTTGTGTGTGCAAAGCTTTAAACAATGTCCATACTTTCCTTGTCTTTCAGTACAGATTTCACAGCTCTTTATTCTACTAACTCAGAATGACAAGAGAATATTACAATAAAGAAATTTCTCATGTCTTGATGGCTATTATGAAGGTTATATTTATTACAATACGATTTATTTACAAATAATTTTCCACTTTCTTTTAACAAAAAATGCAACACTAACCATTAGAAAAAAAATAAATAGCTCCAAGTGATGAAAATGCACACTGGCTGTAATGACACCTCAGTTCTAGTTAATGGTGGAAGTGATGACTAGAACATTAAAATATGTCACATGAATTGTCTCTTTGTTTCACCACTGAAGAAATACTGAAACACATGATGGGTATTGAAGGTTTTAACTTTCATCTTTTGTAGCAAATATGTTCATTATGCCAAGCCCAATTTGTTATAATTTGTAAATTAATTTTAAGTAAGTGAAGAATGCCTCACAATAGTTTCTCAACTGTTTGCAGTTCTTGGACCTTGGGATTCCAATATACGTATGGCACCATAATCTATTGTTATTCTGCAAATTTCTTGTGCAATCTCTAGCAAAAGTAATGCTAAAAGTTACATCTTTATCACCCTAATAAAAAGAAGACATGTTTAAATTCCTAAACTTTGTCACTTCTCTTTTACCTGTAAATATGCAGCCAGTATTTTTTGTTTTAGGTGCTTTATAGGCGTAAATTAATCTTCTTTAAATGTCAAGAATTAGCCATTTTTCATAGGCATTGGCCAAAAACTACCAGGGGGCTCACAAGATCTCTGGACTGCAATGATTATGTACTATTCCTGCTGACATTTGGTCTGCAAACAATGTCTACCAATATGATGGGAACCCAAAGAATCTCTGGATAAACCACTGACCCATATTGATTTTCTGTGTATTAATCTCTGATTCTAGGAAACCAAAATTGCTATGCTCTTTTTTGACAGGTTTTTGTCACAAATTCCAAATTTTTTCCCCCATATTCATTCTACACTAAGTAATCACAACTTTCATTGTATCATTTTATGATAGTACTTTTGTTGTGTTATGAATTAACTCCATTCTTGAATAAGTTGTGTAAAATATCAAATCAACTATATATAAATAATTATGTACATACATACATATTATACACTTCTTAATGTTGTGAAAACTGTCTGTAAGTTGTGTGAACTACACTTTTTAACACAACATTCTGCAAACGAAATCTGCTTTTGGGCAAAAATGGGTAACTAAAATACATTATTCCTCAAAACACAGATTATCTTTAAGTTCTTGCTTTATGTTAAATTAAATAATGATCTAAATTTAGCCAGTTATGCAAAGTTGCCTTATTATATATTATCCTGTTTTGTAACTTATTGTTATGAAAGGAATTTAAGAAATACAAATTTAATTATATAACAAAAAGTTGATCAGCAGACTTTTACGTAATTCGAAGTCAAATCATAAGAAAATTATAGGATTCTCATTCCTCTCTACATTCTTGTATTAACTGTTCTATACTAAAGTTACAGATCACCAGCATACGAATGTTATATACCAGTAACCTTGGTTGTAAATTTATCTCAAAATGTCATATATATTAAGTGCAATTCTTTCTGTCCAGTAGGAAATTAATTTACCTTTATTTTCTTAGAAGGTGGATATTTTCAGTTAAGCCAACCAATTCAATGCTTCCTACGTCCAAGTATTACTTTAAAACCCAACTAGTAAAAATAGCATAACTTTGAAAAACAGAAACCAACTTGATTTTGGTGGTATATTGATTAATATTATAAGTTTTGCAGCAAGAGAATCATTATAGAGGTTGTGCATTGAGAAAATTTTACAGATTTTTCCAGACCATTGACTCCGATGCTAAAACAAGGTTCCAAGATACTCTGACATACAACTTTCTGCATCATATTTAGATCCTCCACTCTTCATCATCATATTCAATTTAACATCTGTTTTACATGCTAGCGTGTGTTGGACGCTTTCTTGAAATCAACTTTCAAGTTATCCTATCCTTCACCAGGTCTCTGCTGACACCTTTTTGTTTGAGATCCATCCTTATCACTTCCTCCCATGTTTTCTTCAGTCTTCCTCTGCCAGTGGTTCCTATCCTATCACCTTGATTGTTCTCCATCTACTTGCCCAAACATTCTTGTCCATTCTCTGTTAAAATCAGCAATTCAAAATAGAAGATTTGCTCACAAAATTGATAGTTATGGTTTTAATTATAACACCATATATTTCTAAAATTTTTCTAATAGATTGGAATATTGTTACACTCAAAATGGCTTGTATAACTATATCTACCTCAAATATCAAGGGATTTTTAATGCAATGGGTGGTATTCTTTTATATAAAATGACCCTCAAGATAAAATTGATTCAAAAGAGAATCATGTGGTTATACACAAATAGAAATGGGCCAAAACACACAAAGAAATGGCAAACAAACAAACAAAAATTAAATAGTCTACAGGCCCCAACAAATAATAATCATATCATCACCCTGACATGGACAACATCAGTCTAACTGGCAACAAACTTCTGTGTTCCTTTTCTTTTGACAAAATTTTAAAAGCTATACTATTCTCACCATGGGTGAAACATTACAGAAAAGAAAAAAAGGGTGGTTAAGTAGACACTTATAAAAAGGTTTCAATTACATCTCCAAACCTCCCCCAAATCAGACTCATCCATACCTAGTACTCAATTACGCTACTGAACTATTAAAACTGCTAAAAACATACCAGGAAAAAACTCCTGGGTTTGGATAACATACCCCCAATCACTTGGAAGGAGCCCAAAGTTCCAACAGCTTATTTAATCAATACAATTTTCTTTTTATACAATGGATCCCCTACATCTGGTTAAAATATGACACTAGAACAACCACTAATATTAGCAACCTCACTCTCTATAGTGTATAAAGTGAATACATGAAAAAAAAGGCATTGATAACTTTTCAAGCACAAATCAAAGCCATGAAACACCAGACTGCTTCTGTTTACATCTTTGTCATACAAAAAGCAAGGTTATTTTACTCTTACCTTTGTATGTTTTTGCAACAGTATCAAAATGCATAATACCATTTTTGGTGATGACTTTTGAAACCTTGACTGGTGGACACTCTTCGATATCATCCTTTGAAATAGGTCCATCCTCTTTATTTTTGGTGGTACTGTTTAATGAGTTTGTAATTACTTTAGTGGTCTCCATTTTTTATGGCTACAATATTAAAAGGTATATTTTAGTTTCATTGCAAAGAAGGAAAGTAATAAATCCTAGCAAAAAATTACAAAAAATTACAAAATCTTACTGTTGCAAGGTAAATGTTCTTCCCTAGTCAAAGTAGTGGTTTAACAGTTTGTAAAAGAAAATTTTTCAGAGTATCACTGGCTTAGTGTACACAAGGTTACTGCTACTGTCACTGTAAACCAGGGAAACTTTAGCACTTTCTGGGTAAAAAAATTTTAAAATTCTGTTTAGTATTTTTTATGCAAATACTAATAGCAAAAGTTGAACATGAACTAAACTGCCAGATATGTGGATATAAGATGGACGTTGGTTGCTTCATATCAGAGAAAAAAAAATTTGTACATGGTAGTCAATGTTAACATCCCAATGTTGCAATGGGGTAACTGACCACAGTTATGTTTGTAACCTTTCCTATGTATGCAAGTGTCTGTTACAGTTGTTTCTGACCTGTTAACTTGCTGTTTCTTGCTGTTGTAGTAACCAGTTGGCATCACTCAACTGGATTGCACTTGGTTAAAATGCCAAGGAAAATTACTGAATCTGTTGGCTCCTGCCATAGTAATTTGACTGTAAGGTCTGTTGCTTTGACTGGCCACTTAAAAAGATGGCAAGTGTCATGGGTACTGGTTGAACAGTCTGGGCAAATGTCCCTGATTTTGTTGTCAATGAGGATAAGGTATCTGTTTAGCAGTTTGTAGTAGCTCAGGCATAGTTGGACCAGCATGGTTTAAGTCTCTCTTGAAAATCTTCTCTGACATGGCAATGGGTGGAGGTTGGGCATCAAGGTTCATACTAGACTTGTAGCCATGGATAGCATCCTTTGGTGCTTTTGTGTGTGTGCATTTCAGTCCAGCCTCGTAGTCCTCTGGGGTGCTTGGTTCCAAAGGACTTGCTGGGGTGTTTGGTTCCAAAGCTCATTTGTATAGCAAAGTAATGAGGTTGTGCCAGATGTGGTGGCAATGTGCTCAGTGAATCATATGATGGCATGTACAGTCTTCCATGTGACAAGTGAACAGATACTGGCAGCTGAACATTGACAGCTCATTGTGGCAGCAAACAGGTAAGATGTCGGTTTTGATATGGAGGCCATCTGTGCAGCCTACCTTGTGGCAGCCAGTGATGGTATGAAGTACAGTGTTTTGTGTTTGCTGTAGTTGTTGGTGTTGCTTAGCAGTAGCATCCAGATTGGGGCTGCACAATTCACAATAGGTTGGCTGATTGGCTTGTACAATGTGGTAAGGGTTTTTTTGTCCTAAGGAGTTGCCATATTTAAGTATGTTGTTCTGTTTGATGTACTCTGCATGCACTGTGAATGTTGCCAGGTTACTGAACAGGATGACAAGGATCTTGAGCTTGTGCACAATTCTGATCTTTGTTCTGTTAATTTGGGCATCTAGCTTCATATTGACTTCCCCTGCAAACAATGTGAACAGAGTGGCTGTTGACTTCTCAGATTTAAGTGTCAAGCTTTGGCTGGTAAACCAATCATGCACTTCATCAAGGTACTTGTTCAGGATGGGGCAGAGAAGTGATAGCATAGGGCCTGAGATCAGAACANACACAAGGAGCTGCTGGCAAAATATTTAAGTATGCTGTTCTGTTTGATGTACTCTGCATGCACTGTGAATGTTGCCAGGTTACTGAACAGGATGACAAGGATCTTGAGCTTGTGCACAATTCTGATCTTTGTTCTGTTAATTTGGGCATCTAGCTTCATATTGACTTCCCCTGCAAACAATGTGAACAGAGTGGCTGTTGACTTCTCAGATTTAAGTGTCAAGCTTTGGCTGGTAAACCAATCATGCACTTCATCAAGGTACTTGTTCAGGATGGGGCAGAGCAGTGATAGCATAGGGCCTGAGATCAGAACACTGCATAGCTAATGAGTTGGATATTGGATTTTTGTTCTGGGGAGGTGCTTTAAGAAGTAATTGAAATAGATTGGCAAAAGAACATCACTTTGTAGCACTCCTTGTTTCATTTTCCTGTGGTTGTATTTTAAGTTGCAGAACTCAGTGTATGTTTGGTGACTTTAGATGTAGTTGCAGATCCAGAATTTGATGGTACTTGACAGTGCTGATTCCTGTCTCCTGACCTATGTATGAAATTCATGTGGAATAGATGTTGGAGTAATTCTGAGTGCATGCTCCGGGAATATATTCCAACACCTTCTTCTTCTGAAAAACCTGCAGGTTATGACCTAAATTGAAGCCACTAGGTTTTCCAGGGTCCAATTTGCTCTGGCAATAACCAACATGCCAGTTACATGCATAAAGTTGGTCTAGGTGGTAACTCATACTGTGCATGCAGTGAGGTGCAACCACCTTAACATGTACTGAACTGCCATATGATAGGCATCAGAGGTGATATCAGCACTGCTATTGATTTTTAAGTTTTCATACTTTTCATTGTTTATTAGTTCATACAAATATACATAGTGCTAATTCTAGGATGTCTTGAAGCAACACATCTGTGTCATGATCTGTGGTGTTGAAGACACATAATATGTGTGGGGCAGTCACTTTAGTGCATGAGAAGGGCTTTGGAATGTTCAGACCATCCAAATATGTTGTTGAATTTTATGAAGTGCAGCAGTGGTTAAATGACATTTCCAAGATCTGTGTTGGTGGTAAAAAGGCTGTGGGTGCTCTTTTAGGGTTGGCAGAAGTAGTGTTTCTTGCAGCTTGGGGATGGGTGGTAGGATCTAAATGGGGCTGATAGATTCCAGATGGGGCTGACAGGATCCAGATGGGGGTGGTGGGATCCAGATGGGGATGATAGGATCCAGATGGGGCTGATAGGATCCAGATGGGGCTGATAGGATCCAGATGGGGCTGATAGGATCCAGATGGGGCTGACAGGATCCAGAAGGGGGTGAAAGGATTCGGATGGGCTGGTAGGATTGCTCTGGTCAATTGTTATATGCCATTTAAACTTTAATCAACAAAAATTACACCTATGCCTAGAACAAACAAAGAATAGATAATCAATACACAACATTCACCCTCTCCTTTTTAAGAATAAATCCATAAAAACAAACACAAAACGTTTTACAAATTCAGTCAATCTGGTCAACACATATACAATAAAATAATGTCAATATAATAAACAAAAAACCATTCTACAAATTCAGTCGATCTGGCTGTTGCCAATTTTGAATGTAATGTCTTAATGTAGGGTTTTCATTATCATTGATTTCTAGACACTACGTTTTTGGCCTCCAGATGATGCTCTTTGCCAACCACATCCCTCTCCATCAACACCTCCACCAGAGGCATGCAAGCTGCCCCACTATGTTGCAGAGGATTATCAAACTGACCGCTTGCATTAGGTTCTACGTTTTCACTTTAGCTAAATGTAAAATAGAAACTCCCGAGGTTGAGAGGTGCTGTTAGGAGAAGAAACCTTCATGTGGAGAGCATTTTGTCACAGTGCATAGCAAAGAATGGAGTGGAGAACATCTGGAAGAACCTCTTGCCAGATAGATACTGGAAAGTTTCTAGATTTCTCCTCCAAGCAAACCCTCAGTATGCTCATGTTCGAAAGGCAAATGGACATGAAACAACAGTGTCAATTCAACATTTAGCCCCAAGTGGAAACTTCGAACCTAACTAGCAGGTTATCCATAGCCTGTTAGACAAGGGCTTGCCCCTACCCCAAAATATATTTAAATGACAAAACAACAAAAAGCTTCCCTGTATTCTTCAATGTTCGTCACATTGATATATCTCATCAAAATCTGGCTCTTTGAAACTTGTCCCTCAACTAAACAAGCTGTGGCACAATAAGGGGTTCTGCAGGAGCAGACTGACCCTAGTTACACTCTTAAAACAATGGCTACAAACATAAAACAATAATGTTTGATCTGAGGCAGAGCATCGGAAGTGAAATCTAACCTCCAAAACAGGTTAGGCATCCAACTGTATGCTTGGACATGACAGCTACAATATGCCGTCACAGTAGGGCATCCAGAGGAGAAAAAGTTGAATATCTCTGCGAAAAAAAAATGATAAAAAAGATATCTCTCCTTATATACCATCCATGGTACACAACCAANGAATACAGGGAAGCTTGACTGACCCTAGTTACACTCTTAAAACAATGGCTACAAACATAAAACAATAATGTTTGATCTGAGGCAGAGCATCGGAAGTGAAATCTAACCTCCAAGACAGGTTAGGCATCCAACTGTATGCTTGGACATGACAGCTACAATATGCCTTCACAGTAGGGCATCCAGAGGAGAAAAAGTTGAATATCTCTGCGAAAAAAAAATGATAAAAAAGATATCTCTCCTTATATACCATCCATGGTACACAACCAACTCACACTATTGATAGCAGTCGGTTCCCTCAATCCGTCTGGGACGAGTATTGCCAACAATGATCTCGTGTCCAACCCATTGTTTTAGACCTTGTATCTATGCAAATGCCTAAGCATATTGGCATCTTAGTATATAGAGACTAGCATCTGATTCCTAGGCTGCTACCCACAGATAAATTTCTGTACAAAAAAACAAAAACTGAAATTTATCCACAGCCTGCTAGATGCAGGCCAAGAGGAAGTTAAATTGACTTAAAAGAGAAAGTCAATCTCAAATGTGTTCATTGTCTTTTAAAGAAGCCCCATAGCCTATAGCAGTTATCATACCATTTTAATTTTTTTTAAATGCACAACATGCATGTGCTGTTGTTGCTGGATGCATTGGTTTAAAGCCTGAGCACCAAGTCAAGGTTCCATCCTTGTTTGGATAATCCTTACTTCAGTGACCTTCAAGGAATGAATCAGTGCACATGTTTATAACTTGTAAGGCTTACTGAAAATCGGTGCAGGCTATTGTTCAAGAGTTTTTCATTAATTTTTGCCCGCAAAAAAGCACGTCAACATAAGTAGACTTTTCTCCTATAAAAAAAATCTTTTGCCCCAATAAATTACAGATCAAATGAAAGAACATTTATTCCTCTATAATCTATTTAAATCAGTAATGGATGGGGAACAAAAATATGTTTTCAAAGTATATCCTTTCACTTAATAAGGTATGTATCCATTCCAATTTCTACCAAGAGTAGTCAAAAGTCAGCAGCACAACACAAATCAAGTGAAAAGCTACCAAGTGAACATCACTGCAGGCCATTGTTCAAAAGACTTAATTCATGACAGAGCACCAGAAGTGAAATGTCACCTTCCTCCAAAGAGAGAAAGTTGAATATCTCGGCGAAAAAAAAAGATAAAAAAAATATGTTTTTATATAACATCTTGGGCACAAAGGCAAGCCACAGTGTCGATGGCAGTTGTTTCCCACCGTCTGTCTGGGGTGAGTATTGCTGACAAGAATCTTGTCTTGCAAACCATTGTTCTGCTTCATTAGCATTTGGCATCTCAGTTTCTGAGCTAAAACGAACTAAGACTCAAGGATAGAATAGATAGTAAACCTCTTGAAACCAACATGGGATCACCCCAAGAAGATAGGATTAGGGGAATTTTCTTTAATATCTATCTTGAAAAATGTCTAAGAACAGTTCGCAGTCATATTAATACCAAAAACATTTACTTGCAACATAGTTACTGTAAAAGTTCATGTATACCAGACGAGTTAATTTACGCTGATGACACGGATTTTGTTAAAAGTGAACAACTTAATCGTGAATGAAACAAAAACTGTGCTGTGCTTACAGAGATAAATAGGAATTACAAGAAAACAGAAAATTGGAGAAAAGTCATTAAACTCGGTAGTATGCTCGGCGACCAAGAAGATATTATCAGACGAAAAACTCTAGCTTCTGCAGCACTGGTAAAGATGAATAAAATATGGGTTAGAAATAGTAAAATTAGTTTACAACATAAACTGAAACTTTATAATGCTCTTGTGAAACCAATATTAAAATACAATTCTTCGACATGGGGACTAACAAAACACGACACAGAATCTCTTAATTCGTTTCATAGAAAGCAACTAAGAAAAATTTGAAACCTTAATTGGAAGCACAAAATTACTAACGATCAACTATATGAAATGTCAAATAAAAAACCGATATCATATGAAATCACAAAAGGTAGATGGAACCTATT
>RDPX01000026.1:710158-725464 GCA_003991215.1 Morbakka virulenta
GTTTTCGGTCTTCCTTCCATCGCTTTTCCTTTTTCCTTCTTACCCTTCTTCCTCCACGTTTCCTTCTGCTTTTGTATACCTTGTGTAGTCATTCGCATTTTTGAATTGGCAGTTGTTTTTCTGGTCGTATGCCCTTCCTGACACCAATCACAGTTATTAGCAGTGGGCCTAGCCTTTGGTCAAAAGACCTGCTCACAAGGCAGTGAGTGGCTATCCCCGGCCGGTGACCTCACCAAGGAATTTCATATGCCCAGGAATGCTCCGTCGCTCTGGGAGAACGAATCGACAGGAAGAATGCTCCGTGGCCCTGGGAGGGGTGGCTAAACCGGGTGGTACACCTTGCCAAAGGGAGTCCCGGGGATTGTGCAGAGCAGGATTATCCATTCCCTGAGGTTCATGTTTAACCCGCATACCCGAGGATGAATGAACCAATATTTACCTCTATCTACAATATCAAGACCTTTGACCGGGTCAAACACCAGCACCTAATGCTTTAACTGTCCGTTCTTGATATTTTTAACAAAGATTTACGAATTGTGCAATCAATCTTCTACAACCAGACACCGCGCGTAGTAATATTCTAAAACGAGCAACAATCGTGACTTCCAAATGCTAGTTCGAGAAAACGTGTCTTCTTTACAAGCCCAAGAAACAGAATAATATTACATGAAAAAACGTCGTTAAATACTGAAGATGCAGAAATATTATCTGGAAGCAAAATTCGCGATTGGGAGGCAAAGTTAAAATTGTCTGGCACTGATATTCGCGACCAGCAGCTAAATTATTAGCCAGTCAATTAGTTTTCATTGATGTATGGGCCTCAGCCTGACTATAATCTTTTATGTAGATGACAGTGTTCCCCCGAATTTCCATGACACGTGTGCATGTAAACAAAAGCATTGGAGAAATGAATGACACTTATACACAGTTTTCCTTGACATGTTTTATTGATAAACATGCTTCAACACTGACACACAACCACAGCACTAGATTTTAGGTACAATCAGCTGTAAATTACTGGTAAATGTTTTCACCTGACATTGATTTACTCTCTTTGAATTCCTTTAATGTCATATTTTCCCAGCCCAGGTGAATGATCTCTGGTCTGGATTTTAAGTGGTCTATTGCATGAATTATCCAGGTTGCATGGACAGGTTTGAGTACTGCCAGTCGCAGAGCTATCCTAGCTGCTACATTCTCACCCTCACCCATCTTCTCTGTTACACTGTCAGCATACCATTTGGTGAACTTGTCACTGATAGCTGTGTTGCAGCATGCCTGTCATGCCTCATGGAAGAAAGACTGGGTAGATGTGGGCGACCTTCAGCTTGTCCAGGAAAACAGGAGACCTGTGGGTAGCAAAAATGTCCAGGGTCACACAGGCTGGTTGGTTTTGATCTAGATAGAGCCTTTGCCGGGTGTCAGATTCATACGGCACAAGGATGTGCTCTGCAAATTCCAGCATTGTTTCGGTGTTGTTCCAATGGTTGGGATAATGGGTAATGTGCCCGTCCTCTGGGAAGATGAATTTGGCATGGCATTGTCCTTTCTTCCCCTGGTAGTTTATCTGAGGTGGAAGCAACATACTAGACAGGGTGATTTCCATCACAATGGTGACCTGCCTCTTGCCATCTATGCCAGTGATGCGAACATGGGTGGCTCCTCTTTTATCCATTGTCCACTCAGACACTGGAATCAGATTGACTCCAGTCTGGTCAAAGTTGATGACAAGCTCATCTGGGATACCATGCTCCATAACCACACAAGCCATGTTTTCTAAGACATGCTGTGTGAGTTCATCACAGTTGGTTAGGATGTTACGGGGCTCTTTGGTTCCCTTCCTTGTCACATAGCCCAAACGATGGAGGATGCTCCGTGCTTAGCTCATCCCAATGTTCAGTAGACCACCATGTTCTGCCAGAAGTGACTTGTCGTGGTAGGATACTACACCCAGACCAATGACCACCATCACTGGTCTAATTATTACTCCTCTCTGCTCGAATATCCTTGGCCTGCTTGATAACTGTCTAATCCAGTTCATTTTCCAGCATTAGATGACGGCCCCTTTAAAGAGAACCCAAAATAAAACTCAACAACTTTTATTAATGAGCATTGATTATGTTTAATCGCTTTCTAAATAATAAATCCTGATAATTCTTATTGAATATGACATCATTCAAATGCGAGAACATTCATGTGGGTAAAGCCCAACTGAAAAGCATACCAAATATAACATCTCTAACTCTTTTTCTGTCGTTTCATATTTCCTGAGCACGTGCAACCCCAAGGAAGGTTGGTGCTTGAACTAAATAAAAAGCAATGGAGCAGGTGCAGCTGGATAGCTATGCTTTAGAGTAGGATTTGCTTTTTTTAACCATCCATACATACATCTTGAAGATAATGAAAAGTTGATTTTTTGTTCATCATATTTACACCCATGGTCTCTGTTTTCTCAATTCAAAGTGTGAACAGATTGGATAAATGACAATTGACATGTGTGTCACAATCAATAGGAAGGGCTTCATTTGGGAAGCAGAGCCAAAAATGACATCTGCTGTTGTACTGTTATGCTAATTACAGTAATTGCATTTGGAACAAATTACTAGGTTACAACAACATGACACTAAGAAGCTTTCACACCGGCAGCTTGTCATAAGTACTGTATGGTGGTGCCACCTGGTTTTTGAATATAACATTATTTTTTTATATCATAAGGGGCATGCATTCACAGTGACCTAGTTTTGGGAGAGACCTACTAATCATGTATTTATGTCAAATGAGGTAGAAATATCTATTTTATCAACATGATTATCATTTTCAATACACATTAAACTTTACAAGGTTATAGATGGATGTATTGACTGGTAAGGATTACACTGAAATACTATTAAACCATACTATCTCTTGAGAACAAGTTGACCCAGATTCCACGCAGCTGTCATCCAGGTAGGTCGATCATAAATTTACGTATGTTGGCTGGAAAAAATATTCGCGAGTAGCATCCATCTCCCGAATTTCGTGAAAACCAACTGCACGTAAAAATTAACTCCACGTGAAAATTTCCGCATCTCGATCATCTGAAACAATAAAGTGCTTCCAACAGAACAAAAGAAGTCTGTAAATGTCTGACGTCGTTTAAAACAAAAGAATAACAATTCAACTAAATTATCGGCGGAGAGGGCTGGATATTGGCAACCTCCTCGTGGTCCAGCCTCTAAGTGCCAATCTAACTTTGGGAAACTAATGCCAATACCTGAACAACAGAGACAAACTAGACAATCTAACGACATGTCAAAGATACATGAACCATCTGGTCCAGCTATCTTTCAAATGTGGAAGGCCTTACACGCCCAAAATGTGAAGTCATTCAAAAAATCGCCATGGAAAATTGAATTTCCATTATTCTACTACAAGAAACACATGCCACCAATGACGACAAAATCAAGATATTTGGCTTTTCTCTCATTGGTTCAACCAAACACTCTAAGCATGGTATTGCCACTCTTGTACGTAACGACCTTCCTTCTGTTGAAATTGGGCGCAGTAATGTTGATAGTGCAGTTGAATGGCTAACCATCTCGATCAATAGAGAAATTACAATAACAAACTAATACAAACCACCTAATTCTCCGTTTGAACCACCACCCCATGATGATCACCCAGCAATAAACTCCGGTGATTTCAACTGTCATCATAAAACTTGGGGCTATTCTAGAAATAATCCGGATAGGAATGCTCTTTATGATTGGTCCAGCACATTTGATATTAAGTTGCTTTTCGATCATAATCAACCAAAGACGTTTCATTCTGGTGCATGTGACACCTACATGAATCCATATATTACTTTCTTCACACATGATGTCAACAGCTCTCTGCCTCGTCCTGTACACACTGCTTTGGGTAAGCTTCCAAAATCTCAGCATCGACCTACAATCATCCATCACCCAGCTTTGATCGAATACACGCCAAAATCGTCACGGCCTAGATGGAATTTCAACAAAGCCGACTGGGATAGATAAGTATGCAACTAGAAATATGTGTGACGATCTTCCATCTTTAGAATCTGATTTAAATTTGTGTTACACAGCATTCCAGAAGAAAACTCTTGAAAATAGCTAAAGATAAAATTCCAAGAGGTTTTCCAAAGAACTACATTCCTAAATGGAATACCAAATCAATATGAAACGATCCAGTCAAAAAGCATGGTCAACTATTAACAAACTCACTGGCCGAAAAAACGTCACCCAAATCCGAATTTGATTAAACCAAATGCAATTGCTTCATGTCTTCTAAGCAACGGGAAGTATAAAAACCCTTATCGCCAATTTACAAGAGAAGTAAATCGACAGTTAAAAGAATAATGGAATTCCCCATCAGTGGATCAAAACCTTTGTGTTGAGTTTTCAGATGATAAAATAATATCTACCATTAAATCACTAAAAGCCGGTAAAGCCCCAGGCGCAGACAACCTACACCCTGAGGTCTTTCTTCATATCCATGAGAACTGCATTCAATGGCTACGATCTTTCTTCAATGTCTGTCTGCATACAAACAAAGTACCCAAAATATGGAAACTTGCAAAAGTGGTTGCTGTGCTTAAACCCAAGAAACCACCAAATTCTGCTAGTAGTTACAGACCAGTAAGTCTGCTTTGTGTTCCCTCTAGGCTTTACGAAAGGTTACTTTACAATCGTATACAACCAATCACTGAAACGATCTTACCCAAGGATCAAGCAGGTTTCCGGCCAGGTCGATCTTCCCAGGATCAAGTTGTATTACTTACAGAGGATATTGAATATCCTTTTGACAATAAACTTTAGACAGGAGTTGTATTTGTTTACCTTTCTGCAGCCTATGACACTGTGTGGTACCGTGAGCTTACACTGAAATTGTTGAGAACAATACCATGCAAGGAAATGGTTCGTGTCATTATGACCATGATATCACAGCGGTGGTTTCATGTACATGTGGATGCAAAGAAATCACGCTGCCGAACCCTAACTAATGGTGTACCCCAAGGTTCAGTCATTGCTCCACTTCTTTTACCACAACTATAAGTAAACTATCAGTAAAAAATACATATATGCTGACGATATAGCCCTTAAGACTTGTCATAAGAAGTTTGATTTAATTGAAAGAACATTATCACGAGATATGGATATTATCAGCAAATACTTCAAAAATTGGAGACTCAAACTGAATGTCACCAAAACTATTTCCAGCGTGTTTCATCTTTCTAATCGAAGAGTTGATTATGAACTCAATGTCTCAACATCTGGTATGAGGTTTATTTTTAAGAAAACTCCCAAGTACCTTGGTGTCACACTAGACCGTACTCTCTCATACAAACATCATTTGATTGAAGTCTCTTCTAAAGTTACCAAGCAATGTAACCTACTAAGGCATACTGCTGGCAATCAGTGGGGTGTTGATTTCTCGAATTTGAGATCATTTGCTTTGGCCTTGTGTTACTCTGCTGGTGAATATTGTTCTCCTGTTTGGAGCCAAAGCCATCACTGCAATAAAGTTGATGTTGCCCTTAATGAATGCTTGAGACTAGTGAGTGGTTGTATAAAATCGACTTCAACTGATGTTCTTCTTATTCTTTGTGGTATTGAACCTGCCGACTTAAGAAGAGATAAAAATATATTGAATTTATATAATCGTGTGCTATCAGAGGAAAGGCACATTCTTCAAAAATTGGTTGCATATGCACTTACAAACAATAGGTTAAAGAGCAGAGTTCCACTTTCAAATCGCATGCACCTTTTAACTTCCACCATAAACGATATAGCATACAGACAGTAATACAGACAATCAGCTTTCCCAATTTATTCCTGAACCTACGGTGAAACCTCCAGGACATGACCTAAAGCGTGAACAGTGGGTGCTCTTAACTCGATTACGATCTGCATATGGACGATTTGCCGATTTCATAAATAGAGCTGCTTCTGAGAGAACCTGTGGCATAATGGTTTGCACTGTGGACTATCGGTAGAACCTTTACTTACGAGAAATCTGCAGTAGAGGCCCAAAGTTCTTCCTACAGAACGTTTTTATTGAGACACCACCCCAAGAGCTAGCTGGCTGTTGACTCTAAAGGAATCATCCGCCCTTTTATAGGTCTTGTTTTCATTCCTTCTGGATTACTAGCTACTTTCCTCACCAGATTTGGAACCTGGTAGGGGAGCCGGTTTAGTCGCCGACCACTGGACCATGCAACAGGTTGTACTGAATGACATGTTACCAGTAGCAGGGCAAGCCCTGACCTGACAATAGTCTTAACCATGTATTTTGTTTTCCTAGTATTCAGTTCCAGGGCTTTTTTTGCTTTTTCCAACTACTGCATCAAGTATTTTCTGAATATTTTCGTCTGAGTCTGCTATAAAAACAGTATCATCAGCACATCTACGGTTGTTACTATTGTCACCAACCACCTTAGTGCCATGCAGCTGGATATGTTGCGCAAAATTATGTCCCTATAGATATTAAAGAAGTCAGTTGAGATCACACATCCTTTTATTACTTCTCTTCACATTGGCTTGCAATCGCCAAGATCGTGTCCATTGCTAATTGCTGCAATTCATTTTCAGTGTAATTTTCTCAAAATTCTATTTTCTTTTCAGTCAGCCTTAATGCTGAAGATCATTTCAAACAGGTCTTCATGCCTGATTTGGTTTACTGGCTTTGAATAACACAGACCAACAAAAAACCCTTTTTTCCATTGTTTTAAAAAAAGAGATCATTTTAGACTACTTTGGGTGTGCTGATTCAAAATATGCAATCAGAAATGTCCTATCATGTCAGATTTTTGAGTTATTTATATACTTTGTTTCTCAAAACAGTGACAAAAATGACTATTTTGCATTTTATTTGTTCTAGTAGCTAGTTGGTAGTAATATGCATTATGAAATATACTTAAGGTTACTTTTAAGACTATTTCTTCCCGTTTAAAGAGTTTCAATTGAATTATCCTGTGAAAGTGAAGGTCACGCAGCAACACAAGAACAGGTACCGTATAGGTGAATTTGCAGTTAGTAACCTGTGATCTGTTATTTGTTAAAATGCCACAAGAAAAGCAAACTTTTTTACGTTTTTTTCCCTTTTTCCTTAAAAAATAAATGCAAAATCAAGTTTATATCTTTCTTTTGCTGTTAATTATCGAAGAAGAACAACTAAACAGAATAAAAAGTTGTCTGTACTATAGAACCTTGAAAAAATTTCATTTTATTTTTGAGCCCAGGGGTAAAGTAAATATATATATGTATATATATATATATATATATATATATATATATATATATATATATATATATATATATATATATATATATATAAGTAAACAAACGAAATCCAGAGCGAATATACAAGGTAAAAGAGAAAAGAGAAAATTCAAAACCTGTGAATAGAACCTGAATAGAAATGTCTTCTGCAAGAAGAAAGTGCTTAAACAATCCAGGTATTTTTTGTTACATCTGTGGTAATTTTACCTTGGTGAAGCAAAGGATGAAAATTACAGAGTTTGTAAAACGGGCTTATCTTGCCTATTTCAAGATTAAGCTTGAAGATCAAGATAAGCCATGGACACCTCACATTACTTGCAAAACTTGCATTGAGTCTTTAAGGCAATGGGCTGCCGGAAAACGAAAAATTTTGCCATTTTGAATTCCTATGGTTAATGAAGAACAGAGGAATCATTCTGATGATTGCTATTTTTGCCTGGTTAATGTCTCCGTCTTCAATGCAAAGAATAAACACCATCTTGAATACCCAAATTTAGACTCTGCAATGAAGCCCTTACCCCCATTCCACCGAAATTCCCGTACCTTATTTTACCAAACTTACAAAGCTTTCAGACGATGAGGATTCGAATCTACCTGAGAAGATTCAAATGACTCCACCGACCCTGATTTTTCACAGACATCGTCGTCAACATCATTTTCAGGATTTACTCAACACGCGTTAAATGATTTAATTCGTGGCGAACTGTTGCCGTCAAGATTGAATGAAAAACAGCTATTATTTCCAAAAACCATAAATTCTGTCTGTGGCAACTTTATTTACCTATGTTGACACAAAAGGCATTCTGCGCGCTGTGGGTGTCTCACAGTGTGATCCTAGCGGTTGGAGACTTTTTATTCAAAACGAAGTTGGAAATGTGATCTCTTCCAGAAAGGAAAGGAATTTGGTGCTGTGCCTACTGGTCATTCAGTACATTTGAAGGAAGAATACAAAAGCATTGTCAGTTTTTTTTAAAATGGTGATTCAGATGCTCAACTACACTTTCCATAACTGGGTTATTTGTGTGGACCTTAAAATGGTTAATTTTCTCCTTGGTCAACAGAGCGGCCACACAAAGTATCCATGTTTTATTCGTTTGTGGGACAGTCGAGGTAAGGGTGAGCATTTGATAAGAAAGGAGTGGCCATCGAGGGAAACTGAAAGGAGGGAAAATGTCAAATTGAATTAAGGGCCTCCTTGGGCTTCGTATATGTAGTTAAAATACTTTCTAGGTAACACTAAAATCCCTAACTACACATATTGTAAACAAGTTGTTAGAGAGGTTCCAAATTTTAGGATGCAACATGAGCATCAAAATTCACTTCTTGTACCGTCACCTGGATAACTTTCCTGATAATTTTGGTGCCCTAAGCGAAGATCAAGGTGAATGCTTTCACCAAGATTTTAAAGTGATGGAAGAGCGCTATCAAGGCAGATTGGACATCCGCGTGATGGCTGATTACTGCTGGTCATTTAAAAGAGACTGTCCCACCAAACAGCATTCTGTTAAAATTCTGCAAGAGAAAATTTGTGAGCTCTAGGGGTGCATGTAAAATATCAGTAAATAGAAATAGATTTTAAGAATTAATCGATGAGTTCTCACCTATTAAGCCTATCGTAAGAATAAAATTCAATTTCAGAATAATATTTCATTCTTCCCACAAGATTAGATTTTGTGGTATAATTTTAACAATTAAAAAAAATTAACTTGCTAATATTGATAAAGTATCAATTACCTTGTGCTTATTGCAAGGTTTTCGTTTGATTTTAATAATTTTTTGCAACAGGAAATGGAAAAAAACTAAGTACTTGATTTAAAAAAAATAATTTTTTAATGATAAAATTAAGCTAAAATGGCACATTTTGATCAAAATGCCAAAATTCGAATCTTCAATTGTTAAAAAATGTGATGTAATAAAGAAACATGTATTGCATTTTTTTAAATCAGCGTGCCCGTATTATATAGAATCAGTTTTCAAAACCAGAACAGCAAAATCATTGTTGGGCTGTGTAATCAACAAAGCATAAATAAACTCCTTTTTGTACTTCAACTGATCCTTTAACTAGCCAGTTTAGTGTCAGAACCGCAATTTGTTCTTTGTCTGGTAGAAACCCAAACTCTCTCTTCTCTCTTCCACTGGCTTGAATCCCATTTAGATGGGGTCGCCGGTGCGGATTCGCATTTGCCATTCCCTCCTGTCTTGCGTGTCCTCTTCAGTCGCACCAATCTCTTTCAGATCGTCCCGGATGTTGTCACGCCAACGCCTTTTCGGTCTTCCCCGTTTCCTCTTTCCAACCACTAGACTGTCCATCCGTTTGCCAACATAACTGTCTTCCCTTCGGCACAAGTGACCCAATCAACGCAGTCTCGCTTCCCTTAACTTTTTCCCCAACTCTGTTACCCCCAACCTTGATCTAATCACCTCGTTTCTGATACAGTCCAATCTTGTCACTCCCAACGAGAATCGCAGCATCTTCATTTCTGCCACCTCCATCTTCCTTTCCTGGGTCTTCGTCATAGCCACCGCTTCCATCCCATAGAGCAATGCTGGTCGTACTATCGTTCTGTACATCTTTCCCTTGACTTTCTCCGGTACTTTCCTGTCGCATAGAACCCCGGTAATCTTCCTCCAGCTGTTCCAGCCGCTTTGAATACGCTTCTCGGTATTCCTCTCGCTTCCGCCATCTGCTTGCACGGTTGAGCCGAGGTACTTGAACGCTGTCGCTCTTGGAACGTCCTCACCCTGTAGTTTGATGGTCTCATTGCCTTCATCGGCCGTGCACAGATACTCAGTCTTCTTCCTGCTAACCTTCATTCCTCTCACTTCTAACGCCTCTCGCCACTGCTCTAGCTCTTCTTCTGCTTCCAGCTTCGTTTCCGTGCACGAAACTACATCATCATCGAACATCATGTCCCAAGGACTCTCTCGTCTTACTCTTTCTGTCAGACAGTCCATAATGATGATGAAAAGAAGCGGACTCAATGCCGATCCTTGGTGAAGGCCCACCGTGACAGCAAAAGGTTCGCCCATTCCATCAGCACCTCTAACCTGTGTTTGGCTGCCCTCGAACATATCCTGAATGAGAAACCCAAACTAAGAGTGAGAAATTTCTGGATATCTCTTGCTTCTCAATCTCTTCTTTAACATACGAAGAAGAATTTTTGCGATGACTCAATAGTCCTATTGTTTTATGGCTTCACGATCAGTTTTTCCAGGCTCTTGTGGTTAGTGTCAGAAAGATTTTGGTATTTGTCCATTGTCATAAACAATGTTCAAGAGTGTCTTCACTGCATTGATGCAAAACCTATCTAAATCTGTTAACATTTCAATCGGAGTTTTCCCTGTTTTATCTTTCTTATTAATTTTCGAACTTCTCCTTTCAAAATCAAAGACCCATCTACATCTTTTTCGCAGGTGGAGAATCTCTATTATGTGGTATAGGGCTTTGATATATTTGCATCATTCGTCACATATCTCCTCATTTCTCATAAAAATTTTTCCATCTTATATTTAGTGCATCCTGTACTGTCTGATGGAAATCTTCATGTTACCTCTTAAAATGCATGAAGTTGCTTTCTTTGGACTTAATGTTCTACACTAAAAATTAGTCCATGTATATTTGGCTTCATTAAATTAATTTTATATAATTTTGTTAAGTTTGTTGTAATTAGCCTAATCCATTTTGAATTTTCTTTTATCATTTATTAGAATGAAGACTTCGGGAGTTATCCACTTCTTGTGCCCATTCTTTCTGGTAATAGAAATGTGTTTTCAGCTGCTTCATGAATACTTTCTTTCATTTCATTCCACAACTCTTTATCATCTGTGACATCCTCCAACGCACTGAATTTGTTTTCCACATACCTTAAGGGTATTTAAATTCGCGCAGTACTATTTTTCGTGCACCTTTTAGTGAGCGAATTTAAGTACTGCGCGAAAATTTGTCCGCGCGATAAGGTCAAATAATACAATCACAGAATTGTTGTCATTAGTCGCTAATTTACCCCTTAAACAACTGTCATACATTTTTCATTAAACTTTATCATCAAAGTACACATTTCTGCAATAAAGACCCTGATCAAAATTCAAACAAGGCAATGTAAATCACTTTTATCAAAGACATATATTCTTCTTGGAAATCACTTAGTTCGTATTACAAATGATGGATTTATATGTCATCTTCTTCGTCTTCGCTGACATTTTCTGTTGCAGGAATTTGTCTGGTTCTCAATAATAATCAGCAACAAATTCCTTCATCTTCTTGAAAACCTTGTCTGGCGCATCTCCTTTGTGGACTGTTATTGTGATCGGAATTTCTAATCCGCCCTGTGGAATCGGAGATCGACGATATTTTGGCTTTCTAACAACCGCCCTAAGCTCTCAACTATAATCGCAAAAGAATTTACAAAATCTCGAAATTTCTCTGGGTAAATTAACAACAACTTCGATTCCTGTAACGGTAGCTCTAGTTCTTCGAGCCAAAGCCATAGTATAAGGGTCAAAAACATTAGATTTTTCGAAGAAAATTGAAAGTTTGTGTCCAAGTTTCGGCGCCCAAACATTTCTGTACTCATGGAATCCCCGTGAGGCGCAATCAAAGTAAAAAGAATCTTCTTGTTGTGGACATCCATTTGGTTGATCTACGCCAACAGTGGTATTGTCCTCTTCGATGTTCATCGTGTCATTTTCTTTCCAATTTTCGAGCTTGTCACAATCTACGAACAATGCTATACGAGCACCAACTTGCTAACAAGGGAAATCTTTAGATACAAATATCGAACAATCTGGACTTAAATTACAGGCAAACATGCCACATTTTAAGCAACGATATTTCGTTAAAAGGTCGCACATTTTACCGTTTCCTTCCTCCATTTTGTTCAGCATCAGCATATTATTTTCATACCCTCGTGTTCATTACATTCGATTCATAACAATCAAAAATTCGATTTATAACAACCAAAGATTCTATTTCCTTTCGTTAATCGTGACTTTAGAAAGACTGTTTGTGTTTTCAAATATGTCTGTCAGGAATTATTTGCAAGCCATTCCGAAGTCTTCTGTCAATGTTGCTGCGACCAAAGCTGGTTTAAGTCAGAAAGAGGTGCGTGCCCTAGTCGTGTTTTTTCTTGTATTACCTTGCTCGATATGCCCAGAAATAAGAATTGTTATTTTAAAGCGGAAACGCTGAATAATATTGAGTTTAAGCAGACATGCTTTTGAATAGGTGCTGGCGTAGCCTTATCGCGTGCATCTGCTAACCACATCGTTTTTTACGTGTATTAAGCAAAGCAAAAATTAATTATTCCAGACAACTGCGTTTCAGTAAATCATTTCTAAAATGTCTCGATTAAGAGAAGCTCGTGATGCTCTTTTGATTGCTCATAATGAAAATTTTATTGACGATTATGAATTTTGTTATTTATTTGACATAAACTATTCCAGAAATGATTACCCATATTGGAAATACGACAAGTTTGACCTGGACAATTTAGATGATGCGGAAGCTTGGGCAGAATTTCGGATTTTAAAACAGGACATTTACCGGTTGAAGGAAGCACTTAATATTCCCGACCATTAAAAAATAATTTATGTCTGAAAAATGGAAGTCAGACAGAGGACGTGGTAGAATTTCGATTTTCTACGTCGGATTTTGAGCCAGGAGCAAATTAATTATTCTTTTGTCTTTCTACCACGTTGCCTACATAACGCGCATTTGCTTAAACTCGCTAATGTTCAACTTAGTACGTCATAAATAAACTTATTTGATTTTTTGCGACTATTTTTATTTTGCTCTGGTATCACGTCATTAGATTCTTATAAGAAAGATATAATATAAGGCATAGCTTCCTAAAACATGTTCCGAATTTATAAGGAAAATATGTATTGAGTATTCCTTCTTTTTTGTAGGCTGACTGTATTTCGATGGCGCTTCAAGCGAGTAAAGACGCATCGTAGATTGGGATTTGTAAAGCGTAAAGCAACAACATCAAAACAACCAGTTTCACCTAGTTTCATTCAAGAAGTTGGCTTCACTTTGTATTCTGCTATAGAAAGGGTTGCAAATGCGTACTCAATCCCCCCTGAGCTTATCATAAATATCGATCCAACTCCACTACGGTTTTACTTAACGCCGACCCACACCGTTTTAAAGAAGGGAGAAAAATGTGTCCCCATAACGAATAGTTCCAATTACCGTCAAATTAGCGGTACATTTGGAGTCAGTATATCAGGGGGAGTTCTTGCCAATGCAGCTAATATACCAGGGAAAAACTAAAAAGTGTCATTCAGACTATAATTTTCCTGAGGGCTTTAATATCACAGACACGCCTAATCATTGGTCAAATGAAGCTATGTGCTTAGAGATGATTGAGAAAATCATCATACCGTACGTCAAACAACAAATCATTGCCTTAGGATTGCGAAAAAATCAGAAATGGCTCCTGATAGCTGATGTATTTAAGGGTCAATGGACTCCGGCAGTAAAGAAAACGGTTACAGAGCTGAACGGGAAAATGGTGCCTGTACTTAACAATATGACGCAACATTTTCAAACCTTAGACTTAACTGTGAACGGAAGCTGTAAAGCCCACATGAGAAAGAGCACACATCAATGGGTTACAAACGAAATTCAAAAGCAGCTTGAAAATGGCAAAGAACCAGAGTATATCAAAATAGACACCAAACTCAGCCCCATCAAACCTCTGCACGCGAAACGGATTACCTCCTTCTTCGATTAGATGCAGAACAACAAATCGATCGCGAAGAACGGTTGGGAGAGATCTGGAATTGTGAAGTTCTTAGAAATAGACGCAGCTTTGAAGCGCGAAGATCCATTCATGGAAATTGAAATTCAACTGGAATAAAAAGGTTGACGGTTGATTGATTTGAAAGATGGACAGATTCGATAGTCATTTACGATTCATTCATAATTGATAGACACAACTGGATTTTCATTGTTGTTAATTTTTTGACAGAACACAGCTTGTAGCCATCAATTTCCATTCAATTGGATTGTGTTCACCTGCATTTAAGGTGTGCGAATTTAAATCCGCTCGAATATATCGATTTTGGGTGCGCGAATTTAAAACGCGCGAATTTAAAACGCGCGAATTCAAGTCCGCGCAAAATATAATACCGCGCGAATTTAAATACACTTAAGGTAACTAAAACGGCTGTTTTAGAGTGTTTGTTCCGTTTGCAACAAGGCAAGGCGAACTTCAGTGATTTTACTTTTCTTTAATGTCTTTTAACGTAATTTCTTTAATTTCACTGTTATGTCACTAATTGTACCACGATACACCACCAGAAGCTTTAACTGTGTCCTATTTATATTGTAGAACTTTTAGCTGACGACTACGCGTAACAGTATCCATAACCACACTGCAACTGCGGCTCATAAAGACCTCCGGGCACATTTATCATTACAGTTTTGCGAGAGAATCACAAAAGCTACCCACTTTCGGGACAGCATCACCCCTTAAATGACCTTAAACTAAAATAACATGATTGGTAAACTTAAAACCCGGGACCAACAGCCGAGAAAGACCAAATATTTATCAAGAAAGACAAGCGCTGAGTTACTAATTAGACCGTTGATGTATTTTGCTTAACTTTAGTTATTTTACAGGAACGAGGTACTATAGCGTCTGCCTCGGCGGAGACGAGAGCAAGATACGAACGATAAAAAATGGAGTACCGCAAGGATCTGTATTAGCCCCCACCCTCTTCAATATTTACCTAAGTGACATGCCAAAAACAACATCGCAACAATTTGGCTACGCTGACGACTGGGCGATCGCACACCAGGCCCCAAATTTTAGGGAACTAGAGACCACCCTTACAGCAGACATCAATACCACCCACACCTACTTCAAGAAATGGTACTTGAAGATGCACACAACAAAGACAGTAACATCAGTCTTCCATTTAAATAACCATCAGGCCGCGACCACCCTCGATGTGAGAGTAGAAGGCAATACACTACCACCAGACAGCCACCCAAAATACCTCGGTGTGACCCTGG
>RDPX01000026.1:756720-767971 GCA_003991215.1 Morbakka virulenta
AGAGAGAGAGAGAGAGAGAGAGAGAGAGAGAGAGAGAGAGAGAGGATCGATCGAGGTTTTAAATTTTTCAGATTTCGAATCTGTGAGTAAATCAGATTTCTCAAATACTTTTTTGTTATTTTCCTTTTAAGCTTAAAACAGGACCCATTTGACAACAGTTTTTGTAAATATGTATATATTTCTAAAATGTTTGAATTGGTTATCCTGTGTAGATTTCGTAAATAATAATAATAATAATAAGAATAATAATAATAATAATAATAATGATAATAAAAGTAATAATAATAAAAGTACATAGAGAAACTAGGAATACAGATAGATACAACACTGACCCAAAAAACTACACTATTAGGAACAGCAAGAATTTTAAGAAAAGTACTGGAGTACTGAATTAGGGAAAGAATGTGAGAGACCTTTGGTTACTTGTTGTAACCGGCTCTCTTACAAATACTCGGTATAACATCTGCCTGTGATGAAAACAGATTTTAACGATAATAATAATGATAATAATCAGTAAACTTTGAAACTCAAGTATCAATCAATTTTTTTATTTCGTTTTGTTAAAATGGTGCGATTTCCTGTTCTTTCTCAGGAGGCGCCAGCATATTTCCTGCAGAAAGTGGCTTCATGTGATGCTTTAATTAAATTGTTTTCATCAGTATCACTTTCAGTTGCATATTCTTGTTTCCACTCAAGGTGTTAAATAGTTAATATCACTTATATTGGCAGCCTCAGTGGCGCCAGAATTGCTATTTTCAACGATCTGTGCTTCACTGAATTCCTTTGAGATAATGATATCGTTTTTCAACTCGGCTGGCGTGATAACGTCAGTTTTTTTATGTCAAGTTATAAAGTTCAGGATGACTCTCGTCCCAATATCTTTTCAGTCTATTCATTTAACCAGTTTTTGGATCATCCTTGGCTTTTAAATAACATTTGTAAAGACCTTGATTTAGTTTATATGTCCTTTATATGTTCATATTGCTTGCTTAAATTCACGATTACGACTAACAGGTTTCGATGCCATGTCCTTTCCCAAATCCAATATTTGTGATTAAAATGTAGTTAAACCTTACTATATTCCGATTTAAGGTTTCTTTCTGTGTAAAGATAAAGAATAAACTTTAAATAAAATCACTGCAATGTAAGTATGATGAAAAGAAAATCCAGAAGAAAAGTTCTCTCAATAAAATTATCAGTTCTTTAAACACGTCCGCACTTCGCAGCGGGAAGAAAGTAAGTGTTTACGCATCATCTGGTGATGGGTGGCTAAAAAATCCACGTTCAGCGTCCAGCAACAAGCCAGGTTAGTTCAATTCAGGCATATGTACCACAGCCATAAGAATGAAATTAAATAGAAAACCAAATAAAAATGGCAGCATCACTTCAACCTTGCAAGTCCCCCCACCCCCAACCAACTCATGACTGCCCACACCTGATAACTGAGAATACATAAAAAGATATCTTGGTATTGGTACTAGTACTAAGTGCTTTACGGAAGCAAGCTTTGATTTCATTAATTTCTTTCTATCATTTACAAGTAGAAAATAATCGTTTTCCATCAGGAACAAAAGATTTAAAAAAATAATTTATTAAAACAAAATACAGTAAAACCTATTGGATAAAATAATTGAACTTCGTACAGTGATTTCGAGACATAAGCAATTCGATTGGTATAGATAATAACTAATTCTTGCCAATAGTGTCAAATATTATAAACTGCGAATAAAGTTTTATTTTTAAAAACTTAAGAAAGTTTTGCAAATTTTCACTATACCTCACGTAACAATCGCTTGCACTTTGTTAATGTGAATATTAATGTCTTTTTCATCTAAGCCCAGGTCTTTTATGTATCTCCTCAGGCACTTTGGCACGTATCCAAGTGACCCTGCAATGATCGGTATCATTTCAGACTCGTAAGTTGGGTACATGATTTGCATGTTACTGTTACTGGTGCCTGCTGGACAGCTGGCTGTAATCGAACATGTTTTATTAGTATTGTCCCATATTAGTACATCTGGCTTGTCGTTTGGTAATTTCGTTGTTGTTCTTGTCGGTATGTTCCACCAATACGTGAGTGAGTAAGTAAGTAAGTAAGTAAGTAAGTAAGTAAGTAAGTGGTTACACACCATCTAGTGATGGATGGGTGAAAAACCCACATTCAGCGCCCAACAACAAGCCAGGAAAGTTGAATGCAGGCACATGTACTGTAGCCACAAGAGTGAGATAAAATAACCAAATAAAAATGGAAACATCACTTCAACCTTGCAAGTGGCGCCTCACAACCAGTGAGGAAAGGCACATTACTCAAGCGGTTGTTGTTGTATGACAACAACTCATGACTACAGCACTCCCCACTCCTAGCCTGATAGCTGACAATACATGGAGAGATGTCTTAGTACTAGCACTAAGTCTGGTATTGCAGCATTGAATACAGACTGGATATTTGTTATTGCCCTGTTTGGTGACAAAAACAACAACGCACAGGCAAAAAGAGCCATGTTGTTATGTATGCCAAAGGGCATAAGTAAGTAAGTAAGTAAGTAAGTAAGGCATAGTATAACGACATACTGCAGAGAAATTTAGATGTAACAAAAGAACCGAAGAAGCATCCACGTCTTTCTGTTTGTCATATCTTGTCTTTACAATAGGTGAAATACAAACCAACTTATTGAGAAAGAAGAGACAGCTGTAAAACTGGAAGACAAGTAAATTTTCAACATCCAATCAAATATTTAAAAGGGGATAGAGAACAGTATCAAAACACCTCAGTGAAGAGTGAAGACGGAAAACATATCACGGAAAAGTCAACAAGGCTTAAGACTTAGATAGAGCAAGCCCGGAGGGGAATAAACCGACCAGGCCCTCCAAAATTACTGATCAGTAGAAGGTGTGAATATTAATTTTGCGCAAGTTGAAAGACTGGCAGGCCCCAAAAGATGACATTGTGTGCACGGACATACTTCATTGATTTCCGAGAGTATACTGAAGGACACTTAAAACAAAAATCAACTGTGGCAACTGAATGACTGACTTCATTGTGAAGCTACTGAAGAAAGGAAATTTCCAAGATTGAAACAAGAGCAGGAACACCACTCTTCTGTATGTCACTGAAACGATTTTCAGCAATACTATCCTTCAATGTATCAAAGCAGCAGTGTCTTCCTTCTTGCGTAGAGAGAAACTTGGCGTCACAGGAGCAGGCCATGCTGTGGCCACATCTTTGTACTTCGTTAGATCCTTGTACCACAAATCCGATTCCAGCTTCACGAGTAATAAAGCTGGCTCTGCATGTAATTTTTGACGTTAAGAGGCTATTTGGTAGTCTGAACTGCGTTTTTCTCTGGATAATATTTAAAAACTTTTGCCAGAACCTAGTTAGCAGTGTTTAACTGCAGCATAAATATTCAGAACTTTTTCCCAAACGCAATCTCCAATGAAAAAACATCAATGGCAACTAAAAAAAACCCATTCACGCTCAAATAACATATTTCTTAAAATGCCCATGTAGGTAGGTCATGCACTGTAGGTTACAAGAAAAAAAGAAACCTGGCAGGATGCAAACAGATTTGAAGAAGGAAGGTTGAGGTATATAAGGAGCACAGTACTGTCCCAAACTACCTCCTTCAAAGTAGCAGTAGACAGAACCCACTGGAGATACTTTCATATCACCTATTGTACCAGACGGAATTAAGAGGATACGAAAGAAAAGAAATTTACTGAAAGAAGTTAAACGCATTTCTCGGCCTTTCTTCTTCAAAAGGACAGAAATTTTTGCCTTTTTGTCAGTTGTTAAATGCAATATTTTTATAGTCGGTGTCGCAATGTTTAGTTACTCAATTGTAGCTGAGATGCAGTGTATTTGTTCTGTATGACCCGTTTAAATCTATGTCATTCATTGAGTTATTTGTAAATTCTCTGTCAATCTCATGTTTGGACAAAGAAGAAAAGTTAAGCGGGTAGACAGCTACTCCTTTCTGTAAAAGGCTAAAGAGACTTCGACAGGAAAAATTAAAGAATCGGCCCTTTCAAAGGACAAGATGCCAACATGCAGACATACGACATCGGATGATGAACACGTTTGTCTCCATCTTCTCCTCTTCCCCTTTAACCGTGCACTCCATGCTTTCTTGACCTCAGGTTTTTTCCTTGTCGATACATGTCCAAACTATCTGAGTTTTTCTCTTACAGCTCCATTTGTAATTGTTATCTTGACAATAGACCTGAGATAGGTAAAGCACAGTTTAGGTTTACTCAAGATGACGGTACAGGGAATGTGATCTTTGTTCTGAGAATGCTATCAGAAAGAGCTAATGAGATGCAAAAGGATTTATATGTGTGCTTTATCGATTGCACAGAGGCTTTCGATAAAGAGTAGCATGAAGAGCTTTTCAACATGCTAGAACGTTTATATCTGGATGGGAAGGACTTAAGAGTTTGTTCAATCTTTAATGGGAGCAAACAGCCTGTACGCGAGTAGTAAATGACACAACCTCATACACCAACATTAGGCGTTCGACAGGGATGTGTTAATAGTCCAGATGTTTTCAACATTTACAGATTTTTCTTCGAGAAATTACACCATTATAGGGGATTCTTGTCGGAGGACATAATATTGACAACACGAGATATGCTGTTATTACGGTCATGACTGCAGAGTCAGAAAAAAGCTACAAGAGATACTAAGTCGTTGAATCCAGCGAAAGGAAATTTCTTGGCCAATTTCTGGCCTAGAATTAATTTCGTTTTTCCATTTAGGACTATCTTAATAGGATGAAGCCATCATGTATTATGTTCCCAAAGGTCTGGTGATTTTTCAAAGTACAAGGTGTTAAGGTTATCATAGCCGAGGGTGGCAGTGGGAATAAGCTCCCGTTGTCTGTAAAGTGCTTGCAATGGAGTGAGTCTCAACTAGGCAACAAAGTCCAGCTCCTGGCCTGCTTCTTGGAAAATGTCTTCTACCAACAGGAGAAGGGCGGGTTTACTGGTACCTTAAAACCAGCTTCTTCCGATTGATAGAGAATAGTCTGAAAATGCAGTCTACCTGAAGAATGGAAAACCCTAATTTTAATTCGGCTACCTTTCGATCATATCCAGTAATAGAAAAGGATTTATGAGTAAATCTCAAAGAAACATCCGACGTCTGAGTCACTAAAGCTGTCCGTCGTTGTATCAAATCTCGTTCTGGCAGCTCCTGAAAGTTTAGCAATTTAGTCGTTCCTTTTATCTCATTAATGACCTGGAGAGGGGAACATGCTGCATGGGTAAGAACCTGTCCTCTAGATTAGAAAATCTTGGCTTCCATCTGACCACATCATACACACACGCTACATAACATTGAGCGTGAAGAGGATATTCCATCTTTGCCGATGGCGTTGACATATCACGTAAAATGACAGATACCGTTTATAGGGTACTACCTGATTGCGCAGACCGTAGAACCAGGGCTTGTTCTTGCCGGTGGAAGGTATTTTCTAACCTCACTGAGTAGTGAGCCTGCAAAAACGAATGCAGGTTCTTCGACAAAACGTTTGATTACATTCAGATATGGCCTATGCAATAGAGTTTGCCACTCACTCATAGCTCTTGACACCCACAAGACAACTAGGGTGTGGTCCCAACCTTGAGTGACGAATGCCAACAAAGAACAAACTTTCTACAAGACAGGTTAGTATTTAATTTTCTTTTGTGAAATTTTTGAACTAGCCGCAGAAAAATGGGCCATAGATAATTTGACATCAATATTTTAAATTTCTTGAAAACGTTTTTCCAAGTGAAGGTCACTTCTTTATTCTCATCCAAGGGTCTCCAAATGTCAGTATGTACATATACTGAAACAAATATTTAGCATCGACCATAACAAAGGCAGTCCACGTTCTTTCCCAAGCATGGTAAGCCCTAAAGTACAGACCTTAACTTAACTTAGCATAATTGTTTCCTGACTAATATTACACTATTTTTTGACTTGAAACCTAAATCCAACATTCCTGTCTCTACTTATGAAAATAATATCTTGTCCCAATTGGGAGTCTTGTGTGCTTCGTTGATCCTAAGAGCTATGCTGACTGGAGCCTTGTGTTCCTTGTAGAACCACCCATGCCAGACAGGTCGATAGGGAGAAGCAAGATTAAATGTGATCCCTGGTCCTCCAGGTTGGGGTTTTTTCTTGGGCTAGCAACCCACTCAGATTAAACCAATGTGTTACAGAAACTAGGAACATTACTACCAATAAAAATCGGAAAGCAACGAAGATCGCCGATACCGCATTTTGACGACGTTTGGCCAAGGCCTTCAGGAAGCTCAGCCTCCAATGGGATCCTTTGCTTACCCCGAAAAAGCGTTAACATCGGACACTGAAATGGGAGATCAATGTATAGGAGTGGAGCATCAGCACAGATCGGGAGGAAAATGGATAAATACAGATGGGACATTCTTGTAATCAGTGGCTGCAGATGGACAGAAGCAGGAAAGACGAAGTTGACCACCGGACAGGCTCTGATCTACAGCATCGATGAAGAAGTAGAAGTACATAAAGCAGTTGCTGCCATTATGATCAGCCAGGAAGCGATGAAGTCTAGGAGAGTGACTGCTATTCAAGTTTACACATTCCATTGTAAAATGGAAGATCCACAAAAAGATCAATTCTATCAAGAGGTCCAACAGCGATTATAGGGATGAGATGAAAATGCCATAATAATTGTTATGGGGGGGGAGGGTCTAAATGCTAAGTTGGAAGCGACTACAAAAAAAAACAATGGGTGTACATTGCCTTGGATTACAGAACGATAACGAGGAAAGGCTTTGCAAGTTTTACTAAGTAGTCAGTGGAGATCATCAGTACAATATTGCAGCGCACAGAGAGATACTGATATCAACAGCAATCACTACTTGTCGAGGACCCGCATCAAGCTAGGCCCCAGGTCTGTATAGCATAAAGAAGTAACTGACTGGACAGAATTATAGGCAGGTAGCGGCAGTCACGAACAAGAATGGAGACCTGCTGAGGAGTAAGGAAGCAAGACTGGCAGGGTAGAAAAAACACTTCCAAGACATTCTCAACAGGGAGGCGCTACCAGAAGATGAAGACCAACCAATAGAAGACCTCAGTATATCAGCAGAGCCACTTTCCATTGCAGAAATCATAACTGCAGTGAAAACATTGATAAATGGTAAGTCTTCTAGAACTGACCAAATCACTGCAGAAATATTTAAGGCAGACGTTGAGATGACAACCATCGATATGAAACAAATTCTAGACCTTATTTGAGAAAACACGAGAGTCCCTACAAAATAGAACTAGGGTTTTATATGCAAGATCCCCAAGAAAGGGAACTTGCAGGAATGTGGAAACTGGCGAGAAGTTACTCTGTTGTCGCTGCCAAGCAAGGTGCTCAGGAAAATTCTCATCAGTAGAATACAAGCAGAGCTTAACGCAAGCCTCAGAAAGGTGCAAGCAGGTTCTAGAAAGGACAGGGAAACAGTCGACCAGATCGTTATCCTTAGGAACATACTGGACCAAGTGAATGAATGGAGTGTCATCATTTACATCCATTTTGTAGACATTGAAAAGGCATTAAACTCCATGCACCGAGACAGGTTTTGGAATATAATGGGACAGTCTGTAATTCCCAAAAAGCTGATAGAAAGGGTCAAGGCTGTGTACAAAGACTTCCAGTGTTCTGTCACAGATGAAAATAAACGACTGATTGGTTTACAATGACGACTGGAGTGAAGCAGGGATGTTGCATGTCGCGCTTTCTGTTCCTTTTGGTAATCGAGTGGCTGAGGCGAAGAAGTCTAGAAGGCAAAAGAACTGGACTCTGGCTGGAAAAGATCAACTTTACAGATAGCATCGCACTTCTATCATCAACAATGCAACATTTACTTCTTCTTCTTGCCTTTGATAAGTGGTTTTCAGTTAAAAAATACACGGATTTTAAAGCTTTGATGTTTCATGCATTGCCATCATTTCATGGAATTTTTCCAAAATTTAATTATCAGCTACAATACTAAAACGATGCCACATCTTGACCGAATTCTTCTAATTCGGTGCATTTTATTGAGAAGTGGCTGTAGCTGGTTGTGACATACCAATTTCGTTGTTACATGTTTCGAGCTCCATTTAATTTTCAATGTCATTGTCGAGAACATTTTTCCTTCTGCTGCATCAAGCTCCTTCTTTAGCAATTTACCAATTCCGTCCCTTCAATAGTTCCGTACCTGCAAACCCTTTTAAAGGGAATCAATCTACATTTCCCGCAATGTTTTGATGGGCTTTTCTGTTAGAAGTTGAGCCCAACGTTGTACCGTTTTAGGCCCTATCCAAGAAAATAACTTGTCTGACACAAGATAATCTTAATCTCCATCTAAAGTATTCATTGCAAATAAAGATTTGAATGCTTATGTGGCGTCCAGATCCAACTTTTTCCATGACCGTACAACCATTGCCATCACTTCTTTTCTAGACAGAGATGGAATTTTCTTCGGATTTTCTGGCAACTGATCAAGCTTCATTTCTTCTTCTCGGCAGTAAGGTTTTAAAAGGGCATAGCAATAAGTGTCGTTGATTTGAATATTGTCAGTGATTTCGCCACCAATAATTACAAAAATATACCCTTTCTTAAACAATGCCTCTCATCTTTCAGGCATAAGATGGACAGGATAGTCACCAGGGACATAAATTACATGTCTCTTTAACGTAGCATGTTAAAGTGGTTTGGTGCATTCACATTTGTATGACAATGTTTTTTAACTTTAACACAATAAGCAAGTTTGATTAGGGTTAGAGAAAAAAGTCACTTGCTTTTGTGGAAGAGCTGTTGCGCATGCTTCAATTATTTGTCTCGCTTTGGACAGCACTGTGAGAACCTTGGCGTTACCTTGGCTTACAGCATAGTCAACACACTTTGCCATGCCTTCTGCTGCTTCCTTTCTGATTGTTGTTGGTGGCGCTGTAAGATTGAGCTCATCCTCTTCTATATCACTCCCAATCGGTGCGCATAAATATGTCGGCGTGCAAGCTTCCTCCAGGGTTTAAGCAACTTCAGTGTTATCGTCCACACCATAATAGTCTTCTGACGACATATTCTCTTCATTTAGCAGTGCTTGCTGTCCGTCTGTCAAAGCCGGAACGGGTGCTGAGGTATCCTCGGATGTCTTTTCCATGAACTCACACTTAGAGAAACACTTCTGGATTGTCGAAGCGGCCAGAGAGTCCCAAGCATGCTTTATCCACATAATAGTATCTAGTAAGTTGATTGTTTTCGTAATGTCGGATGCAGACTTGTCAGCATCCATCGATATCGCTGAGAACCCGCAGATGAGAGAACTGTAGGCTAATAAGATGGTGTAAAGAAGATAATTTAGTGATAGCCAACACAATATTTCAGCAGCATCCAAGACGGTTATGGACATGGCGTAGTCATGGAAACAGTGTTAAAATCAAATAGATGTTATAATGATCAACCAGAGGTTTCGAAATGCAGTAAAACAATGCAAAGCATATCCAGGTGCAGACTGTGGAAGCGACCATATTCCAGTTATTTGTAAATTGAAATTAAAATGCAAGCACATAACAAAAGTCAGAGTCAATTGAGAAACTTCAATATGATCTTCTTATAACTAATTCTAATCTGGAAGAGTCGTATCAAATTGCAGTTAGCAACAGGTTCCATGATCTACAAAATGCAGAAAATCAAAATGGGACACTTTCAAAGAAGTCTTGGTTACCACAGCCAGACAGAAGCTACCAAAAAGAAAGAAGAAGAAGAAACAGAAATGGATGAAGGGCGACATTTTAGATATGATGGAAGAAAGACGCAAAGGTTTTGATCGAACCAGTCAAGAGTATGCACGTCTAGATAGAGAGATAAAACAAAGATGTAGGGTGGCAAAGGAATAATGGCTCAATGGACTGTGTAACAAGGCACAAGCACATTTTGATCGAAATAGCAACAAAATTTTTAAGCATGTTGACGAAATAGTAGGAAATAAACACTGTTCCTCTTCGGGATGAGCCAAATATGGTAGTATCATTTTTGAGAAAGAAAAGATTTTAGAAAGATGGAGTGAATAGACAAAAGATCTATTTGATGATTGTAGGGGAGAAAAACCTATAATTCGAAAACCTATTGATGGTCAACCAATCCTTAAATCAGAAGTTGAAGCGGCACTAAAAAGAATGAAACGTGGCAAAGCTCCAGGCCCAGGTAAGGTGGTTACAGAATTAACTACAGCAACAGGAGATATAGGTATACAGCAATTGACAAACATAATTAATGAAATATAAAACAGTGGCATTATACCCTAGGACCTATCAAAATCAATATTAATAACTCTTCCAAAGAAACCAGGTTCAATAGAATGTGAACTCCACAGAACTATCAGTTTGATGAGCCATGTAACAAAGATTATTCTCAGAGTAATGTTGATGAGCGCTCGATCCAAAAAGTTTCCAGAAATTAGTAAACAACAATGCGGTTTTATGAAGGATACAGGAACACGAAACGCAATTTTCATGTTAAGAAGATTGACTGAAAGAGCTATCGAGGTACAACAAGATGTTTACATATGTTTTTTAGACTACACAAAGGTATTTGACAAAGTAAAACATGAAGTATTATCAGAAATACTACAGGGTTTGGATGTAGATGGAAAAGAAATAAGAATAATAAGAAACCTTTATCGTGTGTGAGAATTGACGGAGAGTTTTCTAAATACATATCAATTAAGAGAGGAGTCAGACAGGGCTGTGTGTTTTCCCAGACTTGTTCAATTTATACAGTGAGAATATATTGAGAGAGCTAAAAGAACAGAAAGGGTTTGTTTTTGGTGGTCAAAACATAACAGACATAAGATATGCAGACGAGACAGCACTTATTCCAAAGTCTCAAAAAGATCTCCAAACCTTACATAATAAAGCGATTGAAGCAAGTGAACAGAGAGGACTTACCTTAAATCACAAGAAGACGAAATGCATAGTTGTTTCTAAAGATTTGACAGAAAAAGTATGCTCCTTAAAGATATATAGCAAACTAATTGAGCAGGTTAAAAAATTCAACTACTTGGGTAGTATAATCACATCTGATGGTAGATGTGATGAAGATATAAAGCGAAGAATTGGTATGGCAAAAAATGTGTTTGGGAGACTCCGAAACATACTCACAAATAGAAGTCTAACAATTGAACTAAGAAAAAGAATTATTAATAGCTATATAATACCAGTGTTAACATACGGCAGTGAATGTTGGGT
>RDPX01000026.1:778592-792857 GCA_003991215.1 Morbakka virulenta
GGGACCTAGTGAAGGATAGGATAACGTGGAAATCAATGTCAAGAAAACATCCAAGACATGCTAGCATGTAAACCGGACGTTAAACCGAATATGATGATGATGATGATGATGATGATTACAAGTAACACATAAAACTTGTATTCCATTATTGCTTCTAACAAATGTTTGTTCACTCTGTAGTCACCAAAATTCTAGTGAGTGCAAGCACCTCCTCCAGTTTCAACAATGAATTGCAAAAGGTGATTTATTGACCATTCTTGCTCAAGACATCCAGAATGGCTGACTGAACAACTGTTTCTAGGTAGATTCACCTATCCAACCATACTACACCTTTTAAGATGAACTGCCAGTCAATAACCAGCTTGTCCTCAAAGATAACTGTGTCATCCTTCCTACCAACATGAGAAAAGAGATGCTTATCAAGAATCACCCCAGCATCACAAAGATTAAATTGAAAGTTTGTTGTTATTATTATTATCATTATATATGAATTTTTTACAGGATGTATCTACAGTTATATCATATATACACTATGTACATATATAAACTGTTATTACAGCTGCCCTGTTAAAAAAATACAGTTATTAGTTAAAACTTGCTAAATCAAAAAGATAACTAAAAGAGCTTTGATTAGCAGAAGAAACTAAAATATGCTGTTAAAGCTTACTTCCAGAAATAGGGATGCAAATCAACATTAATGAATAAAGGCTAAAACCACATCACTTTGAACTAAGTGTCAGGGAAGCCCAAGGCAATTGTAGGATGTTTCTACGATATCATGTACACTTCATAAAAAGTTCCACCTGAATCGTATTAATGAGACCATCACATCACTTAGGCATACAAAGTGTCAAGAGATACCCTAGAGGTCCTAGATATTTTAGGGCATCTTCTAGGATATTGCTGAAACTTCCTGGTTGGGTAATATTATGTTCTGCCTTAATTTTGTTTAAAAATTCTAAAATCATTCTCTTTTCTTAGATTAATGGGGAGCTCATTGAAAACAATTGCTCCCCGATAGTATAAAGATTTTCTTGCTCTTTCTAGTTTTATTTTCGGTTTTTGTAGAATATTTCTGTTATTTCTGGTGTTAATGCCAGTTTACCTCCATTTACAGTATTCCTTGAATTCACCAAACACTTCATCAGAATAAAGACACTTGTAGAGAAATGTACATAACTTCTTCTTGTTGGTTGATTCAATTTCAGGTATCTTCTCACCATTTCCAATTATTACCTGTGCCCTTTTGGCCAGGTAATGATGCACAACTAAAAGATACTATCACAACTTGTAGCCAAATTGCAGCAGTTTTGCAAACAGCAACCAAGTGAAGCAATGTTTCACTACAGTATTCCATTAATACCCTGGAACAAAGTTGGTACTGACTTATTCGATTTATTTAACAAGCAATACCCTTGCAATACACCTCCACATATTTAGCAATATGGTAGGACATATGTGGTATGCAATAAACACTAATATTATTCAGAATGATCTCCTGAGCTGTACACATTGATTTTGGGATAAAGTTTCCTTTGTGTACATATGATTTCTTATTACCTTTGTTGTTGTATGATATGCATTACAAGCACTAGTGGAAAATGTTAGATAAACAATGAAAGAAATTAAATCAACGTTGTTTGTGATACTTAAAGTTTTCCTTGCCCCTGGAGATTCACAATCAAGGAAATTAATATGCCAGAAAAGTAATGCCTCAAAAACAAAAAACAAAGGTTTTTTTTAATTCATGGGGATTTGAAGGCCTTTTTTTCATTTTTAGTGCAGTAATCCAGTCCAAAAAAACCCGTGGCAACATGGTACATCTGCAATGGTAGATGCCAAGTATTGGGATCATAATGGCATAATGGCATAATCTCTTTTTTTAATTATGGAAGAATTAGTTTGCTTTACTTGTGGGTTACTACATTCCATATTATGTTTTAGGAAAAATATCTCCAGTAAAATAATGTTTATTTTTTAAATTTTATAAATTTAAGTTTTACCATTGTTAGCCACATTTTGTTCAACATGTGTGGACCTGGCTAGGGGTAAGCATTTATATGGACACACAAGTACTGACCCTTTTGGCTTTTGGTAATTTATGCTGTCAGAAAGTGAGATTTACTTTTATTGGTTTGAAATTCCTGTTGTCCACAAGGTATAATATGTTAGGTGTCTGAAGCAGACTAGTATATTTTGCAAATTTAATAGTATTGACAAGTATAAAAGGCTATGAAGATTAGTATTTTGAATCAATAGTAATTAATTAGTGCTGGGAATATATGACCCTCCTACTAATACTTTCCCCTTGGTGTTCATCAGGTATTAGCAGGAGGCTAGTTGCGCTGCTGGCTGGCTTGCAGGGCCTGCTACTGGGACTGATATATTACTTACAATTATCAATCATGAGGTGGGGTTTTAGCTGAGTTATGAATGCAGCTAGAATATGTTGTCAAAACTGAGTTCAAGCTAAAACTTGGTGTGGCAGTATCTGACACACTTCCTCTTACAATTCAACCACTATCATCTTTTTCTAAATTTTCAACAGCACTCTTTTGGAATTGTGATACTGCTCAACCATCAAGTGGTGTGAATCCCTCACTTTAAATCTAGCCCTCTTCCTCCCACATTTCCACTGCTTATTTCATTCAAACTTAACAAATTGATGTTAGAAATGTGATACTTGTGCTGTCTTTACCGAAGTTCTAAGTAAAACAGTGAGTTACAGAGGGTAATAATTGTAACAAATAATTGTAAATGTAAAGTTCAGTCAATAAAAAATACTTTTTGAATATATATATAATATAATATATATATATATATATGTATACATATTAAATATATATATTGCTCTGCTATATGCATTTAGCACTTTTTTATACAAATACACAAAATTACACACATAGACACACACACATAGACATTTATATATACATATAGGAAGGTCTAACTACCTGGTGCCTTAGACTGCTCATCCATCCTGACACACTTATAATGAGAGAGATTGTTACTCAAACAGGTTTTGTTTCATAAGCAACATGTAATTACATAATTACTCATTAGTTAATTGAGATGCCCAGGCATATAATTAACAAAAAAGTTGTACATTTTGTCTGTATGTATCCTCAGATAGTTTTGTTGTGATAGCTCTAAAAACCAGACTGTGCACCAAAAAGTTAGGCTGAATGAACACCCACCACTGGTACAGGATAGAACATAGATTTTGGTAGGAAAACTTCACCAGAATATAGGCCTGCTGAGTTGCTTCACTTGTCAGCATGACAAATAAAGGTTTGAAATATTCAATTTGTTTTGAAAAACCCTAAAAGCACACCATTTAGAAGTTTAGAAGAACAGAAATTTGAAGTTGAATAGTTTGATATTTTAAGGGTTACTTGGTCAAAATTGACAAATTTTACAGTTTACACTGCCTTGAACATGTTAGATATATCAAACAAGATTGCTCCATAAGCAGTAATGGGAGCCTTTTCTTGGTAAGCAAAATTCATGCTGACATAACACCAGACTTTAAACTCTTTTAAAGATTCTGTGAAAGTTTAATGAACTTGTACAACTTTCCTCTTGGATATACAATCAATGAGGCAATGATGTCTGTTGACAAGATGTCCAGCAACCAAATCAACCAAATCTTATTTTGTTTTGTACCTGTCAAAACAATCAGTGAAGGCATAAACTTACTTTACAAAATAATGTCTTGTAAGAGATAACTATTGTCAATTAATAGAGTTTAATTGTGAATTATAAATGGGAATTTGATAAAAACATCACACTAATAATTTACTGGATTAATTTAAAAAGTTGGAACAGAAAAATAGCTTACTCAGTATAACCATGGAATGCGTTTTTATTTCTGGTAAGGTAAATAGTTTTTAATTCTTGAAACTTATTTTAGGTTTCATTCTGATATTAATTATTTATAGGTTAGTTTTACCACAAACAGAACTTGTGTCATTCAGCTGCTTCAAACAGGTGATAGAGGCTGTTTTATTATGCTTAGTATGCCATTATTACCAGTGATGCATTTTTATGTATAGAAATAGAACAGAAACAAAGAAGAATGTTTGGCATTATTCTGTGATTCCTTAATTTAATTTTTTTTGAGTAGACTTTTATGTTGTTCACATGAAACTATTAACATTTTTTGTTTTTTTTACTTAGATAAAAGCACTTTTAGAGTGAAAAGTGTTTCTTTTGAACAACCAAATGGGGTAAGGATTCCCAATTTTTTGAAATTGAAATCTCAGTGTTTAAAGAAAATATTAAGTCCAATTTTAAGATTATTTACCTGAACCTTGTGTTTGATGAAAAACAATTTACTAACTAAAGACATTTTTAGCAGTGCTTTTTATTTAATCAAATTTGTAACATAATGTCTCTTGCTTTGTGATGTATAGTATTTGTACATGTGTGCATTCTAATTAAATCTTACGTATTAAATGTACAAACTAACGATGGTACTAGGTCATTTTGAAAGCATACACATTAAATTTGCTTTTGGTAGTGACAGAAGTAACAGTTAATGAAATTGAGTGTGTATTGTGGTCATAATGGTAGTAGGACCCGTATAAGTATGAACTCTGCCTAAACCTGTCTCAAGCAAGGTTGAGAAAGGAAGAGGTTTGGGCATGGTGCTAGTTACCACACTGGAAAAAAAGCATAATTATAAAAACAGCAAGAAGGAACCAGTCCATTCAACTTCCTTGGCATTGAGTAGAAGTTTGAGTATCAGTAGGGATGATGTAGGTGACACCACCCTTCCATGCAGCATCACTAGATGTACCCATGACAGTCCATACTTAATATTTCTAGGGATGAAACAACAATGTACAATTCAAGAAAGTTGGTTTAAGTAATACAGGTTATTAAGAGATATGAACTGTAATTATTAGGAGGGAACAAGACCAGATGAACAGGTCAGGGATGATTATCAAGTGAATGAGTCACATTTTTTGCAAAAGAACATATAAGAGGGGTTGCACTTCTATTGAACTGGCAAGCCCCAGCAGCATTAATGCGTTGGGAACCAGTTCCAGATTGAATAATTATAGCAAGACTATATACTCATCATTTTAAAACAACAATAATACAAATTTTCACCACCAAAAGGTTCAAATGAAGATGCAAAAGAGGACTCACACATAGCTACAGGACACAGTAGATAACCTATCTAGACATGACTTGAAAATTGCCCTAGATGAATTGAATGTTAAGATTGGTTCAGATCAGATTTGGCTACCCTCTGTGGTGGGTCCTTTTGATTCTGTAGCAAACACAAATGACAATGGGAAAAGTATGCTCTAATTCTTAACTGTGAGTAGTTTTTGTATCAGCAATCCACAAATGGACCAAGAGACTGTCAAATAATACTCCCCAGAATTAGATAGATTTCATCACTTGCAAATGCGAGAGTGTTAAGAGAAGCTGGTCATGTTTTTTTAAGATCACCATTTGCTAATTGACAAGGTCAAACTGCAACTAGAGAAATTGAAAAAACGAGGAGAACACAAAGTGTTTGGTGTAAACAGACCCTTGAATCCAGAAGTGGCTCAGAGATTCAAAACAAAACTTGAATAGATTTTCTCACTTTTAGAATGATTCAGATATTGGAGAAAAAGGATTGCCCTTCCAAGATGCTGCGATGGATAGTGCACATAATGTGCTAGGATATTGGAAAGGTATGAGGAAAGAACAATAGATATCCAAAGATTTTTTGAGGCTAGTTGATGAATGTGGTAGTGGCAAGAAATAAGGACACTAAGTTAGAAGCAGGGAACAGAGTAGAAGAGTACAAAAACAGTATAAACAATTTGAGAAAACAGTGAAAAGAAGCTGTCAGAAAGAAAACAAACTTGCATTGAACAAGGGATGAAAGAGGTGCAAGAAGCACCCAGGAATCATTCAAAATTACCAAACAGCTAGGTCAAAAGCATGGCTGTACATATATTCCAGTCAAAAGCAAGTTTGGATACATTTTTAATGCCCGAAGTAGAGCAAGATGCAAGGTGGGCAGAATGTTTAAACAATGTTGCACCTGAAACACAGACAGTCAATGCTTCAGGCATTCAATTTAGAGGGTCCAAGCATCAGAGAAGAAATAGTAAAGGTAATAAAAAAGATAAGAAATAACAAAGCACCTGGTTGGACTCTATCATTAATGAATTGGTAGGTGAATGGATGATGAGGCAGCTATTGTTCAACGTAAGAGCTGTTCAATCATATTTTCAGAAAATGCATAGTCTATAACGAATGGAGTAAAGGAGAGATTGTCAAGCTTTTCAAAAAAGGAGACCTGATTGCAGTAGCTAGTAAGATTTAAGCATTCTCTGTATCACAGGAAAAGTTCTTAACAGGATATTGCTAAAACGTCTATTAAACACAGAGGACCTATGAAAGGAGGATTCGAGGAAGGATAATCATGCACAGAGCAGATATTGTTATTGAGAAATGTTAAGCAAAGCCTGTAAATTTCAAATAATTCTTGTATTAAACTTTGTCCATTTTCAAAAGCATGAAATAGTGTTCATAGGGAATCCCTTCCCAGGATAATGGAATAGCTCAATATTAAAAAAAACCCATTGTGATGGTGAAATTAAACTGTATCAACCAAATGTGTGGAATCAGAGCTGCATTTAGTATGGCAGAAGAGTTTAGACTTGTGTCAGGAGTAAGACATAGGTCCATCCTCACCTCATTCTTGTTTATTCTATGCATTGACTTTGTCACAAGGAATGCAATGTGATATGAACTCTGACATTCCGTGTAAAACAGTACAAATCTTACTGACCTGGACTTTAAAGATAAAATCACAATAAAAGTCAAAGAGCATCATAGATACAAGGAGATGACCACCAGATTAAAGAGTTAGTGAAAAAAATATGGCTGAACATCAAAGAAAGTAAGACGAAGGCAATGCATCAATGATAATCCTGCTTCACCAATCTTACAGAATGAAATTCCACTAAAGTCTGTCGAAAGGTTTGGTTAGCTGGGCTGTCCTATCACAAAGACTGAGAAAGCGTGTCATGTTTTTAGTAGATTAGGCAAAACAAGCGCAGCCATTAGTTCTGCCTCACAATTCTGGTTAGCAAAGGAATATCCACTAATATTCTGTACAGCTCTATATGACAATAGTGGTATTTGTGCGAATGATGGAAGCAAAAGCTGGAGAAGTACACACAAAGAAGAACCTCTATGACTTTCAAGTGAAAAACCTAAAGTGAATTCTTGGGATTATATTGAGGGACAGAATAATGGGTGAAGAGGTCTACAGGTGTACATGGCAGAGAGAGTGATATCAAAAAGTTGAAGACAGAAGGTGAAAGCTTGTTTGATGTATACTGAGACTCCCATTGGAAAGACCTGGCCCTCATGGAATATTTTGGAGACTACAGGGTAGTAAAAGAAACAGAGGAAGCCCAGTTTAAATGTTGCAAGTCACTTTTGAGGTAGATCTAAAAACCCTTGGACTGCAGTTCAGGGTGCATAAATTATGGCAACTATTGGCTGTCCAATGCCCCACTCAGCACCTACGTTTTAAGGTAGATGTAAGTATAATTGAAACATGTACTTGTTAATGCTCTGTATTTGTTCATTTCAACCAAATATCTAAGATGGTTCTGCTAGTCAACAAACTAATTTTCAAGTGGCAGTTTTTCTAAAGTGTTGTTGAGCTCAATCAGCCGTTCCAGGGTTTACAGAATCAAACAGACGAATGTTTAGAATGGGGCTTATTGGCTATGGCTGCACCACCCACTTTCCATCCTTCAAGTGACAGATACACCTGCCTACATTGCTGTAATCAAAATCATTGTTGTTATATATATACACATTCAGGAATCATCTTTAGATTGTCACAGTGAGTTACCTCTCAGCAACAACAAATTCAATTATTGCTCATTTTTTATGCACCTCTAAAGGACAGCCATTTTTATGTTTTCTTGTCAGCCTATAAAAAGATACTTGAAATATACCAAACGGGTAGCAAACTTTTTTATTGCTTTTAACATCATTTTTCCAGAATCTGAAATTTCTTGGCCAGTTGCCCTTGCTCATTAAATTTTTCTTTTTGTAAAGTTTCACAGCTTTTACCCGCTTGGGTAATCAAACCCAGAGCCTCATGTTTATAGTGCAATTGTATTAATCAACAAGCCACTGCTTCTCTAAAAGTAGTAAGCTGCGACTGAGATAAATTTCAGGTAATTTGATTTTAAAGTGTCAAATATCAATTTTCTTGACTGACCCTGAGAGTATTTCTATGACTTTTTCCAGGAGCCATCTATCGGACAAGAAACAAATGGATTCCTATGTCATTTGAATGTGAGTTGTTCTTGTTATTGGATAGGATTTAATGTAAATAGAACTTAAGTGTTATGTGTAGGTATGGATTGTAAGTTACCATGGAAATAGATGTAAACTTTGAACAGTAAATTCAAAGTAGAAACCAATATATTTGCACTTCTGAACAGGTTTGTGTTAAGCATCTGTATTAACTGACCTTGTATCTACCTCTTGCCTCATACCTCTGGCCTCATACCTCTGGCCATTGACGTCTTTGTTTTTAGAGAACTGTTTTCAAAGGAGGGGGGAAAGACTAGAGACGAACCTAATTTCCATTCATCATCACTGTCATTGACCGGGAACAAAAGTTCTAGGATGTAAGTTCATTCCTATATATTGTGAGGCAGGGTCATGGCTTGAGCTTTTAGTGTCTTGTCCATTTGTCACCACCACACCTAAGCATAAATATTTTGCCAACTGCTGATGACTTACCTGAGTGTGTAACTACTGAGTTTCTTTAGTATTGACTGACTGACCTCTAAATCTTTGTTTGGCTGCTGTTTAATTGGTTTTTGAGAGGATCTTGATTTTTTCGTAATTCATATTGCTCTTATGAGCTTACATCTCATTTTCAATGATAACACCTTGCTTTTACTGGACATACTTTGACTGCTCTTATCTTCTTTATGACTTAGCTGTTTACCTGATGTTATGGACCTCATAAGCCATCATGGATGTGCTTGGAGTAAAAACTGGTTTCTCTTCTAATTTTTGTTTACATTTGTAACTTGATACTTATGAAAGCCGACTTTTGTACAATACTTGACGGTAATTACAGTCACTATTATACCTGAGGTACAATTTTAGCTCACTTTCTCTTTGCAGGACTTGTAAACTGGACCTTACTGTTATTGATTCATTACTAAACTCACCAGTAAGATTAGTAAAAAGTGCAGTTTTAAGTGGTTTTAAATTTCTGTAGAAGTAACATTTACTTTTTGTGGTATATTTCCTCTTTTATTCAGATTTATTGCCTGCCTGACTTGTTGACTTGCTAAACACAGAAACCATAAGCTTTGTTTTTGTTTTATCTCAACATAAGAGGAACAACACTAACGGTACTCAGAAGGCTCTAAGAGTGGTTTTATGAAATCAAAGTAATATAAAAATAAGCAAGAAACAATGCTGGGAGACGATTTAGATTATCTAATGCATATATGTATTAATCTATTCCATTGTGACAAATATAGTTATGAAGAACTAGTTAAAATGTGTTTCGAAAGACAAGAAAAGGTACATTGTTAGATTGCTTCGTAAAGGAAGTCTAATACTTCTTAAGACTCGAAAATATACACAACTTTGTACTTGTAACGTATTTTGTAAACATTCTTCATTATTTTTTAGATCATTTTTTTTTGTTATTATACTCAGGGGAAAACTATGTAAACTATATGTAAGGAGGGGGGGGACGAAAATCCTTAAAAGAAGGGTAAAGGCTTCTAATAACTGCCGGGATCTATATTAATTGTATTGTTAGGGTGTCGGAAGCTCCACATGGGAAGTTTTTTTCGCGAAATAGTCGCTGATAATTGTATCCATATGTTGTTTTTTAGGTGCCAAGTTACGGAGTGGAATCACGTGGGGTTTTAAACGGCTGTGATGTGAGTTGTTACTGTTAGCACGTAACGCAATATCAAAGAAAATGTTTCCTGTACTAAATTGCATTTCTAAATGGGTATATTTACCTTTACGGCTTTATTGTATGTGTTATGAATGTTAAATATCGGAAGTAAAATAACATTCAATTTATTCAAAAAAATTTTCGCTGGTCCTCCTCTGGACCAGCACATATTGATGAAAAAAACCCCAAGTCAAGCAGTACTTTTTCTTCAAAGGAGAGGATCGAAGCAGCCTACACCAGCCTTTTATGATTGACTGAGATATACAAAGAGGATTAAAGGCAGGTCACCAGTTATTCTTTCTAGGGGGCTAAAACCTTTGAAGAACATACACAGTTTTTTGTCTATAAAGTAAAGGTAATGGAAGTTGAATTTGAGTTGCTTTATCTGCTCACAGCTGGAAGGGAGATCCAGCTTTTCCAATTTTTTTGAACTGTTTCACCTTTAAATTTTTACCTTTCCGTGTCGTTTTGGCTGAAATGGATTAGGGCAATATTTTTTGGTGTGGCTATTAGGCACGTACTGTTTTATTCTGTTGATCAATTTTAAGGTCCTGTTGGCTATGTACCAGGGATCATAGCAGCACTTAACACTATTAAACAACGACTCTTAAATTTGTGGCACGCAAGATGTCCTTTGTGAATGAAGGAAGAATTTTACAGAGTATAAAAATTTCTGTCGGTATATTAGCACAATAACATTTTGAAATTGTCTTGATAACACCAATTTCAAATCTAGCAGAAACTACACCTTTTAAGGGGTAGTTTCAGGTATATAGCTTCCTTAGAGGAGTATGATTTTCAGAATTTGAAAATCTAGAACGTTTCTACCGAATAGCTTTCTCGAATAAATCGTTATTAGTCATTAATTATTATTATTATTCTTTAGGCATCATGTCTTGATAAGGCGTAGGCGACGATGGCTCTCCATTTTATTCTATTCTTCGCCTTTTTTATGATTGCAACATTCGAGCAGTGGGTCAGTTTTGCTTGTTCACTCACATAGATGATCCTACTTCTTCCTCTACTTTTCCAACTATCTACTTTCCCATGGATCTACCTTCCCAGTAATAGCTAAATTTTCGAACCCTCCTTTCCTAACAATATGTCCTAAGAACTCAAACTGCCTTCGTCTTATAGTTTTGAAAATGTTACATCTAACGTTTATTCTTCTCAGTACTTCTTCGTTCGTTATCATATCTGCCTATGATATTTTGAGAATACGTCTGTAAAGCCACATCTCTACAGCTTCCAGACGGGTCAGCCAACCTTTTAGTGATTGCCCAACTTCCACAAAAGCATAGCAATATTGGGACTATATAACAATTAAGAGCACGCAGCTTCGTTTTACCGATAGAGAAGAATTTGTGAGAATAGCCCTCATTTCAGTAAAAGCATTCTTTGCTAGGCCAATTCTTGTAATTATCAATTGTTCGCAGTTGCCGTCAGATGTGATTATTGAACCAAGATATTTGAAACTATCTAACTTGTTTGATTTCAACTCCACCAATGTTAACTGAATATTTTGGTGCTGTATTTGCTTTACATATTGACATAGAGAAGGTTTTGTTACAATTGACGTTAATCCCCATTTTTTCACTATGATGTACTATCTGATCAAGCAACCGTTGCAATTTTTTATTGGAATCTGCAATAAGCACAGCGTCATCAGCGTACCTAATGTTATTTATAAGAACTCCACCAACGGAAATTCCACCCATTATTTCCACTTGTGAGAATATTTTCTCATTGGATAAATTGAAGAGATCAGGGGGCATAACATAACCCTGTCTCACACCTCGTCTTGTTTTGACAAATTTATCCACTTTGTCATCAATACGTACACCGGTGGTTTGATCCTAATACAAGTTTCTGACGATTCTCAAGTCTCTACCATCTATACCTAAAGTGCTTAAAATTTCGGTAAGTTTCTTATACTGAACTGTGTCCATAGCTTTACTGTAATCAATAAATCACCAATATAGGCCCCTATTCACTTACAAGGCTCTTTGGCATATGGTTTGTAGTTGAAACCCCATTTCAACTGCTTCTAATTTTGCTTGAGCTTCTTTCTGATGTTCCAACACTCACAAGCATATAACAGCATCAACCAAATATATGCTTTCAAAACTGTTCTTGGTATCCATTGTGATATTTCGATAGTGGATGGTAGTACGTAACTTGGAGAAAGAATCTTTCGCTAGTACGATTCTTTTCATTATTTCATCTTTTCATTTTCCATGTTATGGTAAACCCAAGTATCGAAAACTCTGGACCTGCNAATGTAAATACCTGTATAGCATTTCACGCTCCGGAGTCTGGCCTAAAACCGAATTGACTAAAAGTTATCTCTGGCATAGTGCTTTTCTTTATTCTTGTCAGAATTATTCTCATTAATATTTTTTTAAGTGGCTCATAAGACTTATTGTACGGTGTAGCTCTAAATAAGGAAAAAACGTCCTGAATCACAATATTCACCTTTCCTGATTTGACCATAACCGAATGAGCCAACTTTTGCAGCAAACCTCATCTTGGTCAGCAAGCTTAACAAGAAAATGTAACCCACAAACAGAAGTTTATGCACCCTTGATATCTTTTTTTGTTTAACTGCTGAAAGATCGCCTCATTATTTGACAATTGGTAAACTTTCATTCCTGCAAAAAAACACTTTGTTGGAGTTTTTCTGAATAGCACACCTGTCAGAAATGACATTTAACGCATTTTACAGTTTGTTTCACCGTATCTTGACCATTACCACCTTTAATCTTAGTCTTTGTATTGGCAAAATTTCAGCTTTGCCCAAATCTTTGGGCAAAGATTATATTATATTATTATTTTATAATGTTAGCCAGTTTCATTCCAATTGACTGTTAAAAGCTCCTTTGTAGTAAACAAAGCAGTACATTCTAATGTGTTAAAACAAAGCAACAGTACTCAGAGGGCAATATTTTCTCATCAAAAATTGAATTTAAAGAGGATAACCTATAGTAATTTCAACATCGACCCAGAATTGACTGCTTTACTATAATATAAGCTTATTTTCTCAAATATCAAAAATGTTGGTTTTCTTTTAGTTTATCTAGGTGTCAAACCTTATGCAGGCATCGGCGATCATGCGACTCCAAGCCACCCTGTCACTGCAGGCATGGATGAGGTCATTTCAGCTCAGACTGTTGTTCGGTAGCCCAATTGATCAGAGACTGTAGAAATGACTTTCTTTATCTTCCTCTGGCACGTCTGCCTTCGATCTTTCCTAACAAAGCAAGGCATTCCACGTTAGGATGTCTCATAATGTGCCCGAGGAATTCCACCTGCCTTTGTCGTATTGTATTGATGAGTGACCTTTTGGTGTTGCCCTGGGCAAGGACTTCCTTGACTGATTTGTGTTCTGCCCATGATATACGGAACATTCTCCTCAGAAACCCCATTTCAACTGCTTCTAATTTTGCTTGAGCTTCTTTCTGATGTTCCAACACTCACAAGCATATAACAGCATCAACCAAATATATGCTTTCAAAACTGTTCTTGGTATCCATTGTGATATTTCGATAGTGGATGGTAGTACGTAACTTGGAGAAAGAATCTTTCGCTAGTACGATTCTTTTCATTATTTCATCTTTTCATTTTCCATGTTATGGTAAACCCAAGTATCGAAAACTCTGGACCTGCATGCTTGGTATCCCTTTGCTCGTGAGGTGGCATAAGGGTTTTCTTTACCCCTCAGATTTAATAATTGAATGGTTTTCGGTATTCGAAACATTTTAGTGATTTTTGAAATATTTTTGGCAAGCGTCAGCGTCATTGAAATATAACCACTTTGCGGAAACACGTTGTTGCTATAGTAACCCAGGCTGTCGACACAATCAGGGGTCCATATCTAAATTTCGATCTTTAAATATCCATTCTTTATGGAGAATACCATCATTAAGACGTAAAAAAACATCCTCGCAATCAGACATTTGAATAACCGATAAATTTGGCTCAAGTGCTGCTATAGATTTTCTTGTTTTAATTCAAAACAAGCAGATTATGTTTTAGGATAAGTTGCTGGAAATTCAAATGTGATCTGTTCGAAAACATATATGAAGAAAAAATTGAATTTCTATCGAAGCACAAATCATTATTTGAAAAAATAGCAGGAAATAAATCTAAAATATAGGTTTTATCATTTCGCATTTTTTTCTGAACTTACATTTGGAAAATGCTTGATAAAAGCAGATCATCGAGTTTCGCTTGATCTCTTCTTCAGTTTAATGTTTACACGAGACCAGTCCATAAATACGCACCAA
>RDPX01000026.1:813714-847376 GCA_003991215.1 Morbakka virulenta
ACATTGACTTTGTTATCTTGATACATTTCTCCGGAATACCATAAAATTCCATGATCTTCCAGAGGGAATCCCTATGAACGCTGTCAAAAGCTTTCCGAAAGTCAACGAAGTTCAGTACTAGTGGCGAGTTGAACTCTAGACTCAGGTCAACAAGTTTCTCAGCACAAATATTTGTTCACAGCATGACCTGTCTTTCCTGAACCCTGCTTGTTCTTCGCGCAACCTATGGTCCATTGCATTGAGGAGTCGTTTCAATAATATTCTGCTGAAGACTTTTCCTGTCACGCATAACAGAGTAATGCCCCGTCAGTTGTTACAGTTTGGCAAATCACCTTTCTTTGGCACCTTGACAATTACTCCTTTACCCCATTCCTTTGGAACCAGCTCTTCTGTCCTAATCTGGTTAAAAATCTCAAGAAGGCATCTCCACCTGTTTTTAGCAGCTCGCCGCTTATTGCATCTAAACCAGCCGCTTTGTTGTTTTTAATCTTTTTGATCGCATTTGTAACCTCTCTTGTGATGGGTCCCAACTCTACTTGTAGAGGTTCAAGGTTTAGCATGCTATGACAGTCATTTAGGTTAATCGGAGCTGGTTGGTTTAGAACTTCTTTGAAGTGCTCTGCCCACCTTGCATTTTGTTCAGCCTCAGTAGCCAGCACCTTTCCATTTTTGTCTTTCACTGGCATATTTGGCGAGATGCTCTTCCCTGCTAATTGCTTGGCTATTTTGAATAATTCACTTGTATCATTTCGCTCTGCAGCTTCTTGTGCCTCGTTTGTTTTTCTTTCAAACCATTCCTTTTTGTCCTTTCTGCATCCTTTTTTTACTGCTTTGACCATCTCTTTGTATATCTCCTGAGCGATTCCAGACTGTTCTCTTGTTCTTGCTTGATCCCTTGCTGTTTTTCCATTACGCCGCTCATCTATGAGCTTCCAGGTTTCTTGTGAAATCCATTACTCCTTGTTTGTACCTCTTCTGAATCCCAACAAGTTGGTAGCACTTCCAGTGACGGCTTCTTGGAAGGATACCCATTTCGCTGTAATGTCTGCATCCCTTTGAAAGATGGCAAATCTGTTTGATAGATCTTCCTGGAATCTCTCTGCCACTTCGGGGTTTAGAAGCTTCTCGATTACTAAGGTGTTTGGTCTTTCCTTTAATCGCTTCAACTTAATCCTGATTTTTCCACCCAGGAGATGGTGGTCTTAGAAAACATCTGCTCCTCAGAACGCTCTTACATCTTGGAGAGACGTACCCATCTGACACTCACGCAAATGTAGTCTATTTCATTTGACTTGGCATTGCCTGGTGATGACCATGTCCATTAATGAATAGACTTATGTTTGAAGAAAGTGTTGCCAATTGGCATATTGTTTTCGTTACAGAACTCTATCATTCTCTCTCCGTTGTCATTGGTGCTGGTAGCTGATCCAAAAGATCCTACCATGCTTAGTAATCCTCTTCTACCTGGCCCGACTTGTGCATTCCAGTCACCCATTACTATTTTTACATCATGACTCTGCAGATTGTCCATGGTCTCCTGCAGCTGAGTGTAGAATTCATCTTTGCTTTCCTCATCAGCAACCTCATAAACCCGAACTATTGAAATTTTGGCATGTTTTGTATCCAGTCTGGCTCTTATAATCCTGTCAGGTACCGAGTCCCATCCAATTGATGCGGCCGTTGCTTCCTTATCAAGGAGAAGTCCTACCCCTCTCACGTGTTCTTCTTCATCCCTGGAGTACAACAATGTGACTCCTTCGCTTGACAGTCTGCCGTGCCCTGTCCATCTGATCTCACTCAATCCTAACACTGATAGCCCGTAGTTCTTCATTTCACGTATTACCTGCGCTACCTTTCCAGTATCATACATGGTCCTTACCTTCCATAATCCAATCTTTGTTTGGTGTTTGGCGGAGAAGATATGGGAGTTCGGGGTAGAAAGTTCCTCGCGGCTTTGCTCGATACACGTCATAGATACATCAAGAGACACTGCAGGCGAAGACGTCGCCTGAACTCCCCCTATAGATGTTCCCACCCTTGCTCGACGCTTTGGATTTTGACCGGATTGGTCACCTCTTGCTGTTTCTGTAGTTCGGAAGTTTTTATGGGGTGAGGTGACGTGCCTAACGCCCAACCCTTCGCCTTTCTCAACCTGGCTTGGGACAGGCTATGGCGGAGTTTTTCAATGTATTAGCTATGGACTATTCAATACCGTTGTTGTCGTTGATATGCCGCCGCCGGAATTTAAACGACATTGATTCAAACAAATCGACTGTAATTGGGCTCCTGTTTACGGCATCTATAAATGAATTTGTTTATGCTAATTTANAACACCACAGGTTGGGGGACTGTACATTGACTTGTTATCTTGATACATTTCTCCGGAATACCATAAAATTCCATGATCTTCCAGAGGGAATCCCTATGAACGCTGTCAAAAGCTTTCCGAAAGTCAACGAAGTTCAGTACTAGTGGCGAGTTGAACTCTAGACTCAGGTCAACAAGTTTCTCAGCACAAATATTTGTTCACAGCATGACCTGTCTTTCCTGAACCCTGCTTGTTCCGCCGCCGGAATTTAAACGACATTGATTCAAACAAATCGACTGTAATTGGGCTCCTGTTTACGGTATGAATTTGTTTATGCTAATTTACCATTAAGAGTAAAATACGAAGTCGGAAATAACTATCAAAACAAATTATTCCATACGAGATTAGTTTGCTGGTTGTTTTGGGGGTAGGAGGTGGGAGGTTCTGTTTTTTGTTCTTAGTTTTGTTCCAATGATTTTTGCAAGAAAGTGGCCAACGTAACTTTAATTTATCTTTGGAGAGCATTTGACTTTAATATTTTTTGGGGGGTGGGGGGTATACAGGAGCAGACAGCGAGGAGCATGTACTTACATGTACCGCAAAGCACGCAGTTTATGAACAGTGCCCCCAAACAGGACGATTCTCAGTTAAATTTGTATTGGACAAGCCACAAGGTGAGTCAGCAACTGATAAATAAAATATTCCCCTCTTTTGGCAGTTATTAGTTATGTTGCAGGGTGGTTATAAATAGGTGTGTTGCGGAGAATTTTGTGAGCGCTGTGGTAAAAGGTGGGATTATTTAGAAGACGAAATTGTTGCAGCATTACCAGAATGGAGAGGAATTGCTGAGTTATTCTTAAACAAACACATTCCTGTGATATACATAAGCAAGTACTTTGTATTATTTCAAGTCCGTGTTTCTGTTTGGGTAAAAAATATATGCTTTGACAAAGAAGCGGCTGAAGAAGCTAAAAGTACTTTGTGATTATGACAAGAGTATACTGATGGCCATAAGTACAGCATGGATGGGTGACTGACCAAACATTATCAATGTGTGAACGACCAGGAAGGAATAAACTGAAGTAGAACATTGAAAAAGTCTGCAGACGTTCAGTATCAGCGATAATTTTGATTTCTTAGCGGGTTGTTGCTAAGCTGGTTGATTCCTACTGAAGACTCTAAATATTGAAATGGTGATGCCGGTGATGATGAGGAAGAAGATGGTAATAATGATGATTTTGGTTGTCGTGGTGTGTATAGTGAGCTTGTGCATAAGTCACCTACGCCTCACCCCCTTGTTGAGTTTTTTAAAACTATCTTCAGTAAGTAAAACCTTAATTAGGTACGTCAAGGTGGAGTGCCACTCTATACTTGTCTGATGTTTATCTGTAAATATATTATGTGTTGCTTTTTGCATGGAAGTACAATTCTCAATTTATGTACAAAATATGCAAGATGTAATTATTAGAGTTATCAATGTGTCTGACTAAGATGTTTTGAAACACCTTCTTTTGGATTCATTTTCCATTTGATTGTTACTTGCTACTTTGTATGTTTTTCTCCATATAATATGTGCGTATATGTGTATGTGTCCATGTTTGTAATTTTAAGCATTACACATTTTCATAATTCACTGTGCTGTCCTTGTTGGTAGTGATGAAGTCCCTGACAATTTGGGAATCGAGGGAGAGAATTTTACAGTTTAGTGGAAGATTAAGCTGGAAAAACGATCCTGTTAAGAATGTAGCGCGAATAGCTCAATAAGTAGGGCAAATCGCTGTGTAAGCAAAATGGATATGTTGGAGTACAGTTCGGTGAAAGTGTACTTGCTTGTCTTTTCATATGTGGATATATTAAATCAACTTTGTCAGTACATATTTACTCATTAATCTTTTTTCCTTTTTACTATTCAGCTGGAACAGACTATTCTGTACATTTTTTCAAATTTGGATGTTATACAAGTTGTGTTGGTGGCATGAATCGTCGCCCCGTACAGATTATCTTTACTCTGGAATACAAGTAAGTGCCGTACGTTAAACTTTAGTTGACTTCAGTTATGTGTGGAACAAATACCTTCGTTGCATGTTCATTGAAGATAAGAATAAGGGTTATGGTGGTTAATTAAAATACCAAATTTCGCTTTCAAATAGCAAAATGATATTTCATTTTTGGTAAAAGCAGGCACTTGCTAGTGAATTTCTTTGGTCGGTGCGTAAAAGTATGTAAAAATATGTGAAAACAAAGACTTGACAGGGTATTTATGCGTGCATGAATGAACTTTATATCAGTTTTAAGGGTTTTAAACCCAAGTTATTGCCACGAAAGACCCATTTTGCACCTTTTTTCATCAAAAGTTTGAAACCTAGAATTTTATTGGTGTATGTGTAGTTTTATTGTGCTGGTACTTTGGTGAACTCCGTAAAATCACAAAGTAAACTGTGTAACGTAATAATTTAAGTACGTTCCTCGCAAATGAGTTTCTCCTGTTATGCTGTCAGATTTTGAAGAAAAGCAGCCAATTGATTTTTATTTCTTTACACTTGGTTCTGTATCCCTCGTGGAGGTGAAAATAGGCCGGTTTTCTAGATTTCGGGTTAATTATCGCATTAATACCGCCACATATGGCAGTAACAATTATGGACATGCATGCATTATCGCGTACCGTGAAGCAGAAAAAAAACTAATAAGGTGCCAACCACAAAACATCTAGACGAATGTTTTTGGAACCACTTCCATTTCTTTTTGTATAGTCATTATTATTTCCAATAAAATAGCATCCAACAAGGACAATACGTTTCATTCGTTTTGGAAAAACTCGATGTAGAAATTCTTTTTATGCGCATCTTTCTCGTTATCTAGTAATTTGTGAGGCAATGCCTTGCCATGATACTGTTGGCAACAATATGAGATGGGACTGAAGTAACAAGACCAAGGGGAAAACTTTCGGTCATTGTTATATTGAAATTGAATATCTTCTCGTTTCAGTGGCCAAATTCTAGGCCGCAGTCAAGTGCAATGCAAGGTATGTTCATGCCCAGGTCGTGATATTGGGGGTGAGAAAGAAGCAGGTGGTGTCAAGAGGAAAAAGGGAGGCTGCCCTGTAAAAAAGTTAGCGAAAATCCCGTTAACAGAAAAGGAAATAGAAGATGCTGAAGTATCTACGGACGAACTACCTTCAGATGAAGAAAAATATGAAAGAGGAGAATCAAAAAGCAGACTCAACTTTCCTGCTCGTTTGAAAAAAAGCGCTAGTAAGTGTTGATGCATAAGCCTTTTTTATATTTTACTTAATTATTTAATTTTACTTTCTCCCTTCAGCGTGTTCTTTTCCCATAGCCTTGGGATTCGACCGTGTATGAGATTCTTCCACCTGTTTCTACCCATTACATCTTCCCCTCTGGCACCCACTTGTCTCATATCCTCCTCAGCTGTTGTCCTCCAGCTTTTCTTCGGCCGCCCAGGTGGTCGCCTTCCTTCTACATTAAGGTTAAAAATTCTTCCAAGTGGGTCCTCCAGATCTCTTTTCTTGACGTCACCATACCATCGCAGTCTTCTTTTTCTTAGTATTGTTTCCAATGGTTCCACTCCACATCTGTTTGCGACCTTTTCACTGCTGATCCTGTCTTGCCAAGTTACGCCTGCCATGTACCGGAGCATTCGTCTGTTTCAGCTCGTCACCACTGCCTTCAATCTATCTATCATTGGCCGGCCCTCCGAGCCGTACAGTAACACCGACGTGATGCATGCATCATAAATTCGTCCTCTATTTTTCAACGGTAGGCTCCTGTTCAGTAGAAGGGTGACAACCTCTCTCCACTTCTGTCAACCAGCGGAGAGTGTAATCCTTACAGCTCGTTTAACTTCTCCCTGAGTCTCCAGTAGGTCACCAAGGTAACAAAACTCCTTCACCTTTTCGACAACCTCTCCATCTATCTGGATGTCATCATTGTTTTCCTCCTACTTGCACTGATTCTGACCATTGGAGGTAGGATCTCGGCAGTCCAAATTACCATTAACTCTTTGTAATCCTGAGCTTTGCTTGTGGCACCAGTGCTGGCAAGAGATACACAGAATCGAGTTTTGACCAACTCCCAATACTCTAAATGGAAATCTGCCCAACCTCAAAACTTCATTTTTCTTTCCTGTCACCATAACCTTTGTCTTTCCAATGTTGACCTTCATTCCTCTTCTTGTTATCACCTGGCTCCAATTCAAAAACGTCTGTTCAACTTCCTTCCTACTCTCTTCAGACAGACCCTGGTCATCCGCGTACAGTAACGCCCATATATCATCACCTCTGCACTCTTTTAGTACCTCATCCATCATCAGTATGAGCAGTAGGGGACTCAGAGTCAAACCCAGGTGAACTCCCGCCTTTATAAGAAACTCGTCTGACAGCCCACCAGCAACTCTAAGTCTCGACTTAGAGCCTATGTATAGCATCATTACCAGCTGAACCAGGTGTTCGGGAACCAGGTGTTCGGGAACCAGCTGCCTTCTTAGAGCCCATTCTATAGCCTTCCTGGGAATCCGGTCTGAGGCCCTCTCCAAATCCACGAAAACATGGTAGGGCTTCCTCTTCGTCTCCAGGTACCTCTCCCGTAACTGTCTCACTATGAAGATGGCATCCTCTTTCTATTTTTCCGGACTGAACCCGAACTAGGTACTTGCAATATTAATAATCCTGAGCAGCTTGGCACCGAGGACCTTTTCCATATTTTAATCCCTTGTTCCAGTAATCTGAGGCCTCTATGTTTTGCACAAACCAGTGGATCTCTTTTACCTTTGTACAGGGCAATTGTAGTACTGTCTTTCCAACTCTCCGGTATTGAAAATTTTTATTTAATACCTGTTAATGCGATCCGTTGGAAAAAGGGAGAAAATTTAGAGAAATTAAATTGCGACGTCGTTACCCGTATGTCGGTGCCATTTTACTATGGAAGCTCCAAGAACATGTCTATACCTTAAACCCTCTTATAAATGCTTGGGGCTGTTTAGTAGTGTTTAGTCATAAAAAGGTCCTTCATTATTGAGGGCTTAGTGTAAGTGAGCTGTTTATTATGGGTTTTTTTATAACCATGGAAGGTTATTTTGTACAGATAGATTTGATACCTTGATAAGTTATTTCAGTGTAAACAAATAAAGCTACTCAATGAAAAACAGAAAACATATTTGTGACATAGTATAATTCCAGTTGTTTTCTTGCTTATACCCATGATAACTTTGCTTCATTTTGAGAGGAACTGTATTAGATACGCACTGTTAAGAAGTGGGGTTGTGTTTATGAGACGATCTTCAGTAAATGATTACCCAAACCAAGAAGACTGCTGAAAATGTAAGGAAAAGTGAAGTAATGGGGAGCAATAGTCTGTTGTTGGACATGGGAAAGAGTTACTAAGAAGCTTGTTTAAGAACCTGGGTTAAATAGGTCTTTTTTATAATTATAGCCTTAGTCCCCCTTTTTGAAGCATTTGATAATTTTAATTGTGCTTTTCAGTTGCTTTCGTTCAGTTGACCAGAGTGCAACAATTAGATTCAACATTTTAAGAATACTTTGCACTATAAAATGAAATATTGTCTCCCCAACTGATTTTGACCGTCACGCTTTGGACAGATAACCATGCTTATTGTTTTTAAGGGTTATGGGATACTTGTTTTGGCTGTAAGAGATAAATTGGTTTCGAGGAAAATTGTCGCCGATTGCTGTAACAGATGCAGCACTTATGATAATAATAATAGTGATGATGATAATGTTGTTCTTCGGCTATGTTATTTTCTTCTGGAACACGACAGAAACTAAGATATATAATGTATTAATTACAAATTACGGAATTGTTTTCTAATTTCACTTTCAGAATTATTGTTTTAGAGTTATTTTAGAGTTATTGTTTCAAATTCCCCAAAGACTTTATCTTTCCGTCTACACAGATTTCTTAAATACCTGTAAATAAAGAATATTTGACATTTTAACAAGATCCTACCCTCTATCAATATAACTTCGTCTAATGGTCTTGGACAATCCACTATTTTTACATTTTTCATCCAACAGCTGGATTCTTATGGCGGATCTCCACTAGACGATTTTTGTGACGATCGTTCTAAAAATTCGCGACGATTTTTCTCACGAAATTTTCAACGATTTCGTACAGGCATCTCCACTACTAGACGATTTTTTGGCGGCTTTCTGTAAACGAAAAACACATTTCGTAATGGCTGCCGTAAATAAAAGATATATTGTCTATTTGCTGCTTCGTGGAAGGAAATTTCTTCTTTATTATCAGCGTCAGAAAATGCTTAAGCAGAATAACGGAACTATAAAAAAGAAACGTCGGTCCTGGGTAAGAAAGCTCTACGAGGAAAGAAGTAGAAAGGGAGAATTTTAGCTTTTGATACAAGACTTACGACTACACGGCCACGAAATGCCCTTCAAGTACTTTCGTATGTTCCAAGAAACATACGAAATTTTGCTAAAATTAGTTGAGCCCCTGAGCTTCCCTGTATTCTTCAGAGGCAGCTCCGGCAGCAAGAAATTGATAAAATATTATCGGTACACCACTACCTTCATTATGGCGGCCATGCTGAACTGATGAAATCCCTGCAAGCGTTTTTTCTGAAATCTGATTGGCTAATTCTTCAAGTTTTCGTCGTCAAGTGCACGACGAAAAGTTAAAACTTTTAACTTTTCGTCAGAACCAAAATCGTCTGAAGTTTCGTCAGAAAAGCTTGTTCTTTGCTACTGCGCATGTGTTGTCGCGAATTCTCATGACGATCGTCACAAAAATCGTCTAGTGGAGATACGCCTTTATCCTCTTTTTACGAAACATGATCATAAGACTGATTGGGATTATGGTCAATCGCGGATTTCCCTAATAGCTCGTCTTTAATTGTACCCGAATATGTTATTCCGTAAATATACTTGTGATGATGGTACATAGGCATTTCCTGGCTCTTAAGTTTATTTAATATATGTTTTTGTTGACTTGTTGCTATCTTATTTCTTTGAGGTGGGGACCTGAGCTTCTTCATAAATACAGCTCTGATGAGCTCAGATTACGACAATGACGACAGGACACATGTACTATTTGTAAGGAAATATTTATTACACTTTTTACATATAAATTAAATACTCGTTATATTAAACTTCCAGGGATCAGTAAGCAAGTTAAAAAACGGTTCTTGTTTTCAAATTCGGGCAACGCCTAGTGGATGATAACGAGTTGTTAAATCCCTCAAGTTCATGGTTCTTATGGGGCAATTGAATGATACGGTCGTCAATCCTTTTCAAACCAGGCATAAAAAAGCTGTTATTCTCCTGCGTCTTGTGAAATCCCCTCGTACTAGAAAAGGCAACCAAAAATTTTTTGTCTAGATTTACTTATAACTGTTTATTCGTCTAGATGCGGCGGGAAAAATTGACCAGTATGAGAGATAAACAAGTTACCAAATACATACATACATACATACATACATACATACATACATACATACATACATATATACATACATACATACATACATACATACATACATACATACATACATACATACATACATACATACATACATACATACATACATATATACAAACATACATACATACATACATACATACATACATACATATATACAAACATACATGCATACATACATACTTTTCCAATTTTTTATTTTTCCTTCTTGTTATTCTTTTCTTTTTTTTTTAACACATTTCTTTCTTTTCCTGTTTAAATGAGGTTTTAGGAATTTTAGGAACAGGATATAGAATGCATTGAACTAAAATCAAATGTGATACCAGATTTTATTGGTTGAACTAAGTAATTTGTATAGTCACAGAGTGCTATCTAACATTGTGTATTTTTAGGCCACAAGCAATTATTGTGGACAACTGTTTAATGCATTTTCTTTATAAAGGAGCATCTGTGTAGTATTTTTCTGCGGGAAAAATAAAAGTTTCAATGAAAACTCGGATCCTTGATGAGTATATGTGATATACGAAGCACTATACACACAGGTTTTGGAGAATCAAGCCACTGTCTCATATCAATAGAAGTTGGTATTAAATCGAACCAAGATTTCAGTGTTTAGAACTATTGCCAGAATCAATATAATCTCTGATTTCAATTGTACTCAGCCATCACTAAACCCCAAGTTGCCATGTATTAAAAGGCACCAAAGAGTTTTTACTGAGTTTTTTCTTCAAACATGCTTTTGCCAGCAGTGGATGGCATTATCTGTTAGTAACTGACTCTGCCAAACAGAGCATTCCAATGCCTGCAGAACATTCCCATTGGACAACGTGATCATTGGGAGGAAAGTCGTGGGATCAAATGTTGTTAGTTTGTTTTTATTCACCAGTAATTTAACAATACACATAATGAACCCACGCATGTGGATTTAGATAGGTCTGTTGATGTTGTCTGATGAACTAGGACAAGTTATTTTTAACTTTGATGACATATTTAATCGTCAGGCGCAAAACAGTTTTTTAGAGGTAGTTTCCAGGGTTTGCATGCGAAATTCGGCAATTGGAAATAAAGAGATTTATTACTGATCTAGTTTAAGCTTCCACCATCAAAACAGGTGATGGCTGACCCGTAAAATGACATAGCGACTGTGTGCAATGCACAGGAAATTCTACCACTTTGTCTATTTTGATCATTTTGGCTTTTTGCGTAGTATTTCTCCATCGATCGTGATAGAAAAATACTATCTTTTACTATAACGTATTGTACAATATTGGGGTAGGATAGACTTGCTGTTATAGACTTTCCGAAAACTCAATAAAAGAGCTTAGTAATAATATGGAACATGTTTGTTTAATGTGTATTATACAAAGAGCTGAATTTACGCCCCTAGGCTATAAACTAGTGTAGTCTTTGGAAAATTTAAGTTTTCATGTGATGCCGAGAACGTAGACATCACGCCCTTGAATTGACGAGTGAATATGCGCAAATGTTTCTTGCAAAAATAGTCAGATATTATGTATTCGACTGCAGGCGGTATCTTAAGAACAGTAGAAGTGTCATACATGTTATTTATCAGTGAAAGCGTTCTTGCCAACACCAGTTCTGTTTCCATCCCAGGGCCCAGAACCTCTTCATGTTTGGCTGTCATCACTTGTACTTTGGGGTTTCACATATGCTCTGCTATTATTTTTAGACGATCAAAAACAAAAACTGGCACGAAGTCCTAGATCCTACTCTTGCTTCCGCATACTAAAGCTTTTATAACCTCGCCATGCCTGGCATCTACAGACGAGTGGAGACAGCTTTCACTTAAATTGAATCGTATTTTAGAAAGGATATTTTAAAATTGATATTGAAATATATATGTATGTATATTCCTTGTTATAGGTAAGAGGTAAAAAAAATTTTAACATATTGTCAGCTTTGAATGAATCTTTGCAAATGAGCGAAATGGTTCCAGAGGATGAACGGGAGAAATTTCGCCGAGGGTAAGTATAAATGTCACTACCCAATGATTGTACTCATTTTCCTCATCTTTATGTGTTGTTTTGCTCCCCGCCCCGTCACCCTCCCAACATACACCAGAAATTATGTGTGAATTTTATGTGGTAGAATATAAGCTTAATGTACAAATGGCTGCTACAGTAGGTTAGGTGGACAACAGAAGAAAAGGGCTGTCAAAGCATTAACATGGAGAATTTTATTGTATTTTCATAATTGTGGACCTTATTTATGTAGAGACTGTTTAGCATTGGAGGAAAAGTGAAAATCAGTTGAGCGAAGACCAGTGAAACAATAGCTAGAAAAGAAGAAAGTTGTTTAGGGTATCAGTCATAAAGGGAAGGATTGTTTAGCGGTGTAGTTTACAAGACGAAGAAGGAGAATAGAATGGGTCCATCATTTAGAAGGAGCGATGGAGTGAAGAGAAAAAAGAGGACGTGAATTCTATGTACCCGCAAAAAACTAAAAAATAATAAAACATACTAAAAATTTAAATGTTTGCATGAAGCTTAAAGCACCGAAATATGTATTTTATTTGCTGTTGGGTTGCAGCTTCAACCCATCTTTACTTTTCAGTTTTACCCGACAACCTTGCTAAGCTTCAAGTTTGCCCTGTCGTCCACTCAACATCCTGCGACCATCTTAACAAAAAACACCCATGTGTAAATTTGGGTGCAAGGGACCTGTAGAAATGGTTTGTTACTTCAATTTCAGTAATAATGAATGCCAGTTTACTGTTCCTTGTAAAAGCTATTGACTTGACTTTGACTGTTTTTGCATAATCTTGTCAGATTCTTGCACATTTCTTCCTGACACGTTCTTTCCACTGATCTCGATCAATAGCCATTCTTTTCAATAGTAGGAAGAGGCATGTTAAAATCGTATTGTATTTGGTCTTTCAATCGCTTTGGGGGGCTACACCAAGGCCTTTTCCGATCAAAGTCTTCTTTGTAGGCACAATGAATGTTACTTGCATCACCTCTTCTGCTGACGTGACCAAACCAATCTAGTTTTTTGTTCTTTACCATTTCGATAATTGTTGTTTTACAGTTGAGTGTTTTTCTAATGGTTCTCATTCTCACTTTGTCAATACGCCTCTTCCCGAGCATGGTTCTATAACAGTCGTTTTCAAAAACAGTTTTTGTATATCCTGTGCACTTAGTTTCCAGGTTTCAGAGGCATAGATGGCAATGGGGACGATCAGAGAATAATACAGTCTCATCTTTAAATAGTTCGAGAGTTGTCTGCTGTTCCAGATGATGTGTTTTAGCCTGCCGAAAGCCGATGATGCGAGCGCGATTCTTCTATTGATGTCATCACTTGTGTTTGGGACAACTGAACCCAAAAAAAGCAAAGCTGTCAACCTTTTCCACATTTTCACCTCCCATAGTTACTTCTTTTTCATTTCCATTTGACATTACTTTGCACTTGCTAGCGTTTACTTTCAGACCCCATTTTTTACATGCTTTTTCAAGTTTATTTGTCGATAATTAAAATTTCTCGAAAATCAATGATACTAAAGTGGTATCATCTGCACACCGCACATCTGATGACATATTTGACCGAAGATGGAATTAGGTCAAGGTGGATAGTTCAACCATTACGAATTCAAGAAACAGGTTAAATAATGTGGGTGAAAGAATGGATCCTTGCCGTACACCAACCTTTATTTTAAACCAGTCGGTAAAGTTGCCATCAATTATTACCGAACATTGAGTATTATCATATTATATTTATTATCATATTATTATTTTGGGATGTACACCGATTGATTTTAGCATTTTCCATTGCGCAGCTCTCCACACAGTGTCATAACCTGCTTTGAAACCAATAAAGTACAAGTTCAAGTACTTAGGTTCCATCATTGAAAAGAAAGGAGGTTGTGAGGAAGAAGTCAATGCAAGAATTGGGAGTGCCTGGAGGAAATGGTCTGAGAATAGTGCAGTTGACTGCGACAAAAAAAGGTGCCACTCCACCCCCAGAGCTAATTCTATAAGACAGGCATTAGACCTGTTAAGCTTTATGGAGCTGAAACCTGGCCATTGAAGAAGGCACAAGAAAGGAAGCTGGAAACCACAGAGATGAGGATGGCGCGATTGATGGCTGGAGTATTTCTGTGGGAGCACAGAACAAGTGCAGATTTGAGAAGGCGTGCCAAAGTAGTCGAAGTGAGGAGAGAGGAGAAAAGTATTGTGAAGCAAGTGTACCATCAGCATGTAGTTGGAAAAAGAAGTAGAGGGCGCCAGAAGTTGAGATGGAGAGACAGCGTGCAGATTGATATGAAAACAGTTGGCGCTGAGGAGGACGATGAATGCAGTAGGAGCGTGTGGAAGAAGAAATGCCGAGCGGCTGACCCAACTTGACGTTGGAAGAAGTCCGAAGGAAAAGAAGAAGATGGCTCTGTAGCTTTGCCTCATAAGCTTGTCACCTTTCTTGTAGATTGGTGGTTTCATACGTTTTTTTCTGTTGTCCAAATCAGGTTAAAGAATTTCTATAGCATATCTACAATTTTTTCACCACCGGCTATAATGGTCACTGTTGTCATTTTGTCATTTTGTCATACTGGTGCCTTCCTTTTTTCATCATTTTAATCGCTGCGCGTATTTCATCTTTAGTTATATCTTACAACCCTTGAGCATCGGTATTTGAATCAGTTGAGTGTGCAGTACATTTTCATCATGTTCAAAACAGATGTTCAAATGCTTTTCAAAATGTTCTCTCCACAGTGCAAGTACATCTTTGGTTTTAAAGTGTTTGTTTCCATTTGCATCTTTAACAACAGAAAGTTATTTTCTGGGTTACTCTTCCAATTCATTCCACTGTTTTGGACAAGCTATGGCTGTCATTTCATCGGAATTGGTTTTCTAGAGTCTTAAGTCTTTTTTGAAAGCACTCCGACTTTGTTTTTCAAACTTCTTTTTCAAGGTCCTTATTAAGAACCGAGTACGCGGTTCTGTTTTCCACAGTCGGTTTCGTTAATGCTGTACGTCTAGCCTCACTTCTATCCTTACACAGATTTGTCACTTTCTGGGACATACCTTCTACATTTTTTCTTCTTCTGTAGCCTACTGTTTGCTCTGTGATTTCATTAGTGACATATTTGATAGATGTTCAATATCTGTATTCATATTTAACAATTGATAGTATTTGTCACTTAGTTTTTGTTCAAATAGGATTCCAACTTGTGGGTCGTTCAGCGTGACCACATCAAAATGTTTTCCTTGTTTTTTAGATATTTTCTGTTTTCTTAAACTTCGTCATAAGTAGTAAGTGGTTTGAACCAATGTTTGCGGAGTTGCATACGCGACAGTTTTTTAACTTTAGAAAGCAACTCTTTTTGACAAACTGTGTAGTCAATTTGACTTTTTGTCCCGCCATCAGGTGGTATCCAGGTAGCTAAACGAGATTTTTCATGTTTATAGAAAGTGTTGATCACAGTGAGGTTATTAACAACATAAAATTGGAGGAATCGCTTCCCTCTTTCATTTCCTATTCCAACACCAAACTTCCCTGACACCGAGGGCCAAGTGGCATAACAATCACTTCCAACTTAAGCGTTTAAGTCACCAAGTACAATGTATGGACTTGTAGGACTTATTTCAATTCGCAGTTGACTACAAAAATCTTCAATGATGGTATCATTGTAACTGCTGTCAGGTGCATTTGTTTGAAATATAGTAAGGCTGCCAGTATGGGTTTGTAGAGATATACTGATATAATTCTCTTAGATATTTGATTGTAGCCGACAAGGTTCTTAGAGACTTCTTTGAAATTATAAACGCAACACCCTGTCTGTGGATGTGGTCTTTTTTTGAGGAACTTAGGATAACAATGATGTTTTCCTCGCATGGTGCTGCCTTGGCTTCTACGTTCCAGTGAGTTTCTGAAACTCCCAGTATGTCTATGTTCAATCTTTTTATTTCATTTGAGAGGATTTGAATTTTTCCTTCTTCATTTAAAGTTTGCACATTCCATGTGCCAATGTTTGTTGCAATGTAACCCTCGGGCAGATTTCTTACCCACCCTTGATGATACACCGGCACTGGGGGGTCAATATGGAAAGTTTATGTTCATTTTGAAATGTTTAAGAGAAGCTTAATCAGATACTTTCTCAAGGCGATCCTGATAGCAATTATTGAGTTGCCTTCTCGCGCAGTAGTTAGCATTCTAATTTGGTTCCCCTTGCCGTTGTCGACTAGTCGATCCTCCAAGCAGATGTGCTGTCAAACTAGGCGAGCAGTGCTTCCCTCTCTACTCCAACAGCTACCTCCTCCCTGCAGCCCAAAGAAAAGGTATTTATTTGTCGAGGTTCACTCCTATATCTGTTTATTCAGATAAACGAAACAATTTATCCCACAGTTGGGACCCTGACAGGTACTACCACAACGGGCCAGAGTGGACCTGGGAGTAAAGACCACTAAGGGGTGACTCCACGCTCTATAAAACTCCAGAACTCCCGAACGGATTCGCCTCGTCACCGGTTGTAGTTTAACGCCATACCCAGGACTTAAAAAAAAGCTATAATTTCTCAAGAAAAGGGTGGTTTATAATTCCAGTATAATCAGAATGTTTTTTTAAAAACTTATTGCTCGAAAAACATGTTCTTTTCTTTTCAGACATTTTCTCCTCCATACTAAAGGATTTATTGTGTTTTGTTTTTTTAATTGACGTTCTTGCTATTGCTCTCAAAGTTTCTGCCAAAGTTTGTACATTCGTCAGTAAACATTTATTTTTTATTTCAGCCAGTTTTATATGGAGGTTTGTTGACTTAATACTTTCATGAAGCACTTTACTGACAAAATAATTATTAAACTTTTATTTTTGATCATTAAGTTCTGGTCGTCGTCTTTGGGTGTAGCAAAGGTACACGTCGACTGAGCTTGTTCCTCTTTTTGTTATTGTTACTTTTGTGTTTACCCCATATTAGGAATTTGATCAAAGCATCCTGGAAGTTCCTACCTGTTTACCAGTCATAGGCACCAGGCTGCGTAAAGAATGGAACCTTTGTTATTGTGTAGTGTACTATTCACTTATTCCTTGAGCTGTACTGTTCGCCGATTGGCTGTTTTTAAGTCGCTTAGGAGCGTTTATAGCAAGGCCAGAAGAAGACTTATTACTGATTCGATCCCAGTCCTCCAAAACGATGTAAAAATAAAATAGTCTTGCGATTGACGAAAACCCAACACGGGTGCAGTGCAGTACTACTATGGTTGTGGTGACACCCCATCCCTAAATCTCTACTTTATGCAGATGACCTGCCTCTTAGTTACTACTGCAGTTAGTTACATGGAGAGTAAAAATTACCATGGTGGTTTTTATCATCGCCAACCTGTGCCTTATCGGTAGGCATTGGCGATCATAGCTTTCCGCTTCTCCCTGAGATCTGTTGTTGCTCTTATGACGGCTGTTGTTAACAATTCCAGCCCAAGTCCTAAGGTAATTTTGCATCTTTGAGTGCTGTCGTCCTGAGCTTCTCTTTCCGTGAATCTTTTCCTCTTATGAAATTTGCTATCACAGTTTCCTGACATGACCGAAGAATTCTGCCTGTCCCTTTCTGATGTTGTTGACAAGTGGGGTTTTTTTCACATTTGCCACTTTTTAAACAGTTTCATTCGTCTTCATTGTTGTTCATGGAATTCTTAAAGTCCTCAGAAACCTTGTCTCTGCTGCTTCTAATTTCCTTCTAATTTCTACATTAAGTTCGTGTTTTTCACATGTACGTAGTAAAACAGATTCTATATTGCACTGGAATAATTTTTTGACAAGTTGGTTTGCAGTTTGTTGTTTGTTAAGAGGTTTTTCATCATTTGACATGATGACGTGGCCTGGCCTATTCTTTTCTTGATTTTTGTATCACACCTACCATCCGATGTGATCAAAGCTCCTAGTTATTTGAATTTCTCTAATTGGACAGGGACCTTTCCTCGTGATTTTGATGGGACATCTTTCTTACCCGTGAATACCATCGCAACAGTTCCCTTTGCATCGATGCCGTGTCCCATTTTTTGCTTTCATATGTTCTTCATTCCCCCTATCAATATTGTGACAGCATCACTTTTTTAGTTTATGTGCTCCTTTATATTGAGGAAAGGCATTTCTTCAATGTTTCTCATGGTTTTGTTATCATATATCAAAAGCAAATTAGGTGCCAACACACAACCTTGTCTTATTCCCCACAGAAACTGTTTTTTCCAATACTTAGTACATATTACTCCCGTATCCTTCCCTTCAATATCTAATTCCTGTATTATCCCAAAGATCTTTTTTTTAACTTTGTCTAGGCCTTCCTGCAATCCTCAACTGCGTTCTTTGGTAGCCTAGAAAATATAATTTGTATTTGTTTGGGTTTGTGTATGAGTAAATATCGTTTATAGTGTATTAAACAACAAATGTTAATTAGCGATAAGTATAATAAAAAACACAAGTTTAAAGTATTAATTTCAAATTGCAAAACGTCTTGTATTTAACGGCGATCCACTGTGTAAGGATTAAATACATACATATATATATATAATTTACCCTTAAGAAAGCCATTTTACACCATTAACCTTCCACAACGGATCGCCGTCAAGTACAAGTAATTTTATCGTTAATACTTTAGAGTTTTTCGGTTTTTGATTGTACTTATCTAATTCACCCATGGCGGAAACATTTTACACAAGTCTTAATTAGTAGCTAAAATTTTTGTTCTATTATAATGAATAGATTTAGACGCACTGTAGTATAAATTATTGACCATTAAATTTTTATTTTGTACTGATAACAGTTTTTGTCTTTCTAGTACTGCACTGAAATCTGGTCTATTAAAGGACTTTCTTGACAAATTGAAAAAGGACAAATCATAAAAGGTGAGGAAAAGGTATCTAAATGCTTGAGACTTGGTTCTCTCCATTTTGGTGATGCACTATACGAAATTTACATTAATTCTGGAATGGTCACTCAGTCTTGCCTCTAAACCTCGCTCTGGAGTAACCTATCATTATTTTCTGCTTTGTTGCATGCAATTACTTAAGCCGTATTTTCAACTTACAATTTCTATAGAATAATCAGGCTATTTGAAGAGTTGGTTTACACAGGGCATGATCTACTGCCTAAAAGTGAATGTTTAACATATTATTTCAAGTTTTAAAATATTTAAGTTGAATATTTTTTAGAGTTTGGGAAAGTTAGTGAACTGTTGTTTAAAGGAAATCTATTAAATTAGCTTTCTAAGCACACAGCACACAAAATAAATTTGTGACTTACATAATCAAGTGCAATCCTTAAATTTGACCTCCCTTCTGAGGAAATTGGAATGGGAATAAGAAATGACTTCATGAGAGGTTAAGCTTGACTGCCAACTCTGCAGAATGTTTTGAAGCATAAACTGAGATCTTTTGCCATACTCCTGACACAACAAGCAAATGGTCGTGAGACAAGGCAACGCACAGTATGGAAGGTAGTCAAGTTTATCAAGAAAATGACTTACATTCACAATGAAGTTCAAGGTTGTAATGAAAACGTTTGTGGCTCCGATTTGCATCGTTCCGATTTCTTACATTTAGTACATCTAATCTCTTGTTGGCTTACTTAAGGAGAAGCTTTAAAGCATCTGGGACCGAAAGAGTGGCCAGTGTAATATGTAATCTGACTTTTAAATATGTGCTATGCCAGCCCGAATTTTCTGGATTTGATTTACTTTAGCAGGTAGCAAACAGTTGTATCAGTTATTTCTAAACTTTTGTTACCAAAATCCATCTTCCATTCGTTTTATTGTTTTCCTGTTTTTCAGATTTCATTAGCTTTGTTTTTTATCGGTTGTGAGAAGAACTTCTCTTTTTTTTTAAATGTAATTCCCTTTCCTTTGTAGGTGATGTCTGCCTTATAGGTTTGTGGTGTACATTTCAAATATATTTTACTGAATTTTGTTGCTTCCATTCGTTTATGTAAATAGTCGTTCTAAGAATTTTATATAAAGGTTATGTTATCTAAGGATAGATATATTTGGTCTTTTTTCTTTGTTATAACCCTGTATTCATTTGTGCATACATTTGTTGTAGCGTATGAAGAGAGAGAGAGAGAGAGAGAGAACCTCGCTATTCACAGTTCTTTTTATTGTTTGTTTTTAATATCAAAATAGTTTCAAATGGTTATCTTGTATTAAAAGAAAGTATATCAATGTATCTTTTCTTCCCTGGTCGCAATGGCGGAAATTTTTTTCGTCTCATTTTTGCAGTCGTTTCATGACATACCATATTATCACGGCAGTATTTCCCATGGCCAGGCAGCTGTGGCATCATTTTGTTTATTTATGTTCATTTAACAGGAAAATGAGGGTACAGGAATAGCTACTTGCTCAGATATTTTGTTTGGTTTAGAAGAAAGTCAATTATTTTTCCGCTTCAGAGGTTGAACATCGATTTTGGTGTTAAGCTTTTCTCTGATTTTATATCATGGTTTACTACTTTTTCACCTACCCTCTTTTGCCTATTAAGTTTATCCTCCAATAAACACTGCACAAGAAATATATACTTGATACATATGATGGTGGTTCGAAGCTTATGAAATAGATCTCGATGGGATAGGGAGGGGACTTTTTCAGGTATTTTTCCAATCTTCAAACTTTGCACTAATCACCGTCCACCAATCAGTGGGTGAAATTATTTGGCACATTTTAGAAATTTCTAAGAGCGGATGCGCAACTATTTTTCAGGCAAGCATGGTTGATGGATTCTTTTATTAATATTAAATTGAGATCACAGTAGCACTTGCAGGCTACGAAAGGTCACAGTTTTCGTTTTGAAATTTGATCTTTAACATTTGCAGACGTTTTTCACAGTGTTTTCAGCGAAAAGAACTAGATTAATGCATTCTTGCTAATATATGTCCTGGTTACATTTTAAGTGTTGTTGCAAGGTTTTGGGAAAGGAGCATATCAAACGGAAACAAAACTTTAACTTTTAAGGTGCATCGTGATACTTTGAAAGCTGACGGGTGTTTTTTCAAATGCTAGTGGCAGGAAAGATAAACATTGGGTGACTGATAATCAAGGAAATGTGTAGGTATACACCCCCAGGAAAAGTAAACAATATGGGTTACATAATTCTTGAAATTCTGTTACGTTGTTCGGTGCTTCTTTCTGTTATACATCAGTCTGTTGAGTTGAGCCGTGAGAGGTATTCATATTAAGTGTTGACTGCAGCTACAATTTAATGGCTGGCGCTGATTGTATGACAACCATAGCAGTCTTAAAAACATATTTTCTTTAACAACATGCAAACCCTGTACGGAATAAAAGACCCTGCTACCGCCAGCTCTGCACTAGCACTAGAAAGAGCAGTCAAAGTAAAGAATGTCTTGATATCTCTAGGAAGGGACGTGGCTGTAGTATGAAGAAAATTCAATTTTATTCAAAGAAAAATAAAGAAGGCTGTAACATTCTACGTGTTTTTCTTCGTAAACAAAAGTTTTTTTAGAGAAATGGTAGAAAAGAAAGTGTTACTATTAAAATGCAATCCTGGGTTGAACCCAAGATCGTGTGTACGTACAAAATGCACCGTTGTCACGAGTTCGAAAAGAGGAAAATGGATCTTCTGTAAACTTTTTGTTTTGTTGGGGTTTTGAGTCATCAGTCGGCTGAGAAACGGAACTCAAATGCTGGTGATGCCTTCTTGCCTGTCATGTCAGTTACCTGCAATAGCATGTGAAGTCAGCAATGATTACCTACATGAAAGTTTGTCATCAGTGCTTGCAGCAACAAAATTCTCATCCAACAGCTTGGTTTTTGCTTTAATGTTTGTTTTGCACTTGAGCTTGTCGATGCAATAAGGCGTTGCCAAATAACACTTAAAGCTTAGATGACTTCTCCAAGATTCATTTTCGTACCAGTAAGGTTTTTGTTTGTACGGTTATTGAAAGTAAAAATTAGTAAAATGTTGGCGGAAAATAGCCTTGATATGAGGTCCCGCATTATCACTACTACCTTGAATTTGTTAGCAGGGGGGTACAACACGTTTTTAAAGTCGATCTTCCCAAATCAATAAAACAATATTCCCTGAAATTGGCAGCTGGGTAAAAAGATTTTTGAAATTTAAAGTAGCCTAGGGTCTTTGCAAAAGTACATTTGCTGTAGGTAAGGTATTGGGAAACCAATTTAAGTGCTATAGTTTTAATGGCGTCATATTTTGAAAAAAACGTAGCAGTGGAAATGGATTAAAAATCATCACATTTGTACGTACGATTTAAATGGTACCTCTAATACATAGCCTAAAACCCATATCGTTAAGTTTTCAGTGATATTAAATAACGGAAATAGGTTCCTTCAAAGGATCTGGGTATACACATTGGATGCTTACTGTCGAAACAGCCCCTCGGACTATGAACAGGGGCCATATTGTCGAGGATAACATTTAAAGGCCTGCATTTACTAATCGAAAACCTCAAAAATAAATTCGTAAATGTAGGCCTTTTTTTCTAGATTTTACGGCATCTTTGCTTCTAAAAAATGCTTAATTTAGTCAAAGATTTCGTTTTATGTTTAATGGGCAAAAGTGCTTTGAGCACCTTTTGTTTGCTATTATATTTATTTCCAATGCCATAAATCTATGATGTATGTCGGGTCTTTACATTTTGTGTATTGCTATCTTGTTGTTGAATAGTATTCTTGTCACCTTTGACCATAACTAGTTGTTTTGATTGCGCGAAGTAGAAAACAATTCTCAGCTCTACCTGATTTCCCGGAATAGCCATATTCAAGTAAATAGTTCAACTTTCAGCTCTTACGACTTTATCGTACAAAAGGCTATNAAATTAGTAAAATGTTGGCGGAAAATAGCCTTGATATGAGGTCCCGCATTATCACTACTACCTTGAATTTGTTAGCAGGGGGGTACAACACGTTTTTAAAGTCGATCTTCCCAAATCAATAAAACAATATTCCCTGAAATTGGCAGCTGGGTAAAAAGATTTTTGAAATTTAAAGTAGCCTAGGGTCTTTGCAAAAGTACATTTGCTGTAGGTAAGGTATTGGGAAACCAATTTAAGTGCTATAGTTTTAATGGCGTCATATTTTGAAGAAAACGTAGCAGAGGAAATGGATTAAGAATCATCACATCTGTACGTACAATTTAAATGGTACCTCTAATACATAGCCTAAAACTCATATCGTTAAGTTTTCAGTGATATTAAATAACGGAAATAGGTTCCTTCAAAGGATCTGGGTATACACTTGGGATGCTTACTGTCGAAACAGCCCCTCGGAGTATGAACAGGGGCCACATTCTCGAGGATAACATTTAAAGGCCTACATTTACTAATCGAAAACCTAAAAAATAATTCGTAAATGTAGGCCTTTTTTTCTAGGTTTTACGGCATCTTTGCTTCTAAAAATAGTACTGTCAAGGTGGTAAAGGTCTAAAAAATGCTTAATTTAGTCAAAGATTTCGTTTTATGTTTAATGGGCAAAAGTGCTCTGAGCACCTTTTGTTTGCTTTTATATTTATTTCCAATGCCATAAATCTATGATGTATGTCAGGTCTTTACATTTTGTGTTGAATAGTATTCTTGTCACCTTTGACCATAACTAGTTGTTTTGATTGCACGAAGTAGAAAACAATTCTCAGCTGTACCTGATTTCCCGAAATAGCCATATTCAAGCAAATAGTTCAACTTTCAGCTCTTACGAACTTTATCATACAAAAGGCTATAATATATCAGCCTTCACTTATATTAACGCTGTTGCTAAATATGTCAATATGGATAGCATTAGCATCACCGTCGGTGTTGCAGACGTCCATGGCTTATTGAACCCTATGTTCACAATTAACCTCCCAGAAGAAGTTTGGGAACAATTGCTCCACATTTCTTTACGAAAATTCTCGCCTGACCAAATCTTCCCTCTGTATGACAAATCTAGATCTCGTATCAAGATATTGTTGCTTCAGGACTTGTGAATTAATCATTAAGATTTTTACCATATCAGCTCATTAGTACGGAGTTATTTTTGGTTTTAGATTTGGTACACTTCCGTTTTCAGGCACTGAAGTGACATGTGACTGGATGCTACTTTCTATTTTTTGGCAGTTTTAATCATTGGTCCAAAGCAATAGTATGGGTCTCTTCACATGTAGCCATTAAAATGTTCTTGGAACGGGCGTATTATTATCCTTTATATGCAATTATTAACTTTTTTCAGCAAAATGTACAAAATAGTCCTTTCCCTAGTCACGCAAAAGCCATGAAAATTTCTTGAATCGTAATGAGTGACACCGCTCTCTTTTACAGTAACAATTTTCTTTTGACAAAGTGTTTTCTCCTTAATCATTAGCTGAAGAATATTGTTCTGGAATGCTTTACTGCCTTTTTTCCACATCTTACCAATTATTGTGGTAGTATAAGGATATAATAACCCACTAGGAATTCAGAACATTGTTTTATTTACATAGACTTGTGTATTTAAAAACAGTGGATAACAAAAATTATATTTCAAAACCTTTGCAAAACGTTACACGATGTGTAGGGAAAAAAGGACATATGACATCGGATTGGCTCACATTACATCTTCTTTCCTACAACTTCATTTCGTCCAAAAAAAGCAAGAACAGAGACAAAAAAGAAAAAAGCCTGCTGAAACGTTATCTCTGCTTAATGACTATTAGCCTTGGTTTGACGTTCTAAAATCGAACGAATCCTTTGAAAATAAGGTTTAAAGTTCACAATGTCACTTTTAGCTATCGCATTTCTTCTAATAAGCGTCGGGGATCAAATTAGACCCACAATTCTTGGCACAACAGCGTAATACACCTTGACTCATAAAAAGCATCTGCCTTTGACAGGCTTCCAAATTTAAAAGTAAGAGATGCCTTTGCTTTCAAACCCCAACATCACCATACCGAAACAAAAGGATGGGTGGGAAGCTTTCCACTTGTTGTATCATTTGAGTGACAAAATAATTAGATCGACTTGTTGAAGTTATACCTTACTTTAGTTTAATTTATAGCGTAATCCCACAGACATCCTTGCGCACTTTAGGTCCACATAACTCTCCCAGCTCTTCCTGTCTTAAGGGTTTCTTTCCAGTGTCAACAGTGGAGTTCTATATGTTCATGAATTAGAAGAAACAATCTTTTCGGTGGTCTGCAAAGCGGACACTTTCCAAGAAATTTTTCCTTCTGTGCTCTATCTAGACATACCTTTTTATTGCTCGCTACTCTTAACATGTCCAAAACTGTGTAATCCCTTCCGCTGGATCAAGGTCAAAATATTTATTTTCACTTCTAGGCCTGATCCAAGGTTTCGATTTTAACCCTATTCTTGACGGTTGCCCATTGTTCTTAATCAATTATTCTCAAAAACTGATAGATTTTACATGTCTTTTTTCCATCAAGGCACAAGTCGTCTTGAAAAACTGGTAATCCCATGTTCCTAGTACTCATCCTTCACATTATTAACTTTTTTTGTCAAGAATTTTATTTTTAGCACTTTGACATTTGGTTTCATTACTTTGTGCAATGCATTGTGCCCTTAACGTTTTGATGGAAGCGTTAGATTTCTTAAAAGTTATAGTCTAGTGTTTTATACTTTTCTGCACTGTTCTATCACACCCACCAGCATTTTAAATGCACATTCATTATACGTCATCCATTTGTGTGTAATAATTGCAGATTTTCTGCTGTGTCATTTAACATAGAGCAAAAAAATTATAGTTGAGTCGATTTTTTGACATTGAAATAACACTATTGTCTTTAAGCGCCACCCTATAGAGATTCCTTTAACTTCAAACTTAAAGATAAAATAATACGTCAGGGGGTAGGCTGGCTTGGGACGAATGTGGTAAATTATGTAGACTCTTAAAAAACTATCACAACAAATACGTATAGAATGCACTATACCAAGGGATAGTATAAAAGCATTAATTTACGCTCACAGTTAGCAGTAATACTGAGGGTATTGTGAAACATTGGCATCTAAATATCACCTTTGTCAAATCTGAATCTATCAATTGAAAATAGTGTTTCACAGGTAATTTTACTGAACTCCCTCCCTTGTTATTAAGCTGCTAATCTCTGTCGATCAACATACGACTTACAAACTTTGATCGGGAACAATAAAGACCAGGAGCTATGCTCAGCTAACTTTGATTCCAAAAAGGAAAATGAAGACCTTACTCATTCTCCCGATTGCCTTGGTCATTTTTCCATGTGAACTTGACTGTTGTTGAAGCGTTCCTTGCACATGATTAAATAATGGATAAGGTTAATTGTACTTTTTTTAAACAGCATACAAGACGAGTTTAATGTACCGTATCTGGATGTTAACTGAGGCAAATTGAGAAAAAGTGTCTGATATCTCAATGGAATGTATTAACTGCTCAATATGCCAGACAGTATTAGCTTAAGCAAAACCATTGCTAGCAGCTATATTTGATTTTGAAAAGGGGGATTGCGATATGCCACACCCATTTATCAATTTTTAAAAATTTTCTTTACGTATAAGTGATCCCTAATCCTGCAGAATTTCAAGACAAACACATGACTCGCACAGGTATTTAGTATCAATGGATTTTCTTAACATTTTTCTGAATTACTAGAACCACGGGTATAAAAATTTACCAAAGAATGTAAAATGTTGGGGTGTATATGGTGACCCTTGCTAGTCTGTGGGCTACCAAGATTTACGACAATAACAGAAATTATTTTCTTCGATCTTTGTCTTTAAAGGTTTTAGTTTTGGAACCAAACGATTTATATCAAAAATTCCAATCGTAATACGACAGAATAAAGCCTTTCATAGGAGTATTTGATTCTTTCAAATATCCAAGCAAGACCTAAAATCGACGACAAGAACAAGAGCTCACACCCAGAAGGGCTATCATAAAGGAATGCATATCAAAACACCTCCAAATTCTCAGCTGTAACGACCTTTGAAAATGAGATGCAGTTTCCATTATAAATATTACGTGACTTCATCGTATTTGTTATGCAATAGGCACATCTACATGTAAAACTTAAAGAAAGGGCCGGGAGCGCATTTTTATTAATTATTGATGATGCCCTTCTCACGATATTCTCTCACGATATTCTGTCTTTTTGATGATATATAAAACAGTGAAATCTCTGTACACCAAAGAGTACAACAAAATCTTTTCAACAGCTCCATTTCTTTTAATAATCAATAAGAGAAAAACCTCCATAGTTTTACTTACATGTACTAACTCCTCCTTATATTTTACTAACACAACAGTGCGTTATTTGAGAAATATGGTCGTTCATTTAATATGAAAATTTTTATTCTCACGCTTTTACAACAGTGTATCAGGTCATCAAATGATGCCAGTAAGTACTTCCGGTTTGTATTTTTAGTCCGATTGCGGCAGTAGGAATCTTTCCTCCTTACAATAATGCTTATTAATCCATCTTACTGTTGCTGGGCAATTACATAGTAAACTGACTCAACTGATCATTCTTCTCATTTTTCTGCCACGTAGCATGAGAAAATTGTTGAGACATGTTCTTTTGATTCAAGTTTATTCTACAGTACCCAAACTACGTAGGTACCTTTCGTTGTACGTAAAGTGGTCAAGAATAACTCTAAAATTGAATTTCGCGTTTTCGAAAATTAATTTCAGAAACATTTATTTACTATTTTCGTCACGTTTCCACAGAGATGGTGTCCGGAGTGAAAGGAGAATATTCCTGAAAATTGAGTTAGTCTTCTGTACGTTTTACAAGCACCTTCCTATGTAGAGGACTGAATTCCTAGAAACATATGGTCCAGGGACAATTTATTATCCGACGATATGCCAGAATCACAGAAACAGACTCCTCTCGTTTGATATAACTGCGTTCAGGAAAACATTTCGAAAGGAAATTCTGCTGGAGAAATTTTTGTTTTAAAAAAATATTTCATTTTTAAAATTAATTCAAAATAATACCGTATATTAAAGATGTTCAAAACTTTAATTTAAAAAAATTTCATAAAAATCAAATTTTGAAACATCAAACAATTTAGCGATGATCGTGTCTTTCTTCTTCAAAGAAATAATAACGTATGATGATTAACACTTGAATACATACTTGTACTGATTTACTTCCTAACGATTCAGCTGGAAAGGATAGCTCAAGTGCTGGGCATTGCTCCCTAGTGCATTTGAGGCATTAGGAAACAGATAACCATTGGTTCGCTGTGCTTTTAAAATCTTGTGGATCAATCATCCCCTAAAATTCAGAGTAGATCTTTTGTATCTTTAGAGAAATCTTAAAGAACTCTAATTTTATACATGAATGAGCTAAGCAGCCGTTCTCGAAAACATCTTGTTTGCAAGATTTCAATGAAAAAGGTCAGGAGCTGCATTTTGCAGTCTTGTGAGAAGTGAGTCATTTCTTCCCAGCATTTGATTTTCTCCAACAGATGGATACCCTGTTACTTTGAATTATGCTGGACTGCGCTTTTAAAAGCTGCCTAAAGAGAATACAAAAAATATCCTGCATCTTCTTCCTTCACTGAAAGCAGGCGATAAAATCGTGAAGTTGAATACATGCCACCTCCATTCAAAAATCTAACGTTAACATGTAAACTCTATTCACAGTATGTCCTTTACAAAATATGGAAAATCCTTTCGATTCATTTAACCCGGCAACCACGTAGAAAGTATGTTTATTTCGTTCAATTACATGTTATTTCCTTTATGACTTTGGAATCAAGCCCGGAGCTGACGATAAATTATTTGGGTGCAGGGGCCCCAATGCCGAGCAAAGTATGACTGGTTTTCGGCTACCCAGCATTTGAAACTTTCCAAGGACATTTTCAGCATTAAAAGCTCCTCCCAATTACACTTGAGATTTCTTTTCAAATAGATAGATATTACTAAATTCTCCTAACAATAACGCAGCTAAGTTGACTATAGATATATCGAACCAAATATAGGAAACTGGCCGTGGAATGCATCAGCGCTTGTTGCCTGCAGAAGAACATGTACGGTCGGTGATTGAAAAACAAAATTTGCTAAATTTCTGGCCAATGAATCTGGTCAAAAAAACCATTCCTGACAAAAGGAAATACAAAACAAACCATTTGCCATAACATCACAAAAAGAGGAGAGATTAGGGTAAGAAGACCGAAAAAACACATCATCTTTTTCGCTTGTTTGCGGGCAACTCAGACTGACAGCTTTTGAAGGGTATGGTCCAAACTCTCTTGGAACCTAAACGAGTGCTCACATCGGCAGAGACAGATGTGATCAAGTAGGTACTGCAGTGACTGGTCCAAAACAAGTGGAGTCCAATACATAATACATAATACCTCTATCGCCCTCGCCGCTGTCTCATCTACATGGTTTTCTGTCAGTATTTTTCCCCTTAGTTCTTGGCAAAGACAATTACTTGAACGACAAGACAGCGGCGACTGTAGCTACGTGCTTTTCCTAAAAGAAGGTAAGAAAAATAAGGATTGTGAGTAGAGAACTACTATACAACCGTATACCGTATACCAACCGTAATACCGTATACCAACCGTAACGAGCAGCCTTGTACGTGTTGTTTTGTGCAGTTGAAGGGTTAAGGAATGGCTCCTTCCTGCAGGATGAAGCACAAACACTCTACACTAGCAGGTAACACCGTACTCGACTTGTCATAACAAGCTCACAGCTGACCACCAATAAACCGTAGCTCGCCATCCGGTTTTCAGGGAGAGCATTCCATCTTGGTCGGCACAGAAAATGTATATCTTATATAAAATGAGAAACATCAGGTGCCTACAACAGTCAGCCAAGTAGACAGCTTAATTCATGTGGTTGAGAATACCAGCTTTGAAAAATCCTGATTAAAGTAGACACTTTAAAAGTAATATATTAACCTACTGTCGATTTCACTTTCATTCAACTTGCAATTTGACATACCCATATTGACTTAAACTTTTTATCTTTATATCAGCTCAACAGTCAGTGAGGGGTACCTAATCATGTTGCCATATTCATAAGCAAAAGTTAAAAATTTGCTTTCGCAAGTGACAGAAATTGAAAAAATGTTTATGTTGCTATAGATTTTATAATAGTTAAAACGGTAAGTTACTTTGTGCTTTTTTAATAATTTGACAAATTTATCTGTTTGAAACAAGTTATTTAGCAATACAGTAAAGATAAATTACGCTCAGAGGCTACCCTAACGTAATAATTGATTGTTTAATTTCGGTTCATGAAAAGCGTAAAGTTGAGACAATCAGGCATTTTTGCGTGTTTGTTACAATTTAGAGCTGACTATCCATTCAGGTCCTGAGACACGAAATCACGATTAAGCATAGTTTCACTATATTCTTGTTCTTTTTATTATTACAGTATTTTAAGAAATGCCCCATCTGACGATGCCCTAGTAAAATCACAAGTTAATTGAACAACATCCCTAATTTGACAATCATCATCATCATGGACGGAAGGCTCATGGTTGAGTCGCCGTGGCTTCTTTCGTCATGGCTCTCCACTTAACCCGGTCTTGTGCCGCCCTGTATGCCTGGATGACAGTTAGTCCAGATTCTTCTTTGATGTTGTCCATGTACCTTGTTCTTGGCCTGCCCTTTTTCCTAGACCCGTAGACCATGCCCATGATTAGCGTTTTCTCCAGTGTCTCGCTCCTTAGCACGTGTCCCAGGTATGACAGTCTCCGGTTCACTAAAGTCTGTGAAAGACGCTTGTCGCATTCTATTCTGCCCAAAACTTCCTCATTAGTTACTCTCTCTGTCCAACTTATCCTCAAGGCTCTCCTGTAACTCCACATCTCAAAATTTCTGAGTCTTATCCTGTCGCTCTTCTTCAGAATCCACGTTTCACTACAATAGGTTGCGATGGGGAAGACTAGTGCATTCAGCAGTCTCTTTTTCGTCTTCTTGGATATCGATCTATCTCTCCAGACCGTTGTGAGAGCTGATGTTGCATTTTTGGCTACAGCAATGCGCTTTCTTATCTCTGGGGTGTCATTGTAGTCATTGGTGAAGAGTGCTCCCAAGTAGGTCATTTGATTGACATTTTCCAGTGGTTGTCCATTCACAAAAATGCTGTCTTCATTCCTGGTGTTTTGGCTCATGATTTTCAGCACTTTTGTCTTCTTTAATTTGCCAATGCTCTAGTATAATCACAATTTAATAAAACAAAAAAAATTTTAAATTTGGCTACTCTACACGCTCCCTAACCTTGAAAAGCCATACGATTTAGTCTCTAAAGGATTAGTGCAGTGGTGGCTCCATTAGCAAAGGGAACCAAAAAAGCTGGTAAGGATGGTACAGGCAATGTATTGAAGAACAAGAACTGTCGTCAGAACAGATTATGACGGAAATAACCAATTTAATCACGAGATCTGACTTCATCAAGAGTCAACTTTAAGCCTATCCCTGTTTTTTGTGGTTTTGGATGTCATTAGCTAAGAAATTTAGAACTTCCCTGTAATCGGAGCTGCTCTTTGGTGATAATCTAGCCATTACAGCAGAGCATGAAGAGCTGCAAAGAAGATTCTCTAGGTATCAGAAAGGACTGAAAGTTAACTCTAAGAAGACGGAGGTCATAGAAAGTAGCAGGAGAGAAAGTAAGATAAATTTCAAGGACGAAACCAGAATCAGGTTCAGGAGAGGTTCAGGAGATCAAATACCTCAGGGTGACAATAAATGCCAAACGAGGAAACAGTGAGAGCACGAGTGCCAGCAGTTTGGAAAAAAATGGTAAAAGCTATCTGTATCAAAAATGACATGAAGATGCCAAGAAGACTCAAAGTCAAACTATATATTACTATAATGAGTTCTGTTCTCTTGGATGCTGTAGAAGTCTGGGAAATGGGTAAAAAAGAAGGACGAATGTGTGAAACAACAGAATTCGTAATACTAGGAAGAATAAAAAATGTAACTTTGTGAGACAGTCAAAGGAATGTAGACAGCAGGAGAAATTGTGAGTACACGATATAAATGAAAAGGTGTGGAAGCTAAGACGTTTTGGTACGGGGGCGTAAGGATACCATCAATACCATTATTTGAAACCAGGACATTATCATGACTGATTTCGTTGATCTTGTAGCGGTGGCAAAGGCAAGTCCAGAAACTCTCTTTCATGTACTTAACAGCTTGCTTGAGGGGTAGTGACTTCAAACTTCATGAGCAAATTGCATACGGAAACGATTACGCAACAGTGATGGTAGAGGAGTACAGTTCCATCTGGTCAAGACTCGACGAAGTTGCTCCAAATTGCATCCTGATGAAATACGTCTTGACGCTCTTTCTCCGCTTCTTAAGCATGCTTTTGAAATATTTCCTGCGTACCCTGGATTTCTACTATCAGAAATACCGGTGGGTTTCAAAAAGCAAAGGGGGCAGAAAGGCATTAAAGCCCCTGTTATGAAAGGGAGAAAATGGTCGTATAGAAACATCATTGCTCTTTCAAGAGGTATCCACTAACAGCTGTCCCATAAGGCGATAAAAACATTTTGATCTGGGAATAACTCAAAGATTAATTTGCAGTTTCATTGACAAGCCAAAAATAACGGAATCATGCCGAACAATTTTTGGCATGATAATTGACCAAATAATCTTTTTTTTCCCTTTCATTTTCTATTGCCTCTGATAACGAACTTCGAACGTCAATTTTTCCAGGGAACTGACGCAGCCCCTAAAGAAATGGACAGAGCCTTTGACTCACTGGAAAAATCCAAAGGCAAGAATTTATGATCCTCAGGGCAATTGACTTAAAATTGAAAATGTAGATTATATCGGGAAATTTGAAATGGAAACGAAAGTATATCTAATTTCTTAAGGAAAGTTTTTCTCATTACATAAAGTGCAAGAATTGAAGCACCGCCTTCTGTTTTAAGAGAAGCTCTTGGTCAGGTCGATAAACGACTTCCAGAAACTAATAATCTTTTCAAAAGAATCTGCTCACTAATTCTAAGGAAGGAACGAAATCAAAGGAAACAAGCTCTTGTTGCATCCATTGAGAAATGAATGAGTCGAGAAGATTGAGGAACTGTGGTGGAAGGTTCTCTAAATACGCTTGAAGGAAGAGGATGTTTTTAGCATAGCTTTCCTGAAGATTTGGTTCAATTCTGGTGTCGGCAAGTTATCTCAGGAATACACGAAACCAGAATCCGAGGATCTTATAAAATATTAATTCAATTGTCATTTTCAGAAAAAGACATCAAAACCAAACGCCAACAATAAACTCGTGCTGAAATTTTTAGATGTTCTGGTTACAATTCAAAGTGGATTATATGATAAGGTGACCAGATTTTTCGGATGAAAAAAAGGACGCCTGGAGTTTCGTAGAAAGTAATGACTGTTCATAATTTTAGTCAACAATATTCTATTGCAATACATGTCTGCATGTACACTACACCTGATACAAGGAATCCAATAATTAAGTGATATACTGCCCTGTCTTAGTAGTAGCACATTTCCTTTTTTTGGACATGATGAAAGTAACCGAGAAAGTATAATTTTTACCTACAATATACTACACAAGATCTCAGGAGATATGCAAGATAACCACGCTCAGGAGGAAAGCAACTCGTTTTACGCCACGAGTTTTCAACTGTCTTATCAAGTTATCACACAATTTATTAAGTGCAAGTTACAAACTTTGACATAGCAATACTGGGCGATCTAGGAACTCCTGCAAACGATGATAGCAATTTCGGTTATACTAACTGAGATCTCTGTCTGTCCGTCATTCTTCAACTACATGTATATCCTCAAGAGATTTCACCGTCCCGAAGTATTGATGAATTACGGTATAGTTTATTGTTTCAATGACTGTATCTGTGTGTGAATATTCCATTCAAAAATTTGGTTTAGAATGGGTGTCGTTTCTCATGTGGTATGCAAATGCTTAATGACACTTACTGTGATATTCGCCCAGCACTAATTTGCCTCTCGCACCACGGTGT